>JACGWO010000003.1:9234927-9834927 GCA_034509735.1 Sesamum alatum
CTATAGCTGTGAGATGGTAGACGGAAGGTCCGTACTCGTATGCATTCGTGAGCCTAAATGTTCATGTCATGATTTCACCTAGTCTCTAGTGCTATGGACCGTTACTAGACAGCCACCCATGGTGACGGGGAATTCTGGTCATGGCATGATAGAGATTCGGCCAAGTCTAGCTGAAGGTGAACCTAAAGAGTCACACACAATTCACTGGAAGTGAAGGAATTGATTTGGAATTAATTCCGAGAGATGAGATAATTTAATTAGACTAAATTGATCCTCTTTTGGAGCATCAAGACTTTATGGATTAATTAGATTAATCGGGCTTAATTCATTAATTAGATTTATGAGATCAGAGGATGGACTTTTCCCTTTTTAATTAGATTAAAGAGGTGAAAATAATTATTGGGCTTAAGTAATAATTAGATCAATACATGAAGCCCATTAGGACTTTGGACTGTTTAAATTAGATTTAATGAAGGTCCATTTCATGAAGCACATCAAGAATGGACCAACGAGATTCGATCTAGGGCTAGTTGATATGAAGGGCTAGGATTAAGTTAGACTTTGTCAAACCCTTGGTTGACTAGGATTTGACTAGGTCAAAGTCCTAAAGTTGATCAAAGTGTGCCTCTCTACAAGAGTTTCAGTGGGATTAGGAATACTAATCCATATTTATACTCAAAACACACACAACACATATAACACCACTCTCATCTCACACACACCGGTGCCCCTCTCCCTCTCAGCCACTCTCCCTCTAATCTCCACCTCCGAAAGCCTCTCTTGTTTTCTTTTATTGACACAAGGAGACATACGAATGATCGATCACGTTAAACCATAGCGTTTGGTCGATTGTTCTCTCCCTTTACTTTGATATCTGGCTAGCACGAGCATGCCAGATTCCGGTGAATTGCGTAGACGATTTAGAGGATCTCTACGTATCTCACCCTTGTAGATTTCTTCATTCGGCTACACGCGGTGTTTCGAATTTGCTACGTTTCTTGTTTCTTCGTTTTCACCCTATGGTCTCCATGAATCTTGTATGTTTCTTTTATGTATTAGATACACGGAACGCCCAGGAGAATCAAGGGAACACCCCTTGATCCAGTATTAAAATTCCATTGTAACTCCATCATGCATGTTTACGTTTATGCTTAAATCACTTCAACACTTCCGCCGCGCTCCTCCCGGGCCGATCCCTGTCGCTCACAATAAGGTCTTACCCAAACTAGATAGAGATCACCCTCTGTTGGAAAATAATTTTCCTAGGTCCAAGGTGATGCCGTGGAAACTTGATTAGAAGATGAATCAGACGTGGATTATCAAATTCTACAAGAAAGTAAAACACAAGAGAGAAAAACAGAAGGGATAAGGAAACCCTAGATCGCAAAAAGGAAACAAACAAAAACGAAAAACACGGACAAAACCACAACAAAAAAACGAGATCAAGGTCAGTTAACGAGGAAAGCCCTGGAAAAAATATTCCTCTGTTGGACTGAAGTCCTGCAGTGACAAACACTAGAACAGAACCTATTTACTATTACAGGTGGGATCTAGGATTTCAAAAAACCCTACAAATTACAAATCGGGGTTTTAGAAAAAAACCTTTAAACAAAAAAGGGGGGAAATAGGGGCAATAACAAACACCCAAAAATAACACAAGAGTAAAGTGGCTCAGGTTTCCCTAATCCAGGTGGGTCAGCCCTTGGCCCCAAACACCGATTGTCCAACCGGTTGCTTTGATTACTCAGGCACCACAAAGGCACCAAACTCAGAAGGCCGGTTTAGGCGACACTACCACAAAGGTCACAACTTAAGCTTATCACAGAGAGGTTCGCAGTTATGGAGGATAGAACTTTAGAAGAGGAAGAAGATAGAATGCTTGGATACCTTCTATCATGGGAGGGGAATGGCTTTTATAGTGCGATGGAGAGAAGGTGGTGGTTCGCCAAGAAAGGCATGTTTCAGAGGTGGTGGGAAAAACCATAAGGCCAGAGATACGAGGAGGCAGATGGGAGGATTCTAAGGGAGGCGAGGGAGAAAAGGGGACACTTAGGGTTAGATATGGTCAGTCAATTGGGGATGACCAATTTAAGGATAGGTCAACTGGGCCAATGGCTTGGGCCTTGGATATCAGAGTAATCAAGCGGTCCTTAGTTGGGCTCGGGGACGTTGGGCTGAACCTTTTGAGGGGACTTGGGCCATTTTTCCAACATCCTCCATTGACATTGACCAATGGAACACAAGTCTACGAAGCCTAAACCCGACATAGTGTGCATGTATGAGACAAAGGTCCAGCAGCCGAGCTAGATTAGTAGACGATCGTTGAATCCACAAACAAACAAAAAAACCACTATAGAGACAAAGATCCCTGACACAAGGTCAACTCTCACAACCCTCACTCGAAGGGAGAAAAGCTCGCATGGGGAGAGAAAAAAAGGTTAGATAATAAGTACTTTTTATTGTTTGGCATATTATGAAAATAAAATTGAAATACAAAATTAATTTTTATAATTTTATTGATTAACTTTTTTTTTGTGTCATAAAATAAACAGGTTACTATCAAGACAACTTCAAATTACTAATATTGAATTAATAGATTAAAGTTGAAAAGAACTTCATTGAAGTTAATAAAAGTTAAATTGTATGGATAATACGGTAAATGAAAGGTCTGCAAGAAAAACTCACCAATAAAGATAGAATATTTTTTAGCAAAATAAAAGGGGTATATTAGCGGAGAAACAAGAAGAATAAAATATATTTGAAGGAAAATTACGTGTGGTGATAACCTACTAAATAAAAAGTAAACTAAGCAATTTTGTTTTTTGAGTTTTGAGCCTTATACTTCAGTTTTTCCATCCAAGATGTAAATAAGATTGGATGTCAAAAAGATTTCATATACATTTCATTTTACTTTCTCTCTGTTCATTCTTCTTTTATTTTTTTTAACAGAAAATAGATTTTATTAGTGCAGAATCAATGCAATTACACGTAGGGAGGACGTGATCTTTGTACAAACAAAAAGAAAGGTCAGAAACGATTATGGGTTCAACAAAAGATGGGTTTTGCAAAACAAGAAAAATCACATTTTCAGAGTTTAGATGAAAAAGTGAAGCATAAGGAAAATAAAAGTAAAAGGAAATATATAAAAAAAAAACTTCTATTTTAAGAATAAATGAAAAGAAAGTAAAACATGTTGCATGTAAACTCCTTCAGAGTACAATTTTATTTTTTGATTGAACTTTGACTGAAAAGTAGAAGATAAGGCTTAAAAGGAAAAAAAACAAAAAACTTTTCTTAACTTTTAAAAATCGTATTATCAACAAACTCGATTTTTATCCAACTATATTTTATTTTATTTCTTTTCCCACTTACCTACTGAAAAAAATAATTCTATTCTTACTTTTTCTCAAAAAAATTTTATTTGTCGTTTATAAATTCTTTAGAAGTTATTTAAAATTATTTTAATGGTAGCCTCTTCATTTTCACATACGTAATAAATAATAATTAATTGGTAAAAGAATAAATTTAATCTTCTAAACCCACTTTGTCATCATTATACATAAAGTATTTAAGCCTTACTTTTCCTTAGATAATACCAATCAAATAAAAGAAAAAATATTACACTTTCCATATTAAATTTAACTCTCCCTCTTTTCACTTTTCTCTTCCCCATTTCAACCAAATGAAGCCAATGTTTATCCCAACCCCCCCCCCTTTTTTCTCTAAATTTTGACTTTTCTCCCCATCCCTGCGAGCTCTTAATTTTTACACGGGGAAATTTCACTTTAGCCCCTTCTACTTTAGCCTTGTCTCACTTTACCCTCTCCCACTCTTAATTGTATCATTTAACCCCTGTTACCCCCCTCTACTTTTATAAATGCTTCAATTGGATTCTTTATCTGAAGGACAAGCGGATCCGCCCGAGAGCGCGAGCGGAATCGAGAAAGCGAGGAAATAGTGCGTAAATTTAAATCTAATTTAAATAAACGAATCCCAAAGGGTGTACCCTTGGGTGCTCAACCGGGCGTTCAATGTAGGATGTGTAAATATTAGAAACATATATTTAAACACATAGGGCATACGTATTTTAAATCAATCAAAGCGTAGTAAAATCGTTACCTTTGATTGTTTAGCGTATGCTCCCGGCTACTAGCGTTATTCCTTCTCCGGAATGCTCACGAAATCCAAACGTATGGATTCTCCAAAGGTGATCCACACCACACCGGAAGAAACACACGTTCTTCTTGCTAGAAAAGAACGGGTTTAAGAAGGAATCGGTTTAAGAGAAGAACACTATGAATTAGTGCTCTTTTAAACTTACTTTGTTCTTCTTCTTGATTCAAAATCAAGTGAAGAACACAAGTGTAAGCGAGAGAGAGAGGGCCGAGATTCGAGAGAGAGGCGAGGGATTTTTTGTCTTCTCCTTTTTTTTTTAGAAAAAGATGAATAATGAATCACTTATGCTTGGTGTTGTATATTCTAATATATATACATAATTAATGTGATTATTGGAATGTATCTAGGTTCATCCAAGGATGTCTAGATTCATTCCAATCAATCACCATCAATTCTTCAATCAAGCCTACCAAAATTTATGGTATGATCAAATCATACCAAAAGGAAAGAGCTTGATTGGAGTTGATTTGTCTCTTTCCAAAAGAGATAAGTCAACATACCAGCTAGCATGAAACATGGCTGATTTTGCTTTCTCCAAGGGAGTATGTCGGCCATGTTTAATTAAGGGAAGAAGTCCAACTTCTTCCTATTCCAAAATAGGAATTATTTCTCCTCTCGGGTATAATTTAACGGACCGGGTTTTATCGTAATTCAATTACGACGAACCCAATATTAAATCCAATTTAATGTCCATTTAAATTATTCCCGTTGATCTTTTAATCCAATTAAAAGATCCAACGTCTCAACGTCTCAACTTTCCATATTTAATCAAAAATTCAATTTACCGATTAAACGGAAGCCCGATACAATATCCGCTCGTCCATCCAATGGACTTTCCCGTAAGTAATCCAATTACTTATCTTATCCTTCCAGATTGACTCGAAGTCGATCTCTCAACCTCCTCGGTGATTTGTGTGTGACCATTTAGGTTCACCCTCAGCTAGACTTGGGCCCGTGTCCCACAAGGGCCCGTTACCATGGGTCGTCGTCTAGCAACGGTCCATGGCACTAGAGACTAGGTGAATTGGCGTGAACATTTAGGCGCCGATTCCGTGCGGGTACGATCCTTCCATCTACCATCTCCCGGCCTTAGTCTAGGGTATGGAATTGGGCGTCGGTTCCCATCCTTGACTAGGCATCTATGCTTAATACTCGAGACCACGTATGCTTCATTGCGTCGACACAGGAAACCATTCCCTGTTCGACCAACCACTGTGGCCACAGCTTCAAACAGCATGAACGTGTCTCCGAGTGCATAGGAGATACCTCTGTCACATACTGATAGGGGACAGATCCTCTTCTTGGAATCCACCATCCTCGCTACACATTCCGACTGCACTGGACAAGGCTTATGATAATTATCTTACAGAATGATTACCTCCCGCTAGATCCAAGATACAGCCGTCATGTGCACGCGACTACCATGATCCCTCAAGTCTGAGGATTACTCCCGTACTATCGGAACCGGGGAAAATCAATCATACCGACCAAGCCTCCAAGGCTTCCATATGATGATCCCCGCGAGTCAGTCCAGTCGGCTCGACCCCAGTCGACCAACCCATCAAGATCGTGTAGGCGTCCCACGCCTGTCGCCGATGAAACACGGCACTCATCTAATGAACACGACTCTTGACGCAAGTCTCAATAGGACTCTCGATGCCCTGTCTCGAGGTCCTCGACTTGGAACGTTTCAGACACAACTCTTAATCAGTTGGTTCATGACCACCATCCAATGCGTGGCCCAACTGCACGAGTTGTTATCCATGGTCTGTGGGCTTTGTTGCGATATAAGTTAAACACCGTTTTAACAAATGTAAGATGAGCGCAACAAAGAAGGTACCATTAGTGACGAACACTCATCTTATTCATCACATAATAATATTACATCTACATCAAGTTGTCGAATAGGTTTCAAATTGCCAAACCTATTGGCTTTCTGATCACCTATTCCAACAATCTCCCACTTGACCTAAAGCCAATCACCCATTGACCTCAAACCTCTTATTCAGATGGTGAGTGTGGGAAACTTGCGACATGGGCTTAGCAAGTGGATCTGCTATGTTTTCTGCGGAGCTGACTCGGTCCAACCGAACGTCACTCCTGCTATCCATCTCTCTAAGTAGATGGTAGCATCTAAGAATATTCTTGGATCGTGATGAGATCTCGGTTCCTTTGCTAGCGCTATCGCCCCGTTTGTTATCATAAAAGATAATTACAGGCTTAGCAATGCTAGGTACTACATCCTACCCTTGGATGTTGCTCATCAACCAAACCACTCCTTAGCAGCTTCCAAAGCCGCTATGTATTCAAAACTCTATGGTGGAGTCCGCCGTGGTAGCCTACTTGGAACTCTTCCAAGTAACCACGCCACCATTTAGTCTAAGTACAAAACCATACTGAGACTTGGCATCATCGTCATCCGACTGGAAGCTAGCGTCGCTATAGCCTTCCAGAATCAACTCTCCACCGCCGTAGATCAAGAACATGTCCTTAGTCCTTTTCAGGTACTTCAGGATAATCTTGACTGCACTCCAGTGTGCCTCCCCGGCACACGACTGATACCGACTTGTTACGCTGAAAGCGAAAGCCACATCAGGTCTCGTGCACTGAACAACATACTGTATGCTGCCTACGGCTGAAACATAGGGGATGTCCAACATCCGTTTAAGCTCCTCATCAGTCTTAGGAGACTGCTTCTTAGATAACTTTATTCCATGCCTCATAGGAAGGAATCCTCATTTTTGAGTTCTCCATCTTGAATCTCTTCATGACTTTCTCAATATACGAGGACTGGGCCATTCCTAACATCCTTCTAGATCTATCCCTGTAGATCTTGATGCCAAGGATGTAGGATGCCTCGCCCATATCCTTCATGGAGAATTGCGTTGACAACCAAGCTTTAGTGGTACCCAACATCTTAGCATCATTCCTAATGAGCAAGATGTCATCCACGTAAAGCACCAAAAACGCAACTGAGCTCCCACTGATTTTCTTGTATACACAAGGATCGGACTCATTCTTGATGAAATCATATCCCCGTATGACTTCATCAAAACGTATGTTCCAGCTTCGGGAAGCTTGTTTGAGGCCATAGATGGACCTTTGGAGACGGCAGACCTTCTGCTCTTCTCCAACAGTTATGAAACCTTCCGGCTGATCCATATAGATCTCTTCCTCTACGAAACCGTTGAGGAAAGCCGTTTTCACGTCCATCTACCATATTTCATAGTCATACCATGCTGCTATGGCAAGCAGTATCCGAATGGACTTGGCCATTGCTACGGGCGAGTAGGTTTCCTCAAAATCAACCCTGGGTCGCTGAGTGTAACCTTTCGCCACAAGCCTGGCTTTGAAGGTTGTAACCTCCCCGTCAGCTCCAAGCTTATGTTTGTAGACCCATTTATACCCTACGGGTTTAACCCCTTTCGGTAGATCTACTAGGGTCCAAACCTTGTTTGTACCCATCGAGTCCATCTCGGATTTCATGGCCTCAAACCACTTGTCCAAATCGATGTCCGACATCGCTTCTCCGTATGTCTTTGGATCATTATCCAACTGATCGGTCAAGCTTAGAAATCCATACTTATCAGGTACATGGGGTACTCTGGCCGACCTGCGGAGGAGTGGAACAATATCAGTGGGAACTACTGGCTCAGATGTCACTGCCGCCTCATGGGGTGCCTCACTTGATTCCTCAAGGAGCACCTCATCGTGTCGACTATCCGATGGAAAACCCTTTTCCAAGAACACTGCGTTTTGTGAGACAAAGACCTTTTGCTCGGAGGGATCACAGAAATAATACCCCGCAGTTTCTTTCGGATAGCTGATGAACCTGCATAAACTAGACCTTGAGTCCAGTTTATCTCCCACTAATCTCTTGACATATGCGGGGCAACCCCACACTTTCAAGTATTTGTAGGAGGCAGGCTTGTCATGCCATATCTCATATGGCGTCTTGGATACCTTTTTAGATGGCGCCAAGTTCAAAACTTTGGTCGCCGTCTCAAGAGCGTATCCCCATAAGGAAAGGGGGAGTTCGGTAAAACTCATCATGGATCGGACCATGTCCAACAAGGTCCGATTCCTCCTTTCACACACACCATTAAGCTGTGGTGTTCCAGGAGGGGTCCACTGAGAGAGAATCTCAATCTCTTTTAGATAATCAGTAAACTCACCGCTCAAATACTCTCCACCTTGGTCCGACCGAAGGGCTTTGATCTTTCGACCGGTTTAGTTCTCTACTCCAAGTCTGTATTCCTTAAACCTTCCAAAGACTTCAGACTTGTACCTCATCAGGTAAATATAACCATACCGTGAGTGATCATCGGTGAAGGTTATGAAGTACGAGTACCCACCTCTAGCCTGAGTATTTAGTGGCCACAGACATCCCTATGGATCAAATCCAACTGACCACTGGCTAGCGTACTTTGTCCAACAAAGGGTTTCTTGGTCATCTTTCCCTTGAGACAGGATTCGCAGGTCGGTAGGTTGTCCAAATCGTCTATTTCTAGACTCTTTGAGTCCACCAACTTTCTTATCCTATCTTTAGAGATATGACCTAACCTCGCATGCCATATCTGTGCGTTATTATGATCATCACATTTTCGTTTGTGTTCTGCAGTCATAATCCAATTAGACTGATGAAGTATGTACAGACCGTTGATCAATGTACCACGCAGATGAGAAATACCATCTTTAACAATGAAAAAAAACCATTTTTATTGATGGTAAATTCATATCCCTCCTTATCAAGGATCGGGATGGAAACAATGTTTTTAATCATGCTAGGTACATAGAAACAGTCGTTCAGTACAATCCTAACATGACTACTAATGGCTAACTCTAGTGATCCTACGGCCTCCGCAGCAACGACCTTGCCATCGCCTAGTCTCAGGATCATCTCATCCTTGGTCAGCCTTCTGCTTTTTTGCAGTGCCTGCAAATCATTGCAGATGTGAGCACCACACCCGGTATCCAATACCCATGAAGCAGAATTAGTAATCATATTTACTTCAACCACAAACATACCTAAATTGGAGAGGAGTTGTGGGCACTCCCTCTTCCAATGCCCTTTCCCTTGGCAATACATGCAGACATCATTTGCCTTGGACCGCTGAGAACTACGGGCCTTCCCTTTCCCTTTGCTCGGTCCAACCGGAGCAACAGGGACGCCCGGAGTGCGAGCAGGGGCCGCAATCGTCTTCCCTTTGCCCTTCTTCCTCTTCCACCGTCCGGCCCTCTTGCCATTCGCCTTGGAGGTCGAAGCCTCTCCTATCAATACCGCCGGCGCCGACTTGTGTGTCGTTACCTCGTATCGGACCAACATGTTGATCAACTCATGAATAGACTTCTCAAGTCCGTTCATGTTGTAGTTTACAACAAACGGGTCATAGGATGGAGGAAGCGACTGGAGGATCACGTCAATGTACGTGTCATTGTTAAGCCCAGCTTTAAGGTCCTCGAGTTTCTCCACTAGGGAGAGCATCTTGACCCCATGACTTTGTACAGACGCTCCTTCAGCAAGCTTGGTGTCAAAAAATGCTTTTGTGGCGGCATATCTAATATGCCTATCCGGAACCGTATAAACCTCGTTCATGCGGAGCATTATGGCGGAGACGTTGTCCAGCCTCTCATACTGCTTCTGGATGTCGTTAGACATCGAAGCCAGTATGACACTGCGTATTTTCCGGTTGTCCTCATGCCATTTCTCGAACGTCAAACGTTCTTCAGGCGTGGACCCCTCCGGTAAGTCGCTCGGTGGCGGCTCGTCCAAGACGTAGCCTTGGTTCTCGAAACCGAGGACAATCCTCAGGTTTCTCAGCCAGTCCGAGTAGTTCGTTCCGTTGAATTTGTTAGTCTCGAGAATTATGGTTAATGGGTTCTTAGACATATCTACATTAATGAAAATGTAAAGCAGAAATTAGCAGATGATGGTAATATTATTGTTCAAGTTGAAGACTTTGTCTTTTAGTCTTTAACCCTCCCACTATTTATACGAAAGTCCGCCACTCTCAAGCAGAGTTTCGGGAAACCATTTCCTAGTGGGCTTGGGATCTACAAGCGTAATCTCCATGCCCCACTTTTACGATTCACATGAAGAAGACCTCGTGGGAGATATCCAATATCATTCTCATCCAATGAGATTCCCAAGATATTTTGCCTCACCTATTTACATGGTTCCGAGGACTCCAAGAGAACCATGTTACTCAGTGTTGGGCCCGACCCATCAACCAAATCATGCCTCAAACTGTCGCCCCCCATGACTCGTGAGACAGGAAAACAGTGAGTGCATTCCTTTTTGTTCACAACAATGGTGCAGCTTTCCCCTAGTCCAAGTGTGCCACGACTCGTGAGACCACACTTGGGTAGTGGTAGCTTCCTCACCACATTGCTGTGGATGGAAGGCTCGGACAGACCAAAATACCATTTTGATCCAAGTCCGTTCTGGGCCTAATATTTAATTTGGTCCAACCAAATGAGAGTTTGTGTATGACCGAGACCTCATCACATTATTGTGTTTTAGCATGTTTAAATATCCAATATTTAAAGCGATAAATAAATACGCCGCATGCATAAAACATAGCATGCCCCTGTTAGGATGATCATAAGCCCAACCTATGCGACCCACTGAGCCCGTAGTGAGTTTATGGTCTATCTAGGGTGGTCCTAAATTATTACAATAATAATATACCCATTGTCATTCCAATGGGCCTTGAAGTGCTTCTTGTTTCACGCCTTGATGCTTCTCTTTGGGGTCTCCAACTCCAATTGCTTGTTAAAATTAAAACCTCATCAATCCTATCTACTCTCATTACAACTGAAAGTAATACATTGGTAATAAAGAAAACAAGCCTTAACATCATGAGGCTAATAATACGGGAGATGATAGTCCCAAAAACAAGAGGCACGCAAGCCCCACCCAACAGAAAATAAATGATCATACATTCATCCATACATAAGGTCTAGGGCTCTTGTGATCATCCCATGTTGATTCCATCAACTCATATAACATAATTATTCCAAATAATCATGCATAAATAACCAATGGATATTCCAAATACCCAAGTGATGTGCAACATCACAAAAGAATAAACATACAAATAATATGCAAAATTCAAATTTCAAATTTAATGGACATTTTAAACAATGCATCCAATGCATGTATTAATCCCAAATTAATTAAGCAAATTTAATTCAAGGAATAATCCAATTATTCCAAAATCAAAAATGCAAAATTAATATATTTTCAGAATATTGTGCAGAAAATACAAAAAATCAAATTTTCCGGAAAAAGTCGAAAATCGGCACAAAACGGCCCAGCCGTTGTGCTGGTCGGCCGGCCGCGCGCACAGGGCAGCGCGCGCGCGCTCTGTGCCGTGCGCTGGCCTCGGCCAGCAGCGGCCGGCTGTGTACAGCGCGCCTGCGCACGGCCACTGCCGGTCTGATCCAAATTTTTTTTTTTTTATTTTTCAAAATTGTTTCAGCACAATAACAGTAATATTATTCTGAAAATAAGCATGCAATTTTAGATCCAATCTAACAAAATAAAGCGTGTCAAAAGTCTATTAAATCCAAACAATTGAATTATCATATTACTCATATATTTATACAATCTAACATGCCAATAAAGCCATTAAAAGCAAGTGGATCATGCCAAACACATAGATCTATGCCCCTTACATCAAACCGGACTCTGATACCACTTGAAGGACAAGTGGATCCGCCCGGGAGCGCGAGTGGAAGCGAGAAAGTGAGGAAATAGTGCGTAAATTTAAATCTAATTTAAATAAACGAATCCCAAGGGGTGTACCCTTGGGTGCTCAACCGGGCGTTCGATGTAGGATGTGTAAATATTAGAAACATATATTTAAACACATAGGCAATAGACGTATATTAAATCAATCAAGCGTAGTAAAATCGTTACCTTTGATTGTTTAGCGTATGCTCCCGGCTACTAGCGTTGTTCCTTCTCCGGAATGCTCACGAAATCTAATCGTATGGATTCTCCAAAGGTGATTCACACCACACCAGAAGAAACACACATTCTTCTTGCTAGAAAAGAACGGGTTTAAGAAGGAATCGGTTTAAGAGAAGAACACTATGAATTAGTGCTCTCTTAAACTTACTTTGTTCTTCTTCTTGATTCAAAATCAAGTGAAGAACACAAGTGTAAGAGAGGGAGAGAGGGCCGAGAGTCGAGAGAGAGGCGAGGGATTTTTTGTCTTCTCTTTTTTTTAGAAAAAGATGAATAATGAATCACTTATACTTGGTGTTGTATATTCTAATATATATACATAATTAATGTGATTATTGGAATGTGTCTAGGTTCATCCAAGGATGTCTAGATTCATTCCAATCAATCACCATCAATTCTTCAATCAAGCCTACCAAAATTTATGGTATGATCAAATCATACCAAAAGGGAAGAACTTGATTGGAGTTGATTTGTCTCTTTCCAAAAGAGATAAGTCAACATACCAGCTAGCATGAAACATGGCTGATTTTGCTTCCTTCAAGGGAGCATGTCGGCCATGTTTAATTAAGGCAAGAAGTCCAACTTCTTCCTATTCCAAAATAGGAATTATTTCTCCTCTCGTGTATAATTTAACGGACCGGGTTTTATCGTAATCCAATTACGACGAACCCAACATTAAATCCAATTTAATGTCCATTTAAATTATTTTCGTTGATCTTTTAATCCAATTAAAAGATCCAACATTTCAACTTTTCATATTTAATCGAAAATCCAATTTACCGATTAAACGGAAGTCCGATACAATATCGGCCCGTCCATCCAATGGACTTTCCATAAGTAATCCAATTACTTATTTTATCCTTCGAGATTGACTCCAAGTCGATCTCTCAACCTCCTCGGTGATTTGTGTATGACCCTTTAGGTTCACCCTTAGCTAGACTTGGGCCCGTGTCCTACAAGGGCCCGTTACCATGGGTGGCCGTCTAGCAACGGTCCATGACACTAGAGACTAGGTGAATTGGCGTGAACATTTAGGCGCCGATTCCGTGCGGGTACGATCCTTCCGTCTACCATCTCCCGGCCTTAGTCTAGGGTATGGAATTGGGCGTCGGTTCCCATCCTTGACTAGGCATCTATGCTTAATACTCGAGACCAGGTATGCTTCATTGCGTCGACACAGGAAACCATTCCCTGTTCGACCAACCACTGTGGCCACAGCTTCAAACAGCATGAACGTGTCTCCGAGTGCATAGGAGATACCTCTGTCACATACTGACAGGGGACAGATCCTCTTCTTGGAATCCACCGTCCTCTCTACACATTCCGACTGCACTGGACAAGGCTTATGATAATCATCTTACAGAATGATTACCTCTCGCCAGATCCAAGATACAACCGTCATGTGCCCGCGACTGCCATGATCCCTCAAGTCTGAGGATTACTCCCGTACTATCGGAACTGGGGAAAACCAATCATACCGACCAAGCCTCCAAGGCTTCCATATGATGATCCCCGCGAGTCAGTCCAGTCGGCTTGACCCCAGTCGACCAACCCATCAAGATCGTGTAGGCGTCCCACGCCTGTCGCCGATGAAACACGGCACTCATCTAATGAATACGACTCTTGACGCAAGTCTCAATAGGACTCTCGATGCCCTGTCTCGAGGTCCTCGACTTGGAACGTTTCAGACCCAACTCTTAATCATTTGGTTTCATGACCACCATCTAATGCGTGGCCCAACTGCACGAGTTGTTATCCATGGTCTGTGGGTTTTGTTGCGATATAAGTTAAACACCATTTTAACAAATGTAAGATGAGCGCAACAAAGAAGGTACCATTAGTGACGAATACTCATCTTATTCATCACATAATAATATTACATCTACATCAAGTTGTCGAATAGGTTACAAATTGCCAAACCTATTGGCTTTCTAGTCACCTATTCCAATATTATCTCCAAATTTAATGTTGTAGCACAACATTAAAAATACCTCGACAACAGTCATATTCCATGGTTGGCTATGCAGTACAAACTTTCCATTCTCCACAAGTCGGGGTTGCAGCATCATATTTCTATTTGTGTCATTGTACTCTATAGGTGGAGGAGACTCATGCACATTTTTTTTGAGTGTTCATTTTCAGCACGCTATTGGTCCCTTCTTAGGCAAAGATTGCGCTTTAAATGGTCGTATCCACAGTGGAATCGGGCCGTGGCCTGGGCGGCCGCTAAACAGAGAGGGCGCACTTAATTTCGGCTTTATATCGGGCACTCCTTGCATCGACGATTGATCATATTTGGGCTGAACGAAATGTCCGACGATTTCAAGGATCCAGACTCCAGTAGACCGGAGGAGGTGGTTGCACAACTATATATATTTTTTTTAATCAAATAAGAGATAGAATATTGAGTGATGATATTAAACCCACCCTACAGAGGTTGGTTTTGTACATGTTATGGCATATTGCTTGGCCATGGATGCCCCATTAGGCCTGTTGTAATCCCTTTTTCATAAATGCAATCTACTTTTCACCAAAAAAGCTTTAATGTTGTAAAGTTGGCAATTTGGTTCCATAAATTTTATAAAATAAAATACTTCTAATAAAAATATGAAACGCATTTTTATACTCCTAACATCTCTATTTTATTATAATTTAATTTAAATTGTATTTAATTTTCAGAGCTCAAAACTATTTAAGATATGGATTTAATAATCAGAATTTTTTTTTTTCAAGAAACTTAGAAAAATAACTACACATAAAAGGAATTCTTGAACTTCTTATTCTTGGTATCATTGAGTAAATAAAACATAAAATAAAACCTATAGTGTTACCGCTAATTTAAATAATTTTATGTTGTTAGAGTAGTAATATTGTCCTAATTATGTTATTCATGAAATAATATAAAAAACTTATGCTTCTTATTTGATTGTTCAAAATTAATGACATGTAGTAAAAATTGTATATTCTAAAAATAAGTTTTGCATAATATTTTATTCGTATAACTTTACTACTTAAATGATTACATTTTAAATTAAAAGTTTTTGAGTAATAATATAAAGCTGTCAGGAATTATGAAAGCCTTTTATAATTTTCTCATAAATATTTCATTTTATAAAATCCAATTATCTAGAGTATTGCTGCCTTTATAAAAGTAATTTTGGAGGTACGAATACACATTGAAGCATTAATAAGGGTGCGTTTACCACTTGGGATTGAATTGTACTAAAAATTAGACTTCGTTTACTTTGTGTGATGGAATTATAGTGGTATAGATTAATGAATGATAAAATTTGGGATCTGCGGTGATAGGATTATTTAATATTTTGTTTATTTTATTGGATGAAGTATTGAATTAATGTCAGATAATTTTATCTTAAAATTACTAGTATGCCATTAATTTGAAAAAATATTATGAAATATCAAAATTACCATTTAATAAGATACAATAACGGTCATTGTAAAAAATGATTTTATATTTTTCTTTTTCAATTAGTAATTTTAGATTTTAATTATTATTATCATTTTGCTAAGTTTTCAAAATACCTAAACAATAAAGAGGACAAATTAGGCCTTCAAAAATTTATCTTGGGCTAATGGGCTTTGTAGAATAAGTAATCCCACCTCATTTGGTGGAATTACTATCAACTATTTATCCTTCTTAAAACCGGATTTGCCTCATTATTCCAGGCGAAAGTAAACAAGTTACTAAGTTGGATTGGGCGGATATCCGACCCAATCCAACTAAGTAAACATGGCCTTAGTATAATCTAATCCATTGTTTACTTCCCTTTTGTCAAGCCCTACACAAATAATCCGGCCTGGTACGGATGTGTTAATCTTACAAATCAATTTCTGTTGCAGTAAACAACCTACTATATATCTAGGTCAAATCCAAATTTATATTTAATACAGGTTAGTCCGATTTTGTATTTAATCCCAACACAGAAGTAAACACACCTTTAAAGTATAAGGGGGTTAAGTGATAGGATTGAGAGTAGGAGGGGGTAATGTGAGACAAGGGCATAGTGGTAGGGGGATAAAGTGAAATTTACACATTTTAAAAATAGTTGAGGGGTTTAAATAACAACATCAACAAATGTGGGGTGAAATTGCTAGTAAAGTATAGTTTGAGGGGCTAACTGAAATTTCATAAAAAATATAAAAGAGCGACTGACGAGTACGATGATCGACGAGTAGAAAACGTCGGCCGCCATAAATACAATACAAAATTCTCTGTATTTCATGCTAAATTTGGAGGCAAAACTATGAATATTTCCGACATCAAATTGCGCATGAATAATCAGGTTTCCACCGGACATTCTAACCCTTGCCGCCGTATTTCTTATTGTTTCCGCGATTTTTATTAAACTGCAAGTGGTTGCTGAATTACTTTTTTTCCCCGGACATACTTTTTTTTGAATTTTTATTTACTCTTGGTTGAAACTTTTTGTGATTTTGATTCCACCAAACGTGTTTATGCAGTCTCCAATTTCCAGATCTGCTGAAGAAGAGGGCGTCATTCGTTATGATTCCGATTTTTCTAGAATCGAGGAGTTGATTAAAGGAAGCACTTTTTCCAGGTACTTTTCGTTTTAAGAAGTTTGCCCTAATCTTAGTGTTCGATGTTTATGTTTGGGCGTTCAGTCAATTTGTACCTCATTGGCATGCTGGGCTTTTGGATGTGTTTGAGTAGGAACTGGTTCACTTGAATATGTCTGTTACCTGGATATCGTTAAATTGGCTCAAATGTTGAGTCACAAGTGTATGTGTATCAACTCGAATTGGCAACAAATGTAAAAGACTATTGGGATAGAGATGTAATTTTCATATAAGGTTTTTCGTCCCCTTTTTTGATTTGTTGATTGTGATTTTGATTTGATGTCAAAAGTGATATTAATATAGCAAAATATTTGTCTAGTATTATCTACAACTATGGTGTTTTTGGTTTCACAATTTATAAATCACAGCATGCATAACAGAACTTAGAAAAAAACCATATATGATCTACAAGTAGCTTCAATATGTTTTTTTCCCTACTAAATATGGCATTTTTGGAAAGGTACAAACCCTTGAGCACTCCTTCAAATGCTTCTATTCAATAATTTAGAAAAATGCATGTTTCTCTGCACTTGGCACATGATTTTTTATACTTAGGAAAACATGAAAGTAAAAGAAGAACAATGACATGCTCCAAGTTCGCCTAGAACATGCCCTAGATGCACATTCAAGTATTCGATGTGATTTACCTTTTCTCTTATCTTAAATATAGAAGAGGACAGGAAACAATTCTGAAACAAGTCTCTATGTTTCCTTTTTCTCTTTTGTCAGATAATCCCCTCTCTCTCATACTAGCTTCATGTGTTAAAACTTATATTGCTTCTTAACTTACAAGCAATTAGAATAATCCATCTTAAACTTGATTGTTTAAATGATTGTTTCTTAAGCGCTCGAGGCTACAACAATTAGATGTGAAACATGCTTTATTGTCGTAGCAGTAATATGTAATTTTTTTCACTGAATATGCTTATAGAAAATTGTTTTTGGTTTCACTGCAATGATTTTGAAGCTTATTTCCTGGCCCGCCTAGTGTTTATCATTCATGGGTGCAGCAGAAAAGCAAGCTAGATGAGTTTTTCTTTATTGAGTTCACTAAGTCTATCTATTATTTTCATATGCGCCTTCTGATTGACAGCCAAACTATTAGTGTCATTTTTTGAGCTAACGAACCCATTCTGATTTATTTGAGTGAAGTTGAGTTTCTCTATTATATGTAAACAGTTGAGGATGTAACTGAGATTATCAATCCTGAAACAGGATTAGCTTCTTTGCATCTATAAAGACTGTGTTTCAGAATGAGTTGAAGATGTTCTGGTGAGTTGCTTAGGGTGAATGATGGCTGGGTGCATTCGGCCTTGTATTGAAAGGATATGGGAAATTTGGCATAGAATACGATAAACGAAAAATGGAAACCGAAAGGACTGATGAGAAGCACAGCAGAACTCTCTCTTCCTCTGTACAATAGGACTTAAGACCCTTCAAGAGTCCATCTCTCAGTCCTCACAGTAGGAAAATGTAGGATGAGAAAGTGTAGCTATAAACTTTAGAGTTTTGGCAGCCCCTATCAGCGTTTTCATGTTTGTTTGCTGGTTTATTGAACTAAGAAATTTTGAGACATGATTGTCATCTCATTTGAAATTTTTCTTGCATTCTGCCTGGTTTTGATGAAGTGCATGGCTAGTCATATAGTTATTGCACATATATATGGTCTCATATCAGAAAAAATATGATTTTGTAGGCTTCTGCTAGCACTGGCATCTAATTATATTGGTGAGATGCAGGGAGGAAATCAGCCATTTGATTGAAATATTGAATTCAAGGGTGGACTATGATGGGGAGAAGCAGAAATCAAGCATTGATGCTGGAGGAGATACTGAACTGCTTTCATGGAGGCATGAAACCCGGAGAACACCACCTGAAGAAAAACGACAAGATATTGTTGGACCCATGATTGGTACTTTTCGTGAAATGTCAGATGTGAGTGCATCTTAAAGTATCTCCCTATTTTTAGTATCTTCTCTTTTATCCATCTTATGCATACAGCATATTCCCTCCTGCACAAATAATCAACTGGTCAATTGTTTTGCTTGCTCAATATGAACTGTTAGGATGGGTGTAATTTTTTCGTTTTTTGAAGAAGTGGTAAGAGTCTATATGCATTAGACAGTTATTCGGGCCTATTGATGGCAGAATTGTCATGTATAGAGATGTCACTGGTTCAGAAAATTGTGCAGGTTCCAGTTGGAGTTAGTGCTTCCCCAATTGATATTGCTCGTGCATATATGTCTGGTCGTACTTCTGAAGGTGGCTATGACCTTTATAAGTTTACGTCAAAAGGGGAAAGAGCTCAACCAAGCAATGAATTTGCTAGAAAGCCACATTTGCCATCACCTTTGCCTAAACCATCCATATGTTGGCCTGGTGCCATGGTGCATGATCGTCATGGTTATACAACACCACCGAGTCAGAGGGCGAGACATAGGCTTCATGATTTTCCAAGAACCCCCTATTCCAGAACAATATTAGCGAAGTCCTCAACCAAGGTATGTGATGTTACTGTTGTCAACATCATGTTATTATGCAGGATTACTTATTTATATTTGTGTACATGTTTTGGTCAACTCAGTTGCATGCTGACAGTGGATATCCAAACACATCAACTTCCTTCGAACAATCCCGGACATCCAGTTATGGGCAGGTAAAAGATTTTAAACTTTTTCTGTAGCTTCCTGCTTTATTATCATATGGAGTTCTCTGCACCAATGATGCCATGCAGAGTGCTGAAAGAATTATCACCGTTATTTTTCATTACGCATTCAAGATTTCAAGTATGATTATTACTCGAACTCTTGTGATAAAGTATGTGTTTAGTGAGGTTAGCTGGCATTCCTTAAAGACTCATAGAAACTTACTTGTGCTTTTAGCATTAAGGAACTCTGGTTTGTTGTTCTCTACATGATTTAAAATGACTTTCAGGTAAACTCGAGGGATGACACAATTGATGGCTATGGATCTGTGGGTCCTATTCGTCGTATCAGGAATAAATTTGCTTCAGAAGTCCGTCCAAGAGGATCTATTTTCCTGAGTTCATCTAAAGATATTCCTTCAAAAACCGCAACAACCAAAGTTTTTGGAGGCTTCTTGCCTAGTATAGATAAGAATCTGGAACCTGGTGAAACAAGTGGCGCCTCAAAGCACTGGTCAGTGGACGATATATCAGGTTCCTCTGATAGGGCTATTCCAAATCCAATATCATCTAGTCAGGCAGCCAGGAAAATACTGGAACATCTTGATAGAAACAAGCCCACTCCTATAGAAAAAGAAGCTGAACTGAAGTTGGCAACTTCATGGAGAAGATCTTCGCCTTCTGTGGCTAGTGATACCATTCGCGAGGAAAATATCAGCTCTGTGCATGTAGGAGAGCATGCTTCTCTCAAGCATACTGATATAGCTGGCCCAAATTTCCCTGTGGAACTGAAAAAAAGTAGCAGCAACTCCAGTATTTTACTGAATATCCATGGGAAAGCCATGGATGAGGCAAAAGATGCAGTTAATGGAAATGCTAGAGCTTCTAATGCTACTGGTTCGAGTATCTTACCTACTTCAAATTCGTTTCCATCTTTTGGTCTTAAGAGAACTGATCCGGTGATCAAAAGTTCGAAGGAGGTACTTAATCCAATTCAGTATATTGCTTTTCGATGCCCTAGGAGGTTTTACTTTCCCATAGTTGGAGTCTATTGTCAAATTGGTAAGAATGATATGATGAGCATTTCTTTGGGCGGCCTAGATGTCCATAGTAAATGTCATTTTGCAGTTATCTAGCATACTGGGCCCCTCCAAATTACTTGCCTATAAAAGATGAATAAGATATTAGCTAAATGAAATTTGACTACAGCATAATTAAATCTCTAAAGTACCAATATAAGCAACTAGGTCTTCTGTTTGGTTGGTCTTTTCTGAGCCTGGTATGAACTTTTTGTAACCATTATAGATTCTTTACATCCCAAAGTTTCCAAACATTGTTTCTTCTCCTTTATTGATGCTGCCGCTTGGATATCATGTTGAAGAAAATATTTAAAATGGTGATTTATCTTCACCTGGTCAAGTGCAATTCATATTGTGCCTAACTATTGGCCTCAATTAAACACAATTATTATGTGCATAAATCAGCTTTTCTCTGTCAAAATTAGAAATTATGACGTAAAAACAAACGAATTGCTAATGTTTGAAATATTCACATTAGTCAATTTCCTTATTCTTATCATCTCCTAAAATTTAGTTTACCCTCTTCTGATTGATAGCATCTTCATTTTACCTCGGCTCTAGTTTCAGGATACTTTTTGAAGATATTAGTATATGAGAGGCTCTAGTAAATCAATTCTAATTTATCTTCTTGTATGACCAATGCAACATTCGCTGTTTGAAACAAAATGTTTTATTATTGAAATTTAATTACATTATGAGATGTTACAGGTTGCTTCATTACTGTTACAATATGGTTTAGATTCCTTTTTTTTTACCTTATTTTGTTGCATTACTATAGTCAAGTTTCATAGTCTTCAAATTACAACCAATATCTTGTTGCTTATCAATATTTAGATCTTTTCAACTTCATCTTTGAGGCACAAAACCAGATGGGAAACATAACAATACACATTTTTGCGAAAGCTTCTGTATTCTTTTTGTTATAAAAGAAACCATGTGTTGCATTTTTATCAGTTGATACAAATATATAAGGTCAAAATACTTATACCATGAAAATGCTGAATGTTGATTACCTAAGACTTCTATCTGGACTTCAGTATACTTGAATATTTCTCTACATGACAAGCTCTCATTGACAACATCCTCACTGCAGAACGCTTTTGCCACCAGTAATCATGGACAGACCGAGTCAAGTTTGCAGTTTTCTCATCCTCATCTGAGCAACGGACAGGATGCAAAGACGGCAGCTACTGCAACTGCTTCAGAGCTTTCAAAAAATCATGTAACCAAACACTCGTTGCCATCAATTTCTGTCAACAAGCCTGATTTTCGTGCAATTCCCTTTGACAATGGACCGGGCTTCACTTTTCCTGTTTCTGCTTCCTCGGGTGTTCTCTCAGAACCACCGACTCCATCCATCACACCATCATCTTCAGCAAGTATTCTGTCGCAGCCTATTCCTTCCTACAGTTTTGGGACCAAGAACTCAACTCCACGACTTGTGTTTTCATTTCCGTCTGCCAGCACTGCCCCAACCGGTAATCATTCTGATCTTAAATTCAGTTTCGGATCAGAGAAGAAAACTAGGCTATCTTTTAGTAACCTTGGCAAAGATGCTATCTGCTATTAACTAAGCTGGTCTTTCCGTTTAGACATGGACTAATCCTTTTATATGTTTCTGGGCTTAATTGATTTAGTTCTCTATATTTTTTTTTTTTTATTTTTTTGGATAAGTGATTGAGTGGATTCGATTATGCCTAGCTCTTTTTGGATATAATGAAATGGTTTCTTCATGTCTATGTTATTATATTTCTGAATAGAAATCTTCTATATTCAATAATATAATACATAATGAATTGAACTAAATGTGTTAGCAATATTTTAATACGTTATGAAGATTATTTTTTAAAGTCATGGCACATATATGTTGTACTAATTGATTGAACTTCGAATCACATCGGGGGTTATGGGATTCGATTTTGAAACGAGTACTCAGCATTTTAATTGATGCAAGTTAGTTTTCTTACTTTTATTCTTAGATCAGGGAACATTAAGCTATATTTATTAAGAAACTATTTTCATAGAAATTAAATATACTACTATGATGAATTAGTTTCTTCAGATGCGAAAAAGAAACGCAAAAATTGTATCATTTGGAGTTAGAAAAAGTTTAGTGTATTTTGCTTATTTTAATAAAGAGAAACAAGCAAACAATTCACCTAATTCATGAGGGAGAGGGTTCATCGAACATGTATGACTGACAAACGATTTCCGAATACTTTTTTGCAATATGAGCAATATGGTCTTTATGATTTATAGTTAATTTGTCTATTATTTATTTTTTAACGTTCCACATGTAAATTTTTATATTCAATTTTATAATATTGAGGTGTTCTTTTGAAAAATTAATTAAATTTATGATGTCTTATGAAATAGGTAAATAAATATATTACATCAAATTAAAAATTATAATAATATATTATAAATAGAAAAAAAGTTAAAAATACATAATGAATTTAAGTAATAATTTAACTAACAAACTTGCAATAATAAATTTGAGATAATAACAAGCTTCAAAAAACTTATAATAAACTATGAAAAAACAAACAAAAAATACTAATGAATTAATGTACTAAAAAATTTAAAATAGAACAATAAAGATAAAAATCTAAGGGCTAGCTTACAGGGTGGGATTGCGCCGGATAAATGGCCTAACCCTACCAATTTTCAAGTATACTGGAGAAATGGCTGGCCGGGCCTTATTTTAGAAGGCTTGAGCTTAAACACTATTTTGGTATAATAACTTATCTCATACTAATTCCAACAATGCCCACACAAATGTCAACATAAGTAAATGTTGAATTACTCACGCAAGATTAATTTTATCCATTATTTAATATTCTCCATCCCATCCTAAATTTATCCCAAGCAAGGATGTAAACCCCACCTTTTTGAAAATTTTATTTGAAAAATAAAATAAAAATTACATATCATACATTATTTAAAATTTTTTTTTTGGCACACCTAGCCAGCCCACTAGCCCAAACCAACAGGCCCTACCTAGGCCCTGATCTGGTCCCAATCCGGCCTGGGCTGGACCGACCATTTTTTTAATGGTCCAATCCAGTCCTAAACAGTTATCTTAGCAAATAAAGCCTTCAATAATAGCTTCTCTATGTGAGAAACATCATTCTATCTGAAACTCTTCATTGAAGCTAAAAACAACTTGAACCTCGTCGTACTTGTATAAAATATCGTCAATTGACAAAGAAAGTTTGATATTCAATAATATACTTTGGACCCTCATAGATCGAAACTTTAGCACAAGATAATAATCACGTAATACTTGGGTACAAATGTTTCCTTTCCTCTCAGTTTTTTATGGTTGCCAACAAACCAGGCTCCACAATCCTTCTTCGGCTATTTTGAAACTCTTCATTGGCATTATTGATATGAACCTCCTCCTCTGACTGAAATAAGTAAATAATTGAATAATAAGGCAACTTTAGAAAATGTATGAAAAGGTAAGTATATATTGACTTAGACAATTGAAGAGAAGGGATTTGTTCAACAAAATTTCAATAATTGAGGATTACATGAAATTTTATCATCAACCTCAATTGACCTTAATGATGCAGCTTCCTTCCCATTGACGATTTATGTAGCTACTACCACTATCTCTAGATCATGTGAAAAATTCCTTCCTTTATTTGCTTTTGCAACTACATCAACTGAGATTGCAGTTCATATAGAATGAATGCACATACATGGATGGCAACCACGTCACCATCGAGTTGGTTGCATTCTTTATATTGCTCCTACATTTAAAGGTAATTTTGTTCAAATTCAAGTTAATCAAATGTGCAACGTTATCATCAATAAAAGTTCCATAAACTTTGACCCACCATTCCTTGTAATGTTTGGAAGAGTTTTTTTTTAAATAATTATGAGACATACAAAGATTTTTTTAATAATTATGAGACATACAAAGAAGTCATCGTTTGGGCAAGGTCTTGGATGAAACACACACGCACCAATGATGAAGTTCTTCCTCTAGAGAGGCTATACGTACATCATGCCTAAAATCTCGGTATGTCTTTTCTTTTCTTTTTTTGTTTTTTAATAAGGTAGACTTTCATGCAAAACACAAATAATCAGTCCAAGGGGTCATCCCCTTTTTCACAGGTTACATCATTTGGGAGGGAGGGCGGGGAGGGGGGATTGGTCCGTCCCAATTTGCCCTATGTGTTCATTTAGCAACACCATGGGCAACTTTATTACACAGTCTCGGAATCTTCCTAAATGTCCAATTTACATGCATCTCCCATGTTCTCCTTATGCCCTCAACGTTAATGGCAGCTTGCCTCTCAATTTTCGCATTCCGGTTCGTGATCCATTCGATGGCTTTGGCATAATCAGACTAAAAAATGCAAGAATCCACATTCATTTCATTCATTTTAGAAGTCGCCAATATGATTGCTCTAACTTCAGCAATAGCAGCATCATAAACGAAGATTTCATGTGCTTCAAACAAAATGAAATTGCCCACGGACCACCATTGCAACAAAAGACCTCTCATTCTTGAATGAAATGTCCGTGTTTACCTTGGACCATCCTGGGGGTGGGGCATGCCATTGACAGTGTGTTTGTTGAGAGTCTTTCTTTTGCTTCCTTGCTGTCCAATGTTCCTCAGGTCTGGCCTCAATGGAACGTCCCAATTCTGCCGATGATGAGGCTGCTTTCCCCCTCATTTCGTGCTCTCTAGATGCTCTCGAGTGAGATGGTCCATGTGATGATGAACTGGTGCTGGGTCTCGTGGTTCGGGAACATGTCCGAGTGTGGCTTTGAAATATGCATGAACCACTCTCTAATTGACAAGTGAGACTAGCGGTGGAGTCTCACTTGCCATTTAGAGAGCATCCAAATTTGCTCAGCAACGGGGCATTGGAGGAACAAATGACCGGTATCCTCTTCCTGCAAATCACAAAACAAACATTGAGTATATGAAATTTGGAAAATATGGGTGAGCTTACCTCGAGTAGGAAGGTAGTCAAATAGGACTCTCCAAATGAAGAGTTTCAGTCGATTGTAAATCTGGAGTTTCCACATTGCCTTCCTAACATATTTGTCATCTGAGTCCATGGGTCCATGTGGTTTTGAAAGTGTGAGGTAGGCTGTCTTGGTAAAAAAATTTCCTATCTTGGAGGGAGCCCAGAACAGCTTGGAAGGTTCCATTGAGATTGGAATTTGGATTTTTCGGATCACGTCAGGTTCAAACATTTGGGAAAGGACTTCCTGCTTCCACCGGAGAGATTGGTTGTCAAAGAGATTCAAGACATGAGTATGTCAAGATGGATTAGTGACTTCCGAAGGTTTCGGGATAAAGCCTTTGATGGACTGGATCCATGGGTCCTCCTAAATCCGGAGGGGGGTCCGAGATGAAACCGTGTAGCAAGCACCCTCCTTGATGAGTTCTATGCATTTGACCACATCTTGCCAAATCCATGAAGCTCCGTGCACCTGTGAAAGTGGGAATTGATTAGTCTAGCATATTTAGCAATGATAAGCTTACACCAGAGTTTATTGCTTTTTTGGGCCACATTTCAGGCAATTTTGGACACAAGGGCCTTGTTAAAATCTACAAATTTTCGAAGCCCAAGTCCTCCCATTCCTTTTAGTTGACAGATGGATCCCCACGATTTAAGAGCCAACACTTTTCCATTAGAGCTGTCCGTTTGCCACAAAAAACGTCTAGAAAGTGAATCCAATTTGTTGCAAATTCTTTTTGGCAGGAGAAATGTTGACATTTGGTAGACCGGGAGAAACTGTGCCACTGATTTGAGAAGGACCAGTTTTCCTGCTTTGGAGAGGTTTTTGGCTTTCCATGATAAGAGTTTTTTGGCCATTTTCTCCACAATCTCATTAAAAGCAAAGCTTCGGTGGCAGGTTTACAGAATGGTAGGCCGAGGTGTTTTGCATTGTGGGAGCATTCATTCATCTCCAGAATTTCTAGGAGAATCCTTTGATGTCTGTTCGACACATTTCTATTGAAGTGAACAAAGGATTTCCTGTTGTTGGTGTTTTGGCAGCACCATTCCTCGAATTTGGAAAGACATTCCTTCACAACTCGAGCATCTTGCTCCTCTGCCCTGTAGAAAATAGTGAGGTCATCAACATATAATAGGTGTGAAATAGATGGGGCAGTTCTATTTACTTTGATTCCTTTTAGGTTGCCAAGTGCTTTCTCATGAAGGAGCAAAAGAGAGAGAACCTCAACATAAATAATAAAGAGATAAGGTGAGAGAGGGTCTCCCTGTCGAATTCCTCTGGATAGTCTGAAGAAATCCCCCGGAGCACTATTGATCAAGAGTGAGAAGCTCGGTGAAGTGATGCACTAAGAGATCCATGTAAGGAAATCTAGGCAGAAGCCAATGCTTTCCATAAGTTTGATCAGGGATGGCCATTCCACCCTGTCATAGGCTTTAGGAAGATCAATCTTGATAGCCATGTAGCCTTTCCTCCCCTTTTTCTGGTGAAGGTAATGCATGAGTTCATGGGAGATGATAGAGTTTTCATTGATGGTTCTCCCTGGGACGAAGGCCATTTGGAACAGGGAGATAATTTGGTCCAGGACAGGCTTGATTTTGTTTGCCAACAGTTTGGAAATGATGTATGTGGTGTTACAGAGGCTGATGGGGCGAAATTGGTCCACAGTGGAGGCTTGTGTAGCTTTTGGGATGAGTGTGATGTATGTGTGGTTTAAAGCTGGTGGGAGTTGTCCCATGGTAAAAAAAAATGAAGTGTGGCCTCAACAACTTTATCCCCAACGATGTTCCAAAATCATTTGTACAAGTTCGGGGGAAAACCATCCGGTCCAAGGCTCTTGAGGGGGCCATACTAAAAACCACATCCTTGATGTCTGCTGGCATCGGGATCTTTCGAAGTTCCTGGTTATCACATGCTAAGACAAGCATGGCATTAAATCTTGAAAATCATAAAGTGTCCGTGTGATTTGGTGGCAGTTCCGAGGTGAATAAGGATCGAAAGTGTGATGAGAACTCGTTACCTATTTGGTCCCATTCTATAGCCACGTTACCTTGGCGTGTTTGGATCGAGTGGATGAAATTGGCCTTCGATTGGAGAATAGCTGTGAGGTGGAAAAATCTAGTGTTGGCGTCACCATCCTCCAACCACCTTTGTTTGGCTTTCTGTCTCCATTTGATCTCCAATCTTTTAAATTGTTCGTCCAGCTCACATTGGAGATTTTGGAATGACCTCAATGCTCTGGTCGAGCTTTTGTACCTCCTCAATTTTTTGTTTGATGGTCTGAATCCTTTCTTGGCACCATCCAAAAGTGGTCCTGTTCCATTTCCTGAGGTTTCCCCGAAGTGTCCAGAGTAGTTGGTGTAGCTGATTCCAAGGGTCAGTGGTTCCTGTACCTGAAACAAGCCAAGTGTTAGCGATAACAGTTTCGCATGAAAAATCTTGACACCACATATCCTCAAAAAAAGAAGGGTCTTGGGTGATTGGCATTATTTGGGTGAGTGTCAAGAAGGAGGGGGCAGTGGTCTAAAGTTCTGGCAGAGAGGTGAAAAATGATGGATTTGCGGTACAAAAGGCACCAACAGGTGTTAGCAACCCTCCTATCAAGTCTAGATTGGATATTTGCAAGTCCTGGCCGTTTATTAGACCAAGTGAAGCGGGGTCCCAAAAAGCCCAAATCAACCAGTTGACAAGCGTCAAATTCATCTCGCAACCAATTCCTAGATGTGCATGCAAAAGGTCTACCACCCCTCTTTTCTTCCTGTGACAAAACTGAAAAACATAGTGTGGCTCGTCCCGAGAGGAACGCGAATGAGGAAGCGTGATATAAATAAAACATGAAAAATAAAAGCATGCTTGTACTGAAACGTAAATACAAGTTAAAGGGGTGTTCCCTTGAACTTCCCGGGTGTTCAGTGTATCTCATGATCAAAGTAAACATACAATTATCATGGTGGCCATAGGATAGAAAAAAAAAAAAAAGGAAATTAAGACCTACCCGGTTGTAGTTTTGTCTTTGTACCGGTACATGCGTTGTTCCACGTTTTGCCACCATGATCCCAAGACAAGAACCCTCTAAATCGTCCACGCAATCCTACTGGTTCTTGATCCCCGTGCTAGCAAGAAATCAATAGTATATAGGGAGGACGAATCGATCAAGCATTATTAATTAGCGTGATCAATCCGTCTAGTGTCCACTAGTATTAAACAAGGATTAGGCTTTCCTTGGCGGGAAAGGGGAGAGGGGACGAGAGAGGGAGTGTGGCCGGTGGTGTGTGTATGTGTGTGTGCTCACAAGATGATCAATCATGTATGTGTGGCCTCTATGAGTATTTATAGAAGAAGAATAATCTTATTCCTCTTCAAACTCTAATTAAGAAGCACACTTTGACTAGGATTTTGACCTAGTCAAATTAGACTTTAGACTTAGTCAAACTAATCTTTGCCCTTGATCTCTCTACTTCAATCTCGTCTGTCCATCATCTTGATGGATTATTTATGGAATATTTAAATCTTATTTAAATAATCCACGGGGCTTTAAATAATTAATAGTTATTTATATTAAGCGCATCTCCTCATTTCTAATAAATCTCATTTATTAGTTAATTCAATTTAATCTAATTAAAGGAATCAACAATCCAAGAAAAGGGGAACGAATTTAATCTAATTAAATTGTTCAACCTCCTGGGATTAATTCTAAATTAATTCCTTTGTTACCGGTGGATTGTGTGTGACTTTTTAGGTTCACCCTCAGCTAGACTTGGCCGAATCTTCAATCATCTCATGAAGGGAATTCGTCCGTCACCATGGGTGTCCGTCTAGCAACGGTCCATGGCACTAGAGACTAGATGAATATTATGGTGTGAACATTTAGGCTCTCCAATACATTTATCCTTCTGTCTACTAGTTAGAATAGGTGACCATGTAGCCAATATTGGCAGGCGAAATGTAACCTATGTCTAGACAATTTCAAGGATTTGATAAATTATTAATGAATAAGAAGTGATATTCATTTGACATTATTTTGTTTGTGTTCACTTTATCTGCGTTATATATCTGTTCACTACACAAACAAAGCCCACGGACTGAAAACGTATTTCGGGGACTGGGACTACGCTTGGAGTTAGGTCCATGAAATGAGTCCCATCGAATCAGTTCGAAAATCTCCAAGTCAAGGAATCTCAAAAACAGGTACTGAGATTCCCCTTGAGACTTGCACTAAGCATCTGCTGTCGTATTTCATTGATGGGTGACGAAGGTCGTCTAAGCAGTGTTAGTGGGTTAGCCTTCTAGGGAGCAGCTGACTGAGGTGACTCGCGAGAACCGTGTTACGGAGGACCTTGAGTAGGGTCGGCTAGGTATGACGTGTGTTCCCGGTTCCAACAGTACAGGTCAAGTCCTTGAACTTGAGGAACTGCTGAGTTTACCTGTATATTAGGGTTGTATCTTAGATATGGTGAGAGATTGCCAAGAAGCACTTGAGTAGTCATAAGCCATGTCTAGTGCACCTCCGGTGTACAGAGTGACAGTAGTTTCCAAGAAAGGATCTGTCTCCTGTCAAAAGGCATTGACAGTTGAGTCTCACAAATGCTCTGTGTCTTGTCCTAAAAATCTGTGGCCACAGTAACTGAACAGAAGGGAAGGTTTCCCTTGCGGCGTTTAGTAAAGGACAGATCGATACTTAGGTCCAAAATGGGTACCTGCATTTTCTGTGCCCTAGACCCTAAGTGGTGAGACCGTAGATAGAAGGACAAGTATACTGTTAGAGCCTAAATGTTCATCCCCTCAAATTCACCTAGTCTCTAGTGCCACGGAACGTTGCTAGATGGCCACCCATGGTAACGGGTGGATTCTAGGAATCCGACCAAGTCTAGCTGAAAGGTGAACCTAAAGAGTCACACACAATCCGCACACATAAAGTATTTAATTTAGAATTAAATATTTGGAGAAATGGAATGATTAAATTAGATTTAATCGGGTCCTTAATTTTCTTGGAAAGAATTAATTCCTTTTATTGGGTAAAAGAGATTTATCTAATAAATTAGATTTATTATAAAATTAATTTAATGGGCTTAGAATAAAGATTTACATTTATTATATTTATTATTGCCCTTGGAATATTTAAATAGGTTTTAAATATTCCATTAAATTAAATTAATGGTTGAGATTAAAAGGAGAAGATGGATGGCTAGGATTAATTTGACTAGGTCAAATTACTACTTTGACTAGGTCAAAATCCTAGTCAAATTAGTCTTCTAGAGTTGGAGTTTGAAGAGGATTAAACTCGTCCTCTATAAATAATCCTAGTCCTTCACCTTTAGAGAGATGATGAAACTTCAACACACACACACACACACACACACACTCTCTCTCTCTCGGTCTCTCCTCTCTCGTCCGCCCTCTCTCTCCTTTTCTCTCCAAGAAAATACTCCTTGTTGTTTTGTGTTAACAATTAAACATAAGGAGGATTAATCCTGTTAAACAATAACGTGTGATTGATCCGTCCTCTCCGAATAAAATACTTATTTGTTCGCTAGCACGACGTACAAGATACGTGGGCGGATTGCGTGTCACAATTTAGAGGATCTCACATACGAGATTTTGGAGCAAATCGGGGAACAACGCGAGTACCGGTTAGAAGAGGAAAACGACGAACCGGTAGGTCTCTTTTACGTTTTCGTCCTCTTCTAGTTTTTAATCCTATGGCCTCCATGATTGCATGTATGTTTTGGTTCATGAGATACACCGAACACCCGGGAACTTCAAGGGTACACCCCTTGAACGTGTTTTAATTTTATACGAATAATGCATGTTTAAATTTTGCAATTTACATTTATACCGCGCTTCCGCATTCGCGCTATTTCCTGGGACGATCCACACGCCTTTCTCAGGCTTTCAGTGGTATCAGAGCCCAGTTTGGTGTATAAGCCTAGGGTTTTATGTGTGTTTTAAGCATGAAAACGTGATTTGGCATGTTTTAATTATTTCTTGATTTATTATCGTTAAAGCATGTCGTTTTTTCGCTTTCAATTAGTATGATTTTTGGTATGTTGGTATTTTTTCTATTTTTCTTGGGAAACGGGGGCAAAAGTCGAACGAAACGGAAAAACGCAGCACGCGGCCAGCCGGCTGGCCGGGCGCGGCCGTGCGCCCAGGCGAGGCGGATGCGCGCAGGCAGAGGAGCCTGCGCCAGGTGGGCATGGCTGCGCGCAGATTTGGCTGTTGGGTGGCGCGGCCGGGCGACAGGCGCAGGCGGCTGGCCGGGCACGCACGCGTGCCAGGCCAGCGCGCTGGGACGCCTGCCCGCCCGGACCAGGCGCGCGCACGCAGGGGCAGCAGGCTGGGCCTGCTGTCCACGCGCACCGGCTGACTGCTGCGGCGGCGGCAGTCGGTTGACGGGGTCGTTTTTCGTTATTTTCAGTTTTCTAGGATTAATTCTAAAAATTCGTTTTGTTTAAAATTTTGCATATTTTCTAAGAACATTATTTTGAGAGGTTAAGTTTATTATCGTTGGAATCCCGGGGTAACTTACCTGCAAATAATGAGGAAGGGTCTTCCTAAAACGGGAAAAATTATTGCCAACGGTTGTACCATATTTTTTCATACGTGGTGCATTTATTTTATCTTGGATTAATGTGATTGGTAATCATGGAATGTTAGCATATATTTATGTGATTGGATCATGTGATTATGTGCGTTGAATGAAAATGGATGATCACGAGCCCTAGACCGAATGTATGGTTTAATTTTATGTTGGGCTTGTGTGCCTCTTTTTCTGCTTTCTCCCCTTTCTAGTTGCCTTGGAATAATAAGGCATTCTTTCTCCTCCTAATGTACTCCCCCAGGTTTTCGCTGGGGTTTCTTTTTAAATATGTAATGAGAGTAGAATAGGAGTGAGGATTTAATTTATGTATTTGGTGGAGAAGCAGGAAGGTCCACATGGAGAGCCCAGAATGGAGGATCCAAGGCGTTTCCATGAAGATGAAAGAGAAAAAGAGACCAAGGCCCATCAAAATGATGATTGGGTTACTATTAATGTAATAGTGTAGGACCAACCCTAGATTGACCATAGATCCACTGCGGGCTCAGTGGATCGCATAGGATTCGGGCTCGTGATCATCCAACAGGGGCGTGCTAGGCTTTAATTTTGCATGTGGTTATTATGATGGATGAATGGTGTTTTATTTATCATATAACTGCTATGGGATGTAATTTATTTATTTACGCATTATGGATGAATGTGTTAATATTTAGTTATGAAATCTCGGTCATTTACTACTCTCACATTGGTGAAAGATTGTGGACGAGAGGAGAGAGAGCACGAGAGAGAGTGTGTGTGTTGGAGTTTCATCATCTCTCTTATGGTGAGGGGCTAGAACTATATATAGAGGAGGAGTTTAATCCTTTTCAAACTCCAACTCTAAAGTAGACTATTTTGACTAGGATTTTGACCTAGTCAAAGTCCTAGTCAAAGTAGTAATTTGACCTAATCAAATTAATCCTAGCCATCCATCTCTCCTTTTTAATCTCAACCATTAATTTAATTTATTGGAATATTTAAAACCTATTTAAATATTCCAAAGGGCAATAAATAAATATAATAAATATAAATATTTATTCTAGGCCCATTAAATTAATTTTCTAATAAATCTAATTTATTAGATCCCTTTTATCTAATAAAAGGAATTAATTCTCTCCAAGAAAATAAAGGACCCGATTAAATCCAATTTAAATCATTCCATTTCTCCAAATATTTAATTCCAAATTAAATACTTAATGTGTGTGGATTGTGTGTGACTCTTTAGGTTCACTTTTCAGCTAGACTTGGTCGGATTCCTAGAATCCGCTCGTTACCATGGGTGGCCATCTAGCAACGGTCCATGGCACTAGAGACTAGGTGAATATTCGGGGATGAACATTTAGGCTCTAATAGTACACTTGTCCTTCCGTCTACGGTCTCACTACTTAGGGTCTAGGGCACGAAAATTGCAGGTGCCCATTTTGGACCTAAGTGTCGGTCTGTCCTTACTAAACGCCACAAGGGAAACCTTCCCTTCTGTTCAGTTACTGTGGCGACAGATTTTAGGGACAAGACACAGAGCATATGTGAGACTCAACTGTCAATGCCTTTTGACAGGAGACAGATCCTTTCTTGGAAACTACTGTCACTCTGTACACCGGAGGTGCACTAGACATGGCTTATGACTACTCAAGTGCTTCTTGGCAATCTCTCACCATATCTAAGATACATCCCTGATATACAGGTAAACTCAGCAGTTCCCCAAGTCAAAGGACTTGACCTGTACTGTCGGAACCGTGAACACACGTCATACCTAGCCGACCCTACTCAAGGTCCTCCGTAAGACGGTTCCCGCGAGTCACCTCAGTCAGCTGCTCCCTAGCAGGCTAACCCACTAACACTGCTTAGACGACCTTCGTCACCCATCAATGAAATACGACAGCAGATGCTTAGTGCAAGTCTCAAGGGGAATCTCAGTACCTATTTTTGAGATTCCTTGACTTGGAGATTTTCGAACTGATTCGATGGGACTCATTTCATGGACCTAACTCCAAGCGTAGTCCCAGTCCCCGAAATACGTTTTCAGTCCGTGGGCTTTGTTTGTGTAGTGAACAGATATATAACGCAGATAAAGTGAACACAAACAAAGTAATGCCAAATAAATTTCACTTCTTTATTCATTAATAATTTATCAAACCCCTGAAATTGTCTAGACATAGGTTACATTTTGCCTGCCAAGATTGGCTACATGGTCACCTATTCTAACAATCTCTCACTTGACCTTAAAGCCAATCGCCCATATGTCTAATCCCCATCTTCTCAAGATGTTGCGTATGAGCGCTCTGCGACATAGACTTTGTCAACGGATCTGCTGTGTTGTCTGTTGAGTTGACTCGGTCCATCCGAACGTCACCTCTTCCTACCATTTCTCTTAGAAGATGGTAGCATCTAAGAATGTGTTTGGAACGGTGATAAGTGTTGGAATAGGTGACCAGAAAGCCAATAGGTTTTGGCAATTTGTAACCTATCCGACAACTTGATGTGAATGTAATATTATTATGTGATGAATAAGATGAGTGTTCGTCACCAATGGTACCTTCTTTGTTGCGCTCATCTTACATTTGTTAAACCGGTGTTTAACTTATATCGCAACAAAGCCCACAGACCATGGATAACAACTCGTGCAGTTGGGCCACGCATTGGATGGTGGTCATGAAACCAACTGATTAAGAGTTGGGTTTGAAACGTTCCAAGTCGAGGACCTCGAGACAGGGCATCGAGAGTCCTATTGAGACTTGCGTCAAGAGTTGTGTTCATTGGATGAGTGCCGTGTTTCATCGGCGACAAGCGTGGGACGCCTACACGATCTTGATGGGTTGGTCGACTGGGGTCGAGCCGACTGGACTGACTCGCGGGGATCATCATATGGAAGCCTTAGAGGCTTGGTCGGTATGATTGGATTCCCCGGTTCCGATAGTAAAGGAGTAATCCTCAGACTTGAGGAATCATGGCAGTCACGTGTACAGGACGGCTGTATCTTGGATCTGGCGAGAGGTGATCATTCTGTAAGATGATTATCATAAGCCTTGTCCAGTGCAGTCAGAATGTGTAGCGAGGACGGTGGATTCCAAGAAGAGGATCCGTCCCCTGTCAGTATGTGACAGAGGTATCTCCTATGCACTCGGAGACACGTACATGCTGTTTGAAGCTGTGGCCACAGTGGTTGGTCGAACAGGGAATGGTTTCCTGTGTCGACGCAATGAAGCATACGTGGTCTCGAGTATTAAGCATAGATGCCTAGTCAAGGATGGGAACCGACGCCCAATTCCATACCCTAGACTAAGGCCGGGAGACGGTAGACGGAAGGATCGTACCCGTACGGAATCGGCGCCTAAATGTTCACGCCAATTCACCTAGTCTCTAGTGCCATGGACCGTTGCTAGACGGCCACCCATGGTAACGGGCCCTTGTGGGACACGGGCCCAAGTCTAGCTGAGGGTGAACCTAAAGCGTCACACACAAATCACCGAGGAGGTTGAGAGATCGACTTGGAGTCAATCTCGAAGGATAATGAGATGATGAGACGTTGGATCTTTTAATTAGATTAAAAGATCAACGAGAATAATTTAAGTGGACATTAAATTGGATTTAATATTGGGTTCGTCGCAATTGGATTACGATAAAACCCGGTCCGTTAAATTATACCCGAGAGGAGAAATAATTCCTATTTGGAATGGGAAGAAGTTGGACTTCTTTCCTTAATCAAACATGGCCGACATGCTCCCTTGGAGGAAGCAAAATCAGCCATGTTTCATGCTAGGTGGTATGTTGACTTGTCTCTTTTGGAAAGAGACAAATCAACTCCAATCAAGCTCTTCCCTTTTGGTATGATTTGATCATACCATAAATTTTGGTAGGCTTGATTGAAGAATTGATGGTGATTGATTGGAATGAATCTAGACATCCTTGGATGAACCTAGACACATTCCAATAATCACATTAATTATGTATATATATTAGAATATACAACACCTAGCATAAGTGATTCATTATTCATCTTTTTCTAGGAAAAAGAGAAGACAAAAATCCTCTCCTCTCTCTCAAAATTTCGTGCTCCCTCCCTCTCTTACACTTGTGTTCTTCACTTGATTTTGAATCAAGAAGAAGAACAAAGTAAGTTTAAGAGAACACTAATTCATAGTGTTCTTCTCTTAAACCGATTCCTTCCTAAACCCGTTCTTTTCTAGCAAGAAGAACGTGTGTTTCTTCCGGTGTGGTGTGGATCACCTTTGGAGAATCCATACGTTTGGATTTCGTGAGCATTCCGGAGAAGGAACAACGCTAGTAGCCGGGAGCATACGCTAAACAATCAAAGGTAACGGTTTATTACGCTTTGATTGATTTCATTTGTATATCTATGACCTATGTGTTTAAATATATGTTTTAATATTTACACATCCTACATCGAACGCCCGATTGAGCACCCAAGGGTACACCCCTTGGGATTCGCGTATTTTGAATTTGATTTAAATTTACGCAATTTCTCGCTTTTCTCGCTTCCGCTCGCGCTCCGGGCGGATCCGCTTGTCCTTCAATAAGATCTCGGTTCCTTTGCTTGCGCTATTGCACCGTTGTTATCACAAAAGATGACAACGGGCTCGGCGATGCTAGGCACCACACCTAACTCTTGGATGTAGTTTCTCATCCAAACCGCTTTCTTGGCAGCTTCTGAAGCTGCTATGTATTCGGCCTCAGTGGTGGAGTCAGCAGTAGTTGCTTGCTTGGAAATTTTCCAAGTCACTGCTCCTCCATTGAGCTTGAATACATAACCCGATTGAGACTTGGCATCATCGTCATCAGACTGGAAGCTAGCGTCGCTAAAGCCTTCCAGGATCAGTTCTCCATTGCCATAGACTAAGAACATTTCCTTAGTCCTTCATGAAAAACTGGGTTGATAACCATGCTTTTGTGTCACCCAACATTCTAACATCATTACCTATGAGTAGAATGTCATCCACATAAAGCACTAGGAACACTATAGAGCTCCCACTAACCTTCTTGTATAAACAAGGGTCGGATTCGTTTTTGATGAAGTCATAGCCCCATATCATTTCATCAAAGCGAATGTTCCAACTTCGGAATGCTTGTTTGAGGCCATAGATGGACTTCTGGAGACGACAGACCTTCTGTTCTTCTCCAGTGACTGTGAAACCCTCCGGCTGATCCATATAGATCTCTTCCTCAAAGAAACCATTGAGGAAGGCCATTTTCATGTCCATCTGCCATATCTCATAGTCATACCATGCTGCTATGGCGAGCAGGATCCGAATGGATTTAGCCATGGCTACCGGCGAGTAGGTGTCCTCAAAATCGATCCCGGGTCGTTGAGTGTATCCCTTAGCTACTAGCCTAGCCTTAAAAGTCGTGACTTCTCCATCAACGCCAACTTTGCGCTTGTAGACCCACTTACAGCCAACTGGCTTAACACCTTTCGGTGGATCTACAAGTCTCCAGACTTGGTTCTCGCTCATGGAGTCCATTTCGGTTTTCATAGCCTCAAGCCATTTCCCAGAGTCGATGTCAGACATCACTTCTCCGTATGTCTTAGGATCGTTATCCAGCAGATCGATCGTATTTAGAAAGCCATATCTCACTGGAGGTCTGGACTCTCTAGTAGACCTACAGAGAACGGGAACGTCAGTGGTGACTGTGGGCGCTGACTGTATAGGAGCTGGCAGTTTAGGCACCGGGGCTGGCTGTTCCTGAGGCTGTCCTTCATGCCTAGCATGCTGGACTTCTCGAGGTCGGTCAGCCCTTCGAGTATCTATCCTGAATCCTCTAAGCGAGGAATCTGCGGCTTCTACTGATGACTGGTTTCCATCACTTGATTCCTCAAGGATCAGTACATCAGGTTGGATATCCTCTGGAAAGCCTTGTTCTAAGAACACTGCATTCCTTGAAACAAATACCTTTTGTTCCAAGGGGTCATAAAAGTAATAACCCGCAGTTTCTTTAGTGTATCCAACGAACCTGCATAAGCTAGACCTGGATTCTAGCTTATCTCCCACTAACCTCTTGACGTATGCGGGGCTACCCCACACTTTCAAGTAGTTGTAGGATGCAGGCTTGCCGTGCCATATCTCATATGGCGTTTGGGTCAATACACTGGTCGGCGCCAAATTTAACAACTTAGCTGCTGTTTCCAATGCGTAGCCCCAAAAGGACAAGGGCAATTTGGTAAAACTCATCATGGATCGAACCATGTCCAACAGGGTTCGATTCCTCCTTTCAGAGACACCATTCAATTGTGGTGTCCCAGGAGGTGTCCATTCTGATATTATACCATTTTCTTTTAGATAATTAAGGAACTCGGTACTAAGGTATTCTCCGCCTCGGTCTGACCGTAGGACTTTAAGTTTGCAGTTGGTTTGGTTCTCCACTTCAAGTCTGAATTCTTTAAACCTTTCAACAGCTTCAGACTTTTACCTCATCAGGTAAACATAACCATACCGTGAATGATCATCTGTAAAGGTTATGAAGTAGGAGAACCCACCTCGGGCCTGCGTCCTTAGTAGCCCACATACGTTTGTATGGACCAAGTCCAACAAACCTGTGGCAAGCCTGCTTTGTCCTACAAAGGGCTTCTTGGTCATTTTCCCTCTTAGACAGGATTCACAAGTTGGTAGCTCACTCAAGTCCCCTACCTCTAGGTTCTTTGAGTCTACCAATCTTTTCATCCTGTCTTGGGATATGTGACCTAGCCTAGCGTGCCACAGTCGTGCGTTCCCGTTATTATTTATTTTTACGTTTGTGTTAAGTGTTAAGAACGAAGTTTGTTTGTTGCAAAATATAGAGCCCATTATTAAGTGTACCAAGTAGATGAGCAATTCCACACCTCATCAAATAAAAATAATTTTTATTGTTCATAAACTCATAACCACTATTGTCTAACAATGGAATGGAAATGATGTTTTTAATCATACTAGGTACATAATAAACTTTCTCTAATTCTATGCTAATATTATCAGTAACTACTAGAGTGGCGGATCCTACTGCTTCTGCCGAGATGACCTTGCCATTCCCAAGCTTCAGGATCATATCCTCGCTACCCAGTTTTCTGCTTCTTTTCGGCACCTGCAAATCATTGCAAATGTGAGCTCCACAGCCGGTATCTAATACCCAAGAGGTAGAATTAGTGACCATATTAACCTCAATCACAAAAATACCTTGGTTCGAGAGGAGCTTGGGGCACTCCCTCTTCCAATGCCCTTTCTCACGGCAATTGATACATATGTCATATGCCGTCGACTATTGCTTGGAGACAACCTTTCCCTTTCCTTTACCTTTCCCCTCTTTGGCAATGGGAACACTCTTAGTGTTCGTAGCTGCTTTGACGGCTTTTCCCTTCCCCTTCTTCCTTTTCCAACGTCCAGTACCCTTGCCTTTCGTTTTAGAAGTTGAAGCGCCTCCAAACAATACGAAGGCGTGGACTTTTTGGTCGTTGCCTCGTATTGCACCAACATATTAATCAACTCATGAATGCCCTTCTCAAGTGCGTTCATATTGTAGTTAACAATAAATTGGTCGAAGGAGGGTGGGAGTGACTGAAGGATCACATCTATGTACGTCTCATTATCGAGGCCTACCTTTAGGTCCTCGAGCTTTTCCACCAGGGTAAGCATTTTAACCCCGTGCTCTTGTACAGAGGATCCTTCTGTCATTTTGGTTCCAAAGAACGCCTTAGTCGCGACATACCTAGTATGCCGGTCCGGGACTGCATAGCAATCCTTGACGCGAGCCATAATGGAAGGGACATCGTCTAGCCTTTCATATTGCTTCTGAATCTCATTCGTCATCGAAGCAAGTATGACGCTACGGACCTTCCGGTTATCCTTATGCCAAGTCTCGAACGTCTCACGTTCTTCTGGCGTGGATCCTTCCGGTAAGGTCCTAGGGAGAGGCTCGTCCATGACGTAGCCTTGGTTCTCGTAATCCAGGACTATCCTGAGATTGCGCAACCAGTCGTTGTAATTGGTTCCATTGAATTTGTTGGTCTCAAGAGTGGTTGATAAAGGGTTCTTTGACATTTTTAAATCTACATTTAAAAAAACAGAGTTCGCGATCAGCAGAATTTAAAAGACGGTGGTTTGATTAATAATTAAATGCTTGGTCTTTAGTAATCTTGGTAGGCGAATTGTAACCTATATCTGAATAATTTCGAGGTTTTAATAAATCATTAATGAATAAGAAGTGAAATTCATTTGGCATTTACTTTGCTTGTGTTCACTTTATCTGCTTTATATAACTGTTCACTACGCAAACAAAGCCCACGGACTGAAAACACATTTTGGGGACTGGGACTACATTTGGAGGTAGGTCCATGAAATCAGTTCCGCCGAATCAGTCCAGAAATCTCCAAGTCAAGGAATCTCGAAAGTGGGTACCGAGATTCCCCTTGAGACTTGCACTAAGCATCTGCTGTCGTATTTCATCGATGGGTGACGAGGGTCGTCTGAGCAGTGTTAGTGGGTTAGCCTGCTAGGGAGCAGCTGATTGAGGTAACTCGTGGGAACCATCTTACGGAGGACCTTGAGTAGGGTCGGTTAGGTATGACGTGTGTTCCCGGTTCCAACGGTACAGTTCAAGTCCTTTGACTTGAGGAACTGCTGAGTTTACCTGTACATCAGGGCTGTGTCTTAGATATGGTGAGAGATTGCCAAGATGCGCTTGAGTAGTCATAAGCCATATCTAGTACAACTCCAGTGTGCAGAGTAACAGTACTTTCCAAGAAAGGATTTGTCTCCTGTCAAGATGTTGATAGTTATGTCTCACAAATGCTCTGTGTCTTATCCCTAAAATCTATTGCCACAGTAACTAAACAGAAGGGAAGGTTTCCCTTGCGGCGTTTAGTAATGGACAGACCGACACTTAGGTCCAAAATGGGTACCTGCATTATCCGTACCCTAGACCCTAAGTGGTGAGACCGTAGACGGAAGGATAGATGTACAGTAGACCCTAAATGTTCATCCCCGTATATTCACCTAGTCTCTAGTGCCATGGACCGTTGCTAAACGGCCACCCATGGTAATGGGCGGATTCTAGGAATCCAACCAAGTCTAGCTGAAGGTGAACCTAAAGAGTCACACAAAATCCGCACACATAAAAGTATTTAATTTAGAATTAAATATTTGGAGAAATGGAGCGATTAAATTGGATTTAATCGGGTCCTTATTTTCTTGGGAAGAATTAATTCCTTTTATTAGATAAAAGGGATTTATCTAATAAATTAGATTATTAGAAAATTAATTTGATGGGCTTGGAATAAATATTTATATTTAATATATTTATTTATCGCCCATGGAATATTTAAATAGGATTTTAATATTCCATTAAATTAAATTAATGGTTGAGATTAAAAGGGGAAAATCAATGGCTAATATTGGTTTGACCAAAAGAAGCTTGATTTGACTAGGATTTGACTAGGTCAAATCCTAGTTGTAGTGGAGTCTTTAATGTGTAGGGAACTTGAAGAGGAAAATGATTCTTCTTCTATAAATACTCCTTAGCATACACATTGAAGAGGATGATGATTCTTGACATACACACACACACACACACACACTCGAGCACTCTCCCTCTCTCTCGGCCACGTGCCTCTTTCCTCTTCCAAGAAAATATACTTTCTTGTTCTTTTGTTTTAACAATTGAACAAAAGGAGGATTGATCCCGTTAAACTAATAACGTTTGATCGATCCATCCTCTCCAAAATATACTTGTTCTTTCGCTAGCACGAAGATCAAGATACATGGGCGGATTGCGTGTCACGAATTAGAGGGTCTCCCATACGAGATCTTGGAGCAAATCGGAGAACAACGCGAGTACCGGTTAGAAGGGAAAAACAACAAATTGGTAGGTTTCCGGTTTATGTTTTCTCCCTCTTTTATTTTTCAAATCCTACGGCCTTCCATGAATTGTATGTATGTTTTTGATTATTCATGAGATACACCAAACGCCCGGGAGTTTCAAGGGTACACCCCTTGAACGTGTTTATTTTAATATACATTTATGCATGTTTTAAATTCTTTAAATTTAAATTATACTACGCCTTCCGCATTCGCGCTACTCTCGGGACGATCCACACGCCTACCCAAGGCTTTCAGTTCCATCCATGAATTAGGCTAGCCTCTAAATCAGTTTACCAATCAAACGCGAGGCCTTTTGGTGATAAAAAAAAAATAACTTGACAAGATGATCGTTACATATTCCAGCATTGTTACACGTTTCAACAAAATGAGCCACGTGTTACTAGAGGTTGTCTTTACCTTAAACGTGTTGGAACTTTTATGATTGATAACCAATTGACATTGAAGATATTGATTGTTTGAGTGTAAGGTTAGGAGGAAGCAAGGGATGACTTATAGCTTTCCACATATTTCTCTTTGATGGTCCCTTCAATGAATTCTTTTAATTGATTGACGAGAATCAAACCATCAAATGAAATTTGAAACTCCTTCTAGGGCTTCTCCTTCTCAATGGATTTTCCCTTTTGGATGTCTCAGCTTGTTAATGAGCCTTAATGTTTTTTTTTCCCATGACATGGCTTATGTTGACATTGGTTATCATATTGACAACCTAGCAAATTGAGCATCTTACTTTTGGACATGCTTTGTGTGTCCCTCAATAGTCAGATATGCAATGTCCTCTTCTATTGTTTTAGCATCCATTACCATCATAGGAGCCTCGTTTGGTGTTAAATAGTAACTAGACACAGAGTGACGAGAGAATATAGAATATTCATTTGCATCATCTTTTTTGCTTTGCTAAGTTGGATCAAATCCTTCTCAACAAGCTCAACAAGAGGAGAATACTCTTTGAGCTCCTTCGACACACTCCTTTTGGTAATACCAACACTTTAGTACTAGAGTTTGAAGATTTCGAGTCAGAAAGTTTGTAGTTCATGGCCTTCAGAGATTTTCCTTGAGGGCTCATAATGTTTTAAGTGATGAAGGGAAGAAATGAGAGGGAAAGATCGTCCTACTAAGCCTACCAAAAATATCTGGAAATAAATTTTATTGTGCCCAAAAACCAAAATGCAAGAAAAATCGTGACAAACTAAAAAATATTGTAGCAAATAAAATGAAATGAGTTCAATTCCTATTTTATCCCTGATGCTTCTCCTCAAAAGCAATGTTCGTGAATCTGACATATTCAAAAGTAAAATCTCCAGATAGATTTTTTGAGAGTTCCTTTTCAATTTTTATTACATTAATTTGAGGCTCTCGTTTGTAATCACCAATTCAATGCAATAACTTGGTGAGCATGTTTTGACGATCTAATTCCCACCTTGAACGACTTGAATATTCTTGAATTTGGTGAACTTTGTAAAGAGAACTAGTTGAAACCTTCTTCTCTTTCTTTATTCTCCAAACGCTATTGTATATTTCAAATGAGCTCCAAGAACTCATTTATTTAGCTGTTGAAGAGGAAAAGTTAGGATCTACTTGAAGACCTTTAATATTATTTCTTCATAATTTAATTTAAAGAGATAAATAGATCAAAATATTTGGCATGATATGAGTGGCTAATTTTACATTATCTCTTTAATATTTGTGCTTTTTCTAAAGAGGTAGATATCAAATTATTTATCTTGATTTGATTAAACACATGTGCACATTGTGACATTTGATTCGCTTGAATTCTTGATTGCAAAGTATGATTGAAACGGTTGAAACCCTTCAATTTCAACACTTGTTTATGCTTGAGTCGATGACAAAATAAATTTAAACATCAATTAGATTAACTATATATATTTAGAATTAAATATGAAAAGTTCCTGAAAATATATATAGAAAAAACATGATTCATAATGAATATATTATTTTAGACTTTCATCATTCAATTGGGTTTAAAATAGAATTGTCTGCACTATTATCTGATTTAAATAGCCAATTATCAAGTCCCTTTCACGATACAATCTTGTCTAAGTTTATCACATTTACAAGGCCCAAGAGTTTTAGATGGTATAATATTAATTTTAGATGGGTTAAATATAATAATTTGGTGCCCATAAAAGGAAAAAAAATAAATCATAAGTGGCGGAGGATTAAAAATTAATCGCTTGAGTTAAAAAAATATTGGCTATTGGTGGTTGCTTTCGTCATCTCAAATAAATAAAGGGTAAATTAAAAACTATCTCTCTTGAGATTTAGCATATTTACGATAGTCTCTCATTTGAAAAATTACAAATACCTCAAAGATTTGAAAGATAATTATTATGACGCCCCTAGACAGTGAGTGAAATTACTATATTACCTTTGATTCTTTCTTAAACGTTTGTAATTATGTTAAAAAATCTAACAGTGGTAAAGTCACATTTTGCCCTCTTTGTTATGTAGACGTTTTTCCCGTCTCCCGTGTATTTTCCTCTTTCGTTTGCAAAAACCCTATTAAGTGAAAATACCCTCTCTCAGAATGGTCGCCCTTCGTGCAGTTTCTATTGGCGCCTCGCCTTGGATGGTGGGGGGAGATTTCAATACAGTCCTTAGCCTTGATGAGCGTTCGGGGGGTGCCGCCCCGAGTAGTGTCGCAATGTCGGATTTTAATGATGCCATTGCTGACTGTGCTCTTGTTGATGCAGGTTATACTGGGAGTCCTTACACTTGGTATAGTCGCCGATTACGACAGCGTTTGGATCGGGTCCTTGTTTCGGATTGTTGGGTAGATGTGTTCCCAAAGATGCAGGTGACTCATCTTGAGCTCTCCAAGTCAGATCATCGTGGGTTATTGGTTGAGGCAGACTATACTGAGGTACGGAAGGCGTCATCCTTCCGATTTCAGCATACGTGGACCACACACCCGGGATTTCTGGAGGTTGTGCGTCGGAACTGGCACTATCCGACGATTGGGAGTGGTATGGTACGGCTTCAGCAGAAATTGTATCGTCTGAAGCAATGCCTCAAGGAATGGAACTTTTTTGGAGACAAAAGGCGGGCATCAAATGGGCCAAAGATGGGGAGCGAAACACGAGATACTTCCCACTCTTTGGTTAAGAAAAGGAGATTCCGGGGTACGATCTTTGGGATCCAGCAGGAGGGGGAGCACCTGACAGATCCGACGGTAATTAAGAACTCCGGGGCTGCCTTCTTTCAGCAGCTCCTGACAACGGAGCCGGTGTTTCCGGACGAGATGGATCGGGACTGTTTGGAGGACGGACTGACAGATGAGGATAGGAGGTTCTTGTGTGAGATGCCAACACGGGAGGAGGTCCGAGAAGCGGTTTTTTGTATCGAGCCAGATAGTGTGGCTGGGCCAGATAGTTTGGGGCGATGTTCTATCACACGTGTTGGGACTTAATTGCTAAGGATGTCTTCGGAGCAGTGACTGAGTTCTTTCGTGGTGCAGAGATGCCTAAAAGTTTTATTGCTACCACCATCTCCCTCATACCGAAGACTGCCAGCCCGACTTCTTGGAGTGAGTATCGACCGATCCGCTTGTGTAACGTGACGAACAAAATCTGCACAAAGCTGATGACTATTAGGCTCGAGCGTATCTTGCCAAAGGTGTTGTCGCTCTCTCAGAGTGGTTTTGTCCCAGGGCGATTATTGAGCGACAATGTCCTTCTGGCACAGGAGTTGATCCATTCATTGGAGTCTCGTCGTCCGGAGACAAATGTGGTTTTCAAGCTTGATATGGCCAAGGCCTATGATCGTGTCAGTTGGGAATTCCTTTATCAGGTTTTGCGACGGAAGGGTTTTCCACAGCGTTGGATTGACTTGGTGGCTAATGCTGTCTCGAATTGCTGGTTTTCGGTCTTAGTAAATGGGGAGCATGCGGGGTTCTTTCATTCAACCCGAGGCTTACGACAGGGAGATCCTCTCTCCCCGGCGCTATTTGTGCTTGCGGGTGATTACCTATCACGGGGTCTGGACAAGCTTTTTTCAGCACATCCGGCGATGTATTACCGGACGCCGGGTCAGGTTCGAGTATCTCATCTAGCCTACGCTGATGATATGATGATTTTTACTAACACCTGCAGGGAGAACATGGAGTTACTCCGGGATTTCTTGCGAGCATATGAGCGAGTGTCGGGACAGCTGATCAATGTTGCGAAGAGTTCTTTTATTGTGGGTCGGCAGGTATCGTCTTTACAGACACAGTTGGTGCAGAATGTTATGGGATATCGGCTGAAATACCTCCCAGTCACATATTTAGGAGTCCCTCTGTACAAGGGGAATAGGAAGGCGTGTTTATTTGATCCGATCATTTCCCGGTTGCGGAGTCTGCTCCAGGGGTGGGCAATGACGAACCTTTCTCATGGAGGGAGGTTGGCCTTGATTAGAAGTGTGTTGCAGGCCACGCCGTTACATCTCCTTCAGGTGATTCACCCGCCTAAGTCTGTCTTGATATCTATTGAGTGAATATTCAATGGATTTTTTTGGGGCTCATACAATGGTCGTCGGCACATCCATTGGTCTTCTTGGGAAAAAGCATGTTTTCCGGTGGTAGAAGGTGGCCTAGGAGTTCGGAGTTTAGCAGATTATGTTCGGGCCTTCTCAATGAAACCATGGTGGCGGTTTAAGCATCGATCATCTTTGTGGGCGGAATTTTTGCATGGCCGGTACTGTAGGAATCTGCACCCTACGTTAGTACCTTATAATCGGAATCATTCCCCCATTTGGCACCGCTTGTGTCGCATTCGGGATGTCGCGGAGCCGTTCATCTTCTGGACTTTAGGCCATGGGTTAGTGTCTTTTTGGCATGATAATTGGTTCAGTGAGAAGCCCCTAGCTCAGCTCGTTCAGAGGGAAGCCGACACCATGGAGTCAGTACGATACTATTGGCATGAGGGTGAATGGAATGTTCCAAAGATCTTTCGGACAGTTCCGGCACACATTGCACATGCTATTTGCCAAATTCCTATTTCAGCAGGTCAGGGGGACAAGATTGTGTGGACGGGCTCCAGTGAGGGGAAGTTCTCGACGAGATCGGCCTGGGAGGCTATCAGGGTTGCATCACCTCGGCGGCAGTTGTTGACAGATATCTGGCATCGATCCTTGGGGCCGACGATGTCTGTATTCTTGTGGCGACTTTTTCAGGATCGGATCCTAGTTGATGCACGGATGAAGCGGAAGGGGTTTAGCTTTCCATCCAAGTGTCAATGTTGTGAAGCAGAGGAGACGATTCCACACCTATTTGTCGAGGGGCCAGTAGTGCAGGGCGTGTGGCAGCACTTTGCCACCCTCTTTGGGCTTCAGCTTTGTGAAACGAGGGACCTTACTCGTATGGTACACTTTTGGCGTTACTCCACCCCGTTCCACTCGGATTTGCATGTTCGTATGCTGGTGCCATTTTTGATCCTATGGTTTACATTGACGCAGCGGAATGCTGCTAAGTATCGGGGGGTACATTTCTCGGCCGACGGCGTTATCATTGAGGTTCAACGCCACCTTCGGACACTGTATGCAGCACGGGTCATGACGAGCACACAGTGGAAGGGTGATCTGCACCGAGCTTTGGCTATGGGGTTCATATTCAGGCCGACAGGACCTCAGGTCCCCAGAGTGGTGCGTTGGCGTACCCCCTCTCCGGCTTGGTTCAAGCTTAACTCAGACGGGACCTCCCTTGGGAACCCAGGGCGGGCAGGGGCGGCAGGCATTATTCGGGACGCAACCGGACAGGTGCGCCTCGCATATCAGTATGCATTGGGCACTACGACTAGTGTGATTGCATAGCTTACTGCTGTCTGGCGTGGTTTGGAGCTTGCATTGGCGCATGGCCTGGCCCCCTTAGTGGTTGAGGTGGATGCAACGACGGTAATCCAGCTTTTACAGTCTCGGGCTTCAGGGAAATGGGAGATACAGCACTTGCTCATGCGTATCATACAGATCCAACAGGTGCTAGGCTCGGATGTCCGACACGTCTTTCGGGAGGCGAATGGGGCGGCTGATCATCTTGCGAAGGAAGCCGCCGACCTGCAGGTGACTAGGGTGTTGCATCAGGGTGATATTACGGGAGTATTACGCGACATTGTCAGACTTGATAGACTGGGCACCCCCTACCTTCGCAGAGGGTAAGAGTTGACTGTATTTGGACAGGGGTACTGGAGGCACAGAGGAGAGATGGGCACGGCAGGAGTGGAGGTATGGCACGACGACTGGTTGCTAGTTTAGGATCTTTTTTCTTTGCTAGGATAGCCTTTGTATTGTAAAGGGAGTAAGTACTCCTTGTTTACTGCTTTTACAATAGGATAGATTTGGACTTGTAAAGGGAGTAAGTACTCCTCGTTTATTGCTTTCAACATTGTACAAAAATTGAATTTTTTTGGTAATAAACAGGTAGGGGTCCACCAAACCCCCCGCCTACGCACAGACGGCTTTTCCCAAAAAAAAATAAAAAATCGAAGCCTCAAATCACCATCTCTCTCATACCTAAAAGGCACCCTATTAAGTGAAAATACACTGAGGATGTTTTTAGAGCAGTGACTGAGTTGTTTCGTGGTGTAGAGATACCTAAAAGTTTCACTGCTACCACCATCTCTCTCATACCGAAGACTGCCAGCCCGACTTCTTGGAGTGAGTATCGGCCGATTAGCTTGTGTAATGTAATGAAGAAAATCTGCACGAAGCTGATGACTATTAGGCTCGGGCGTGTCTTGCCGAAGGTGTTGTAGCTCTCTCAGAATGGTTTTGTCCCAGGGCGATTATTGAGCGACAATATCCTTATGGCACAGGAGTTAATCGATTCATTGGAGTCTCGTCGTTCGGAGGCAAATGTGGTATTCAAGCTTGATATGGCCAAGGCCTATGATCGTGTCGTTGGGAAATCCTTTATCAGGTTTTGCGACAGAAGGGTTTCCCACAGCGTTGGATTGACTTGGTGGCTAATGCTGTCTCGAATTGCTGGTTTTCGGTCCTAGTGAATGGAGAGCATGCGGGGTTCTTTCATTCAACCCGAGGCTTACGGCAAGGGGATCCTCTCTCTCCGGCGCTATTTGTGCTTGCTGCTGATTACCTATCATGGGGTCTGGACAAGCTTTTTTCAGCACATCCGTCGATGTATTACCAGGCGTCGGGTCAAGTTCGGGTATCTCATCTAGCCTACGTTGATGATATGATGATTATTACTAACATCTGCAGGGAGAACATGGAGTTACTCCGGGATTTCTTGCGAGCATATGAGCGAGCGTCGGGACAGCTGATCAACGTCACGAAGAGTTCTTTATTGTGGGTCGGCAGGTGTCGTCCTTACAGACGCAGTCGGTGCAGAATGTTATGGGATATCGACTGAAATACCTCCCAGTCACATATTTAGGAGTCCCTCTGTACAAGGGGAATAGGAAGGCATGTTTGTTTGATCCGATCATTTCCCGGTTGCGGAGTCTGCTCCAGGGGTGGGCAATGACGAACCTCTCTCATGGAGGGAGGTTGGCCTTGATTAGAAGTGTGTTGCAGGCCACGCCATTACACCTGCTTCAGGTGATTCACCCACCTAAGTCTGTCTTGATAGCCCTTGAGCGAATATTCAATGGCTTTTTTTGGGGCTCATACAATGGTCGTCGGCACATCCATTGGTCTTCTTGGGAAAAAGCATGTTTCCGGTGGTAGAATGTGGTTTAGGAGTTCGGAGTTTAGCATATTATGTTCGGGCCTTCTCCATGAGACTATGGTGGCGGTTTAGGCACAAATCATCCTTGTGGGGGGAATTTTTGCATGGCCGGTACTTTAGGAATCTACACCCTACTTTAGTACGTTATAATCAGAATCATTCCCCCGTTTGGCACCGCTTGTGTTGCATTCGGGATGTAGCGGAGCCATTCATCTTCTGGACTTTAGGCCATAGGTTAGTATCTTTTTGGCATGATAATTGGTTCGGTGAGAAGCCCCTAGCTCAGTTTTTTTAGAGGGAAGCCGACACCATGGAGTCGGTATGATATTATTGGCATGAGGGTGAATGGAATGTTCTAAAGATCTTTAGAACAGTCCCGACACACATTGCACATGCTATTTGCCAAATTCCGATTGCAGTAGGTCAGGGGGACAAGATTGTGTGGACGGGCTCCAGTGAGGGGAAGTTCTCGACGAGATCGGCCTGGGAGGCTATCAGGGTGGCATCACCTCGGCGGCAGCTGTTGACAGATATCTGGCATCGATCCTTGCGGCCGACGATGTTTGTATTCTTGTGGCGGCTTTTCCATGATCGGATCCCAGTAGATGCACGAAGGAAGCAGAAAGGGTTTAGCTTTCCGTCTAAGTGTCAATATTGTGAGGCAGAGGAGACGATTCTTGATGTTCGTACACTGGTGCCATTCTTGATCCTATAGTTTACATGGACACAGCGGAATGCTGGGAAGTATCAGGGGGTGCATTTCTCGGCTGACGGCGTTATCATTGAGGTTCAACGCCATCTTCGGGCACTGTATGCAGCACGGGTCATGACGAGCACACAGTGGAAGGGTGATTTGCACCGAGCTTTGGCGATGGGCTTCATATTCAGACTGACAGAATCTCAGGCCCCCAGAGTGGTGCGTTAGCGTACCCCCTCTCCGGCTTAGTTCAAGCTTAATTCAGACGGGTCCTTCCTTGGGAACCCAGGGCGGGCAGGGGCGACAGGCATTATTCGGGACGCAACCGGACAGGTGCGCCTCGCATATCAGTATACACTGGGCACAATGACTAGTGTGATTGCAGAGCTTACTGCTGTCTGGCGTGGTTTGGAGCTTGCATTGGCACACGGCCTGGCCCCCATAGTGGTTGAGGTGGATGCAACAACAGTGATCCAGGTATAGTCTCGGGCTTCAGGGAAGTGGGAGATACAACACTTTCTCATGCGTATCATACAGATCCAACAGGTCCTAGGTTCAGACGTCCGACACATTTTTCAAGAGGCGAATGGGGCGGCTGATCATCTTGCGAAGGAAGCCGCCAACCTGAAAGTGACTAGGGTGTTGCATCAGGGTGATATTACGTGAGTTTACGCGGCATTATCAGACTTAACAGACTGGGCACCCCCTACCTTTCCCGAGGGTAAGAGTTGGCTGTATATTGGACAGGGGTACTGGAGGCACAGAGGAGAGATGGGCACGGCAGGAGTGGAGGTATGGCGCGACGACTGGTCACTAGTTTAGAATCTTTTTTCTTTGATAGGATAGCCTTTGTATTGTAAAGAGAGTAAGTACTCCTTGTTTACTGTTTTTGCAATAGGATAGATTCTGACTTGTAAAGGGAGTAAGTACTCCTTGTTTACTGCTTTTACAATAGGATAGATTCTGACTTGTAAAGGGAGTAAGTACTCCTTGTTTACTGCTTTCAACATTGTACACAAATTGATTTTTTTTGGTAATAAACAGGTAGGGGTCCGCCAAACCCCCTGCCTAGGCACAGACGGCTTTCCCCCCCCCTCCCCCCCAAAAAAAAAAAAAAAATAATCGAAGCCCCAGATCGACATTCTTCATGTTCATGTTTGTTGCTGCCCGATGAAGGTCCAAGAAAGCATTGATCGCCTGGTATCGGTCCAGGCCCTGCAAACTCGGGTCCCGACGGTGGTCAACAAGTTGTTCGACGATGAGGATCTGCCCGTAGTTGGAGGGTGAGTGAGGCAGGCAGTGATGTCGGCTGAGGTGACTTGATAACTGGTTCTCTCCTTTGAAGATGGTTTGGATGTACATTGTGAGTTTGGTAAGAATCGCCGTTTCTTGGTTGAGGATTTTGAGCCATTGGTCTAGGTCATTTGAGTGAAGGTGGCGGCGCCACGGCTAGGAGGATTGTAAAGCAGGAAATTGGTGTGGGTTTCTTTCCATGACTTTCATTGCTTTGGATATTTCTATCATTAGTTATTTAGCCTTTAAAATGGTGGTGAATATCAAATTATATATTGCCATTCATGTAAATATAGATTGGTTTGGTTAAATCAAAGGATAGATAATGCCATACACAGTAAACAGATGAACAAGTAGCATGACAATGGCAAAAATATTACAATTTTATTCAATAGTAAATATCAACAAAACAATTGCACACCATATGACAGATGAATATATTTATATTAAGGTCCATAGGGAAAATTAGTCAATAAAGATATTATAAAAATTTTGAAAAAATATGTAAAATTATAATTAACTAGTTAGTACCCCGTGCCAAGGCACGGGAGAATTGTATTTTCAATAAAATAACGAAATAAGTTTATAAATTGATTTAAAACTTGGAATATAAAAATAAATAAACAATAAAGAATTTAAAACTTAAATAACTCTGTCAAATTTTGAAATTCTCACCTAAAATATAAGTAAAGAAAAAAAAATATGAAGGTGGAAAGAAAAATTTACACGCTAGTGTAGCGTAAGATATCACAGCCCTGTGATTTACTTTTGTGTATTTTCTGCAAACTCATTATTTATAATATTACAAACTTTTTATCTTTAGTAATTTATAATTTTAATTTTTATATCATTAGTCATTGTTACATTATAAAATTAAATTTATATATGTTTTTTTATTTTATTAACTTTTTAAAATAATTTTGTGTCTCTTCGAATTTTATTTTACCTTGTAAGCAAATATATTTTATTTTTATTTAAATTAGATAAATGTTAGATTATTTTATTTTATAAAGATTTACAAATTTGTTCAGGTAAATTGGTTAGGGATACAATCTAAAATTCAAATTTATTTCTACATCTTTCAATATTTTTGTATCTGTGATTATTATCATATTAAAATTTTAATTTTTTACATATAAAAATTCACTGTATTTATGATTTTTTATTTTATTATCTTTTATAAACCATAGTTATCCGGTGTCTCTTTAAATTTTATTTTGCCATGTAAGAAAATATTTTATTTTTATTTAGTATTGATAGATGATTTGAATGTATCCAAAAGATAAATTAGTTAGGGATACAATTAATCTAAAATTGATTTTAATATTAAAAAGTAGTCTTATATTTCAATATTCACTAATTATTTTATTTCTAAATTTTGAATTATTTGTCAAATACTCGTTTTATATTATTTATAATTTTTACTTAGCTATTTTGAAACTTAAAAAATTATCATTTATCTTGTATTTAAATTTAGATGAGTTTACCATTATTTGTTTATCCAAGATCCACTCATTTTTTTAAGTAAATAGTTAGTAAAATAATCCAAATTCATTTTTTGTGTTCAATATACTTTTGTATTTTTATACTTATTAACTTATTTTTTAATATATTATTTTATTTATTTCTTTTTATATTTAAAAGAATATTATATATATTTCTATTTAATTATTTTTTAGAAAATACAATTCTTTTGTGGATAAACTATTGAATGTTATTATAAAATAAATACAATATATTGGATAAATATTTTTTTTTACTTAAAAAATTTATATAAACATATAATAATGATTAGATTCTTTCGGATAAATACTAATATTTTTTTCCATTTTATCTAAAAAGTTGTTAAATTCCATTTGGCAGATTAATTTACTTTTTTATGTATTAATTATTCACTGATATACTTTTGTATTTTTTGTACTTACTGATTAATTTACTTTTTAATGTATTAATTATTCACTTATTTTGATATATAAAATAAAATTACTTATAGTTCTATTTAATTAGTTTTTGAAAAATACAATTCTTTTGTGAATAAATTATTGGATGTTATAAATAAAATAAGTACATATATATTGGATAAATATATTTTTTATTTGCTTATAAAAAGTATATAAATATATAATATCATTTAGGTTCTTTTGGATAAATACTGATATTTTTTTTCTTTTTTTATCTAAAAAGTTGTTAAATTCCATTTGGTAGAATTGAGCTCATTGGGGCTATCCAGATCTGCACATACGTGACGCTTTGTTGAATAGTTTCAATGATTCAGTTTTATTATATATAGATTATGCATTTTATTTTAAAGTTTGAATGATGTGTAATTTTATTTACTTAGTTATTTTGCCACTTAAAAAATGAAAGCCTAGCAAAGGCGTGTGGATCGTCCCGGGAGTAACGCGAATGCAGAAGCGTGGTATAATAAAATTACAATAATTTAAAACATGCCATAAACAAGAATTAAATATAGACGTTCAAGGGGTGTTCCCTTGAATCTCTCGGGCATTCGGTGTATCTCATGAATGAAAATAAATAAAGAAATTCATGGAGGCCATAGGGTTTAAAAGACAGAATCAACAAAAACCGAAAACCTAGCCGGTTGTCGTTTTGTCTTCGAACCGCTACTCGCGTTGTTCCCTGTTTTGCTCCAAGATCTCGAGTTGAGACCCTCTAATTCGTACACGCAATCTTCCCACGTATCTTGTTCCTCGTGCTAGCGAAAAACCGAGTGTATTTTATTTGGAGAGTACGGATTGATCAAACACTATCAATTAACGAGATCAATCCTCCTTTAGTTCAATTGTATGAAACAAGAGAACAAAAGAGAGTATCTTGGGAAAGGGGAGAGGAGTGGCTGAGAGAGGGAGAGGAGTCGGCGGTGATGGTGTGTGTGTGTGTTTTGAGTTTCATCATCTCTTTCAAAGCGAAGAGTTAGGCATATATATAGAGGAGGAATCTTATTCCTCTTCTAGTTCCCACTCTATGGAAGACTCCTCTTGGAATAGGATTTGACCTAGCCAAATCCTAGTCAAAGCTAGCTTTTTGGTCAAACCAATCCTAGCCATCCATCTTCCCTCTTCAATCTCAACCATTCATCAATTTAATGGAATATTTAAATCTAATTAAATAATCCAAAGGGCAAGAAATAAATAAAATAAATATTAATATTTATTCTAAGCCCATTAAATCAAATTCCAATAAATCTAATTTATTAGATAAATTCCTTTCATCTAATAAAAGGAATTAATTTATCCAAGATAAGAAAGATCCGATTAAATCTAATTTAATCGTTCCATCTCTCTCAAAATATTTAATTTTAATTAAATACGTTATGTGTGCGGATTGTGTATGACTCTTTAGGTTCACCTTCAGTTAGACTTGGTTGCATACCTAGAATCTGTCCATTACCATGGGTGGCCGTCTAGCAACGGTCCATGACAATAGAGACTAGGTGAATATGCGGTGGGGGGGGGTGAACATTTAGGCTCTACAGTACATCTATCCTTCCGTCTACAGTCTCACCACTTAGGGTCTAGGGCACGGATACGTAGGTACCCATCTTGGACCTAAGTATCGGCTTGTCCTATACTAAACGCCGCAGGGAATCCTTCCCTTCTGTTCAGTTACTGTGGCCACAGATTTTAGGGACAAGGCTCAGAGTATAGTGAGACACTTCTGTCAACGCTCTTGACAGGAGACAAATCATTTCTTGGAAACTACTGTCACGTTGCACATCATGGCTGCACTAGATATGGCTTATGACTACTCACCAACTGTGTTTTGGTAATTTCTCGCCATACCTAAGATACAGACACGGTGTACAGGTAAACTCAGAAATTCCTCAAGTCAAAGGATTGACTTGTGCCGTTGGAACCGGGAACTCATGTCATACCTATCCGACCCTACTCAAGGTCCTCTGTAAGACAGTTCCCGCGAGTCACCTTAGTCAGCTACTCCCTAGCAAGCTGACCCACTAACACTGCATAGACGACCCTTGTTACTCGTCGATGAAACACGACTGCAGATGCTTAGTGTTGGAATAGGTGACCAGAAAGCCAATAGGTTTGGCAATTTGTAACCTATCCGACAACTTGATGTGAATGTAATATTATTATGTGACGAATAAGATGAGTATTCGTCACCAATGGTACCTTCTTTGTTGCGCTCATCTTACATTTGTTAAAATGGTGTTTAACTTGTATCGCAACAAAGCCCACAGACCATGGATAACAACTCGTGCAGTTGGGCCACGCATTGGATGGTGGTCATGAAACCAACTGATTAAGAGTTGGGTCTGAAACGTTCCAAGTCGAGGACCTCGAGACAGGGCATCGAGAGTCCTATTGAGACTTGCATCAAGAGTCGTGTCCATTGGATGAGTGCCGTGTTTCATCGGCGACAGGCGTGGGACGCCTACACGGTCTTGATGGGTTGGTCGACTGGGGTCGAGCCGACTGGACTGACTCGCGGGGATCATCATATGGAAGCCTTGGAGGCTTGGTCGGTATGATTGGTTTTCCCCGGTTCCGATAGTACGGGAGTAATCCTCAGACTTGAGGAATCATGGCAGTCACGTGCACAGGACGGCTGTATCTTGGATCTGGCGAGAGGTGATCATTCTGTAAGATGATCATTATAAGCCTTGTCCAGTGCAGTCAGAATGTGTAGCGAGGACGGTGGATTCCAAGAAGAGGATCCGTCCCCTGTCAGTATATGACAGAGGTATCTCCTATGCACTCGGAGACACGTACATGCTGTTTGAAGCTGTGGCCACAGTGGTTAGTCGAACAGGGAATGGTTTCCTGTGTCGACGCAATGAAGCATACGTGGTCTCGAGTATTAAGCATAGATGCCTAGTCAAGGATGGGAACCGACGCCCAATTCCATACCCTAGACTAAGGCCAGGAGACGGTAGACGGAAGGATCGTAACCCGTATGGAATCGGCGCCTAAATGTTCACGCCAATTCACCTAGTCTCTAGTGCCATGGACCGTTGCTAGACGGCCACCCATGGTAACGGGCCCTTGTGGAACACGGGCCCAAGTCTAGCTGAGGGTGAACCTAAAGGGTCACACACAAATCACCGAGGAGGTTGAGAGATCGACTTGGAGTCAATCTCGAAGGATAAAATAAGTAATTGGATTACTTAAGGGAAAGTCCATTGGATGGACGGGCCGATATTGTATCGGGCTTTCATTTAATCGGTAAATTGGATTTTCGATTAAATATGGAAAGTTGAGATGTTGAGACGTTGGATCTTTTAATTGGATTAAAAGATCAACGGGAATAATTTAAGTGGACATTAAATTGGATTTAATATTGGGTTCGTCATAATTGGATTACGATAAAACCCGGTCCGTTAAATTATACCCGAGAGGAGAAATAATTTCTAATTTGGAATAGGAAGAAGTTGGACTTCTTCCCTTAATTAAACATAGCCGACATGCTCCCTTGGAGGAAGCAAAATCAGCCATGTTGCATGCTAGGTGGTATGTTGACTTGTCTCTTTTGGAAAGAGACAAATCAACTCCAATCAAGCTCTTCCCTTTTGGTATGATTTGATCATACCATAAATTTTGGTAGGCTTGATTGAAGAATTGATGGTGATTGATTGGAATGAATCTAGACATCCTTAGATGAACCTAGACACATTCCAATAATCACATTAATTATGTATATATATTAGAATATACAACACCTAGCATAAGTGATTCATTATTCATCTTTTTCTAGGAAAAAGAGAAGACAAAAATCCTCTCCTCTCTCTCAATTTTCGTGCTCCCTCCCTCTCTTACACTTGTGTTCTTCACTTGATTTTGAATCAAGAAGAAGAACAAAGTAAGTTTAAGAGAACACTAATTCATAGTGTTCTTCTCTTAAACCGATTCCTTCCTAAACCCGTTCTTTTCTAGCAAGAAGAACGTGTGTTTCTTCCGGTGTGGTGTGGATCACCTTTGGAGAATCCATACGTTTGGATTTCGTGAGCATTCCGGAGAAGGAACAACGCTAGTAGCCGGGAGCATACGCTAAACAATCAAAGGTAACGGTTTATTACGCTTTGATTGATTCCATTTATATATCTATGCCCTATGTGTTTAAATATATGTTTTAATATTTACACATCCTACATCGAACGCCCGGTTGAGCACCCAAGGGTACACCCCTTGGGATTCGCGTATTTTGAATTTTATTTAAATTTACGCACTTATTCCACGCTTTCTCGCTTCCGCTCGCGCTCCCGGGCGGATCCGCTTGTCCTTCAAGTGGTATCAGAGCCCGGTTCGATGTAAGGGGCATAGATCTATGTGTTTGGCATGATCTACTTGCTTTTAAATGGCTTTATTGGCATGTTAGATTACATAAATATGTGAATAATATGATGATTCAATTGTTTGGATTTAATGGACTTTTGGCATGCTTAATTTTGTTAGATTGGATCTAAAATTGCATGCTTATTTTCAGAATAATATTAATTTTATTGTGCTGAAACAGTTTTAAAAAAAAAAAAAAAAAAAAAAAATTTGGTCGGGCCGGCAGTGGCCGCGCGCAGGCGGGCGCCTGCGCGCGCGCCATGCGCGCAGACGCTGCGCACAGGCGCGCGCGCGCGCTGTGCGCAGCCGGCCGCTGCTGGCCGAGGGCCAGCGCGCGCGCGCGCGCAGGGCGCGCAGGCTTGCTGCCTGAGCGCGCGCGCGCTGCCCTGTGCGCGCGGGCGGCCGGCCAGCACAACGGCTGGGCCGTTTTGTGCCGTTTTTTCGACTTTTTCCGGAAAATTCGATTTTCTGTATTTTCTGCACAATATTCTGAAAATATATTAATTTTGCATTTTTGATTTTGGGATAATTGGATTATTCCTTGAATTAAATTTGCTTAATTAATTTGGGATTAATACATGCATTGGATGCATTGTGTAAAATGTCCATTAAATTTAAAATTTGAATTTTGCATATTATTTATATATTTATGCTTTTGTGATGTTGGACATCACTTGGATATTTGGAATATCCATTGGTTATTTATGCATGATTATTTGGAATAATTATGTTATGTGAGTTGATGGAATCAACATGGGATGATCACAAAGCCCTAGACCTTGTGTATGGATGAATGAATGTTTATTTATTTTCTGTTGGGTGGGGCCTGCGTGCCTCTTGTTCTTGGGACTATCATCTCCCGTATTTTCAGTCTCATGATGTTAAGGCTTGTTTTCTTTATTACCGATGTATTACTTTCAGTTGTAATGAGAGTAGATAGGATTGGTGAGGTTTCAATTTTAACAAGCAATTGGAGTCGGAGACCCCAAGGAGGAGCATCAAGGCGTGAAACAAGAGCACTACAAGGCCCATTGGAATGACAATGGGTATATTACTATTGTAATAATTTAGGACCACCCTAGACAGACCATAGACTCACTGCGGGCTCAGTGGGTCGCATAGGTTGGGCTTGTGATCATCCTAACAGGGGTATGCTATGTTTTCTGCATGCGGCGTATTTATTTATCGCTTTAAATATTGGATATTTATGCATGCTAAAACACAATAATGTGATGAGGTCTCGGTCACACACAAACTCTCATTTGGTTGGACCAAATTAAATATTAGGCCCAGAACGGACTTGGATCAAAATGGTATTTTGGTCTGTCCGAGCCTTCCATCCACAGCAATATGGTGAGGAAGCTACCACTACCCAAGTGTGGTCTCACGAGTCGTGGCACACTTGGACTAGGGGAAAGCTGCACTATTGTTGTGAACAAAAAGACTGCGCTCGCTGTTTCCCTGTCTCACGAGTCGTGGGGGGCGACAGTTTGAGGCATGATTTGGTTGATGGGTCGGGCCTAACACTGAGTAACATGGTTCGCTTGGAGTCCTCGGAACCATGCGAATAGGTGAGGCAAAATATCTTGGGAATCTCATTGGATGAGAATGATATTGGATATCTCCCACAAGGTCTTCTTCATGTGAATCGTAAAAGCGGGGCATGGAGATTACGCTTGTGGATCCCAAGCCCACTAGGAAATGGTTTCCCGAAACTCCGCTTGAGAGTGGCGGACTTTCGTATAAATAGTGGGAGGGTTAAAGACTAAAAGACCAAGTCTTCAACTTGAACAATAATATTACCATCATCTGCTAATTTCTGCTTTACATTTATATTAATGTAGATATGTCTAAGAACCCGTTAACCATGATTCTTGAGACTAACAAATTCAACGGAACGAACTACTCGGACTGGCTGAGAAACCTGAGGATTGTCCTCGGTTTCGAGAACCAAGGCTACGTCTTGGACGAGCCGCCACCGAGCAACTTACCGGAGGGGTCCACGCCTGAAGAACGTTTGACGTTCGAGAAATGGCATGAGGACAACCGGAAAGTACGCAGCATCATACTGGCTTCGATGTCTAACGACATCCAGAAGCAGTATGAGAGGCTGGAATACGTCTCCGCCATAATGCTCCGCATGAACGAGGTTTATGTGGTTTCCGGATAGGCATATTAGATATGCCGCCACAAAAGTATGCTTTGGCACCAAGCTCGCTGAAGGAGCGTCTGTACAGAGTCATGGGGTCAAGATGCTCTCCCTAGTGGAGAAACTCGATGACCTTAAAGCTGGGCTTAACAATGACACGTACATTGACGTGATCCTCCAGTCGCTTCCTCCATCCTATGCCCCGTTTGTTGTAAACTACAACGTGAACGGACTTGAGAAGTCTATTCATGAGTTGATCAACATGCTGGTCCAATACGAGGCAACGACCCACAAGTCGGCGCCGGCGGTATTGATAGGAGAGGCTTCGACCTCCAAGGCGAATGGCAAGAGGGCCGGACGCTGGAAGAGGAAGAAGGGCAAAGGAAAGACGGTTGTGGCCCCTGCTCACGCTCCGGGCGTCCCTGTTGCTCCGGTTGGACCGAGCAAAAGGAAAGGAAAGGCCCGTGGTTCTCAGCGGTCCAAGGCAAATGATGTCTGCATGCATTGCCAAGGGAAAGGGCATTGGAAGAGGGAGTGCCCACAACTTCTCTCCAACCCAGGTGTGTTTGTGGTTGAAGTTAATATGATTACTAATTCTGCTTCATGGGTATTGGATACCGGGTGTGGTGCTCACATCTGCAATGATTTGCAGGCACTGCAAAGAAGCAGAAGGCTAACCAAGGATGAGATGATCCTGAGGCTAGGCGATGGCAAGGCCGTTGCTGCGGAGGCCGTAGGATCACTAGAGTTGGGTACTCGTACTTCATAACCTTTACTCGTACTTCATAACCTTTACCGATGATCACTCACGGTATGGTTATGTTTACCTGATGAGGTACAAGTCTGAAGCCTTTGGAAGGTTTAAGGAATACAGACTTGAAGTAGAGAACCAAACCGGTCGAAAAGATCAAAGCCCTTCGGTCGGACCGAGGTGGAGAGTATTTGAGTGGTGAGTTTACTGATTATCTAAAAGAGAATGGGATTCTCTCTCAGTGGACCCCTCCTGGAACACCGCAGCTTAACGGTGTGTCTGAAAGGAGGAATCGGACCTTGTTGGACATGGTCCGATCCATGATGAGTTTTTACCGAACTACCCCTTCCCTTCTGGGGATAACGCTCTTGAGACGGCGGCCAAAGTTTTGAACTTGGCGCCATCTAAAAGGGTATCCCAGACGCCATATGAGATGTGGCATGGCAAGCCTGCCTCCTACAAATACTTGAAAGTGTGGGGTTGCCCCGCATATGTCAAGAGATTAGTGGGAGATAAACTGGACTCGAGGTCTAGTTTATGCAGGTTTATCGGCTATCCGAAAGAAACTGCGGGGTATTATTTCTATGATCCCTCCGAGCAAAAGGTTTTTGTCTCGCGAAACGCAGTGTTCTTGGAAAAAGGTTTTCCATCGGATAGTCGACGCGATGAGGTACTCCTTGAGGAATCAAGTGAGGTACCCCATGAGGCGGCAGTGACATCTGAGCCAGTGGTTCCCACTGATATTGTTCCAGTCCTCCGTAGGACGGCCAGAGTATCCCATGCACCTGATAGGTATGGATTTCTGGGCCTGACCGGTCAGTTGGATAATGATCCAAAGACGTACGGAGAAGTGATGTCGGACATCGATTCGGACAAGTGGCTTGAGGCCATGAAATCCGAGATGGACTGGATGGGTACAAACAAGATTTGGACCCTAGCAGATCCACCAAAAGGGGTTAAACCCGAAGCTGGAACATACGTTTTGATGAAGTCATACGGGGATATGATTTCATTAAGAACGAGTCCGATCCTTGTGTATACAAGAAGATTAGTGGGAGCTCAGTTGCGTTTCTGGTGCTTTACGTGGATGACATCTTGCTCATTGGGAATGATGCTAAGATGTTAGGTACCACTAAAGCTTGGTTGTCAACGCAATTCTCTATGAAGGATATGGACGAGGCATACTACATCCTTGGCATCAAGATCTACAGGGATAGATCTAGAAGGATGTTAGGAATGGCCCAGTCCTCGTATATGAGGCATGAAATTAAGTTATCCAAGAAGCAGTCTCCTAAGACTGATGAGGAACTTAAACGGATGTAGGACATCCCTATGCTTCAGCCGTAGGCAGCATACAGTATGCTGTTCAGTGCACTAGACCTGATGTGGCTTTCGCTTTGAGCGTAACTAGCCGATATCACTGGAGTGCAGTCAAGACTATCCTGAAGTACCTGAAAAAGGACTAAGGACATGTTCTTGATCTACGGCGGTAGAGAGTTGATACTGGAAGGCTATAGCGACGCTAGCTTCCAGTCGGATGACGATGATGCCAAGTCTCAGTATGGTTTTGTATTTAGACTAAATGGTGGCGTGGTTACTTGGAAGAGTTCCAAATAGGCTACCACGACGGACTCCACCATAGAGTTTTGAATACATAGCGGCTTTGGAAGCTGCTAAGGAGTGGTTTGGTTAATGAGCTACATCCAAGGGTTGGATGTAGTACCTAGCATTGCTAAGCCTGCAATTATCTTTCATGATAACAACGGGGGCGATAGCGCTAGCAAAGGAACCGAGATCTCATCACGATCCAAGCATATTCTTAGACGCTACCATCTCTTAGAGAGATGGATAGCAGGAGTGACGTTCGGTTGGACCGAGTCAGCTCCGCAGAAAACATAGCAGATCCACTTGCTAAGCCCATGTCGCAAGTTGCCCATACTCACCATCTGAATAAGAGGTTTGAAGCCAATGGGTGATTGACTTTAGGTCAAGTGGGAGATTGTTGGAATAGGTGACCAGAAAGCCAATAGGTTTGGCAATTTGTAACCTATCCGACAACTTGATGTGAATGTAATATTATTATGTGACGAATAAGATGAGTATTCGTCACCAATGGTACCTTCTTTGTTGCGCTCATCTTACATTTGTTAAAATGGTGTTTAACTTATATCGCAACAAAGCCCACAGACCATGGATAACAACTCGTGCAGTTGGGCCACGCATTGGATGGTGGTCATGAAACCAACTGATTAAGAGTTGGGTCTGAAACGTTCCAAGTCGAGGACCTCGAGACAGGGCATCGAGAGTCCTATTGAGACTTGCATCAAGAGTCGTGTTCATTGGATGAGTGCCGTGTTTCATCGGCGACAGGCGTGGGACGCCTACACGGTCTTGATGGGTTGGTCGTCTGGGGTCGAGCCGACTGGACTGACTCGCGGGGATCATCATATGGAAGCCTTGGAGGCTTGGTCGGTATGATTGGTTTTCCCCGGTTCCGATAGTACGGGAGTAATCCTCAAACTTGAGGAATCATGGCAGTCACGTGCACAGGACAGCTGTATCTTGGATCTGGCGAGAGGTGATCATTCTGTAAGATGATCATTATAAGCCTTGTCCAGTGCAGTCAGAATGTGTAGCGAGGACGGTGGATTCCAAGAAGAGGATCCGTCCCCTGTCAGTATATGACAGAGGTATCTCCTATGCACTCGGAGACACGTACATGCTGTTTGAAGCTGTGGCCACAGTGGTTAGTCGAACAGGGAATGGTTTCCTGTGTCGATGCAATGAAGCATACGTGGTCTCGAGTATTAAGCATAGATGCCTAGTCAAGGATGGGAACCGACGCCCAATTCCATACCCTAGACTAAGGCCGGGAGACGGTAGACGGAAGGATCGTACCCGTATGGAATCGGCGCCTAAATGTTCACGCCAATTCACCTAGTCTCTAGTGCCATGGACCGTTGCTAGACGGCCACCCATGGTAACGGGCCCTTGTGGAACACGGGCCCAAGTCTAGCTGAGGGTGAACCTAAAGGGTCACACACAAATCACCGAGGAGGTTGAGAGATCGACTTGGAGTCAATCTCGAAGGATAAAATAAGTAATTGGATTACTTAAGGGAAAGTCCATTGGATGGACGGGCCGATATTGTATCGGGCTTTCATTTAATCGGTAAATTGGATTTTCGATTAAATATGGAAAGTTGAGATGTTGAGACGTTGGATCTTTTAATTGGATTAAAAGATCAACGGGAATAATTTAAGTGGACATTAAATTGGATTTAATATTGGGTTCGTCATAATTGGATTACGATAAAACCCGGTCTGTTAAATTATTCCCGAGAGGAGAAATAATTTCTAATTTGGAATAGGAAGAAGTTGGACTTCTTCCCTTAATTAAACATAGCCGACATGCTCCCTTGGAGGAAGCAAAATCAGCCATGTTGCATGCTAGGTGGTATGTTGACTTGTCTCTTTTGGAAAGAGACAAATCAACTCCAATCAAGCTCTTCCCTTTTGGTATGATTTGATCATACCATAAATTTTGGTAGGCTTGATTGAAGAATTGATGGTGATTGATTGGAATGAATCTAGACATCCTTAGATGAACCTAGACACATTCCAATAATCACATTAATTATGTATATATATTAGAATATACAACACCTAGCATAAGTGATTCATTATTCATCTTTTTCTAGGAAAAAGAGAAGACAAAAATCCTCTCCTCTCTCTCAATTTTCGTGCTCCCTCCCTCTCTTACACTTGTGTTCTTCACTTGATTTTGAATCAAGAAGAAGAACAAAGTAAGTTTAAGAGAACACTAATTCATAGTGTTCTTCTCTTAAACCGATTCCTTCCTAAACCCGTTCTTTTCTAGCAAGAAGAACGTGTGTTTCTTCCGGTGTGGTGTGGATCACCTTTGGAGAATCCATACGTTTGGATTTCGTGAGTATTCCGGAGAAGGAACAACGCTAGTAGCCGGGAGCATACGCTAAACAATCAAAGGTAACGGTTTATTACGCTTTGATTGATTCCATTTATATATCTATGCCCTATGTGTTTAAATATATGTTTTAATATTTACACATCCTACATCGAACGCCCGGTTGAGCACCCAAGGGTACACCCCTTGGGATTCGCGTATTTTGAATTTTATTTAAATTTACGCACTTATTCCACGCTTTCTCGCTTCCGCTCGCGCTCCCGGGCGGATCCGCTTGTCCTTCACTTAGTGCAAGCCTCAAGCGGATTCTCGATACCCATTTCCCGAGATTCCTTGACTTGGAGAATTTTAGACTGATTTTGCGAAACTGATTTCATGAACCTACCTCCAAGCGTAGTCCTAGTCCCTGAAGTGTAATCTCAATCTGTGTGGACTTTGTTTGTGTAGTGAACAGTTATAAAGCAGTAAAAGTGAACACAGACAAAGTATGAGCCAGATGAATATCACTTTCTTATTCATCAAGGTTACAATTCGCCCAACAAGATTGGCTTCATGTTTTATTATATATAGATACAATTCTTTTATGGATAAACTATTGGATGTTATCTATAAAATAAGTACATATATATTGGACAAATATATTTTTTATTTGCTTATAAAAAGTATATAAATATATAATATCGTTTAGGTTCTTTTGGATAAATATTGATATTTCTTTTTATTTTTATTTTCTAAAAAGTTGTTAAATTTCATTTGGCAGAATTGAGCTCATTGAGGCTATCCAGATCTGCACATACGTGATGCTTTGTTGGATAGTTTCAATGATTCTGTTTTATTATATATAGATTATGCATTTTATTTTAAAGTTTGAATTATTTGTAATTTTATTACTTAGTTATTTTGCCACTTAAAAAATTATCATTTACCTTATATTTAAATTTAGATAAGTGTACGATCATTTGTTTATCCAAAAGATTTACTCCTTTTTTTAAGTAAATAGTTAGTAAAATAATTTAAATTCATTTTTGTATTAGTAATACTTTTGTATTTTTATACTTACTAATTAATTTAATTTTTAATGTATTAATGATTGACTTATTTTTATATTTAAGATAAAATTACTTATAGTTCTATTTAATTACTTTTTGAAACATACAATTCTTTTGTGGATAAATTATTGGATGTTATCTATAAAATAAGTACATATATATTGGATAAATATAATTTTTATTTACTTATAAAAAGTATATAATGTACTTATAAATAATTTAAATTCATTTTTGTATTCAACTTACTTTTGTATCTTTATACTTACTCATTAATTTAATTTTTAAAGTATTAATTATTTATTTATTTTTATATTTAAGATAAAATTACTTATAGTTCTATTTAATTAGTTTTTGAAAAATATAATTCTTTTATGGATAAACTATTGGATATTATCTGTAAAATAAGTACATATATATTGGATAAATATGTTTTTTGTTTACTTATAAAAAGTATATAAATATGTAATATTGATTAGATTCTTTGGGATAAATACTAATATTTCTTTTCCTTTTTTATCCAAAAAGTTGTTAAATTCAATTTGGTAGAATTGAGGTCATTGAGGCTATCCACATCTGCGCATACATGTAGCTTAAGTGCATAGCCTCAATGATTCTGTTTTATTATATATAGATAATAGCTGTTGGAAAAACAGTTTGTCAAACAGACAATCGTAGTATCGTTTTGAAATAACAATCAGGTTTTACAAATAGTTTTGAAACCAAAACACAAGAAACACGTTGGAACCAAATAACACGAAATCGTTAGAGTTACTGTTATAGCGATAAAGTAAAACTTACAATGAGAATTGTATCGTAACAATTCTCGGTCCAATAATATGAACAAACCGAATCACAGATATAATCTGCTTGCCTTGTAGAAATTATACGTCCCGTACCGAATGTGCACACGAGTACTATGCAACTTCTTCCAGGATAAGACAATTTCAGTTCTAACGTTATGCACGTTACCGAAGAACACCTCGAAACAACACTCAGTAGCCTTATGGAAACTGAGCTCAAAGCTCGGAATTTGCAGGGCAAACACCCTCGGATTTGAGAGAGAAATCCGAGAGAGAAGAGAGAAAACGAGAGAGGAATACGTGTTGTTCGTTCATATTAGTTGTACTTGGTATACCTTTGTTGAAGTGAGCCCTTGCAGCCTTATATAGGCAAGGCTATCAGCGGTTACAACTTCCGCATTAATTACCATCATTAATGCAACATTAAACCACCATTAAGGCTGACATAAATAGTCATTAATGATATTTTAAAACGGTTTTTTAAATATAGGTTTAAAAGCCATTAAACGCTATTAAAACCAGGCATTAAAACCAGCTAAAATCGCCACATAAATACGGGAGTTTCAGATTTGTAATTAAGTCAGCATTTAATCTAGGTTTAAAATCTTGTATTAAAGCACCATTAAAACGAGTTTTAAAACAGATTTTTTAAAACCATTTGATAGTCATAAATGCATTTGGGTTTTATCAGATAAATCCAAATGTTTTTGCTGCAAAAAACATAGATACTGAGACTGAGACAATTGCGCCCGCGCCTGCGCCTGCGCCGGAGTTGGGTGGGGGCAGCGCACGTATGGGGCAACCCCATATTCACTCTAGTATCAATAGCACTTCAAACATATATTGAACATTGAACATTGAACTTGATATAAGGAGTTTAAGTTATCCTTAGACTTTCAATGTGGGACAACATTCAGTGTAAAACACTCAGCCCCACATATACCTTATATCCTTATATCCTTATCAAGGCTCCGCTCTTTCCCATCATCATCCTATGTGGGACAAGTATAATCTCTCTATTTCTCTCACCATCTAATCTATGGATTCATGTGTAATTGAACCCATATTTTAGAACAATGAGTGTTGTTACAAATTAACATTATAAATTTCAATTACAACAATCCCCCACAAATCCATAGATTTGAACTCAAGCTTCTGTGACTTGCTTTCAGCAATGGTACCTCCCAGAATTACAGGGGACAGACTCCAGATACAAAATATCAGTCTATTTTTAGGTGCTCGGATATCCCCTACGACTTGTTAATACCACATTGAACCTTCTTTGTGAGATCTCCACTTGAAAGGTTGGGTTGCTATCTAAAGGAAAGCGTATCGGCCCGGGAATGCGGCGGAAGCGCGGTGGAGATAAAAACTTGCGGAATAAAAGAATTTAAATCGTGTTCAAGGGGTGTTCCCTTGAATGTTCCCGGGCTATCGGTGTATAAACGCAGAATATGAACATATATAAAATAAATAAGCGTTCGTGGCTATAGAATAATGAAGAAACCAAAAGTATAAATATAAATCGGAATATCTTTCTCGATTTTGTATTTTGATCGGCTACACGCATTGATTCCACCCAACGTTCATCCACACGAGGTCCCAACATAGAGACCCTCTAACGTAGTCCACACCACACCGGGAGAGATCTCGTTTTTCTTGCTAGAAAAAAAACGAATCTAGAGGATGAAATCAAAGAAGAGATTACACTATCAAATTAGTGTTCGTTCTTGATCTTACTTTGTACTTCAATTGATCATATCTCATGAAAGAAACGGTACGGCCCGGGAACGCGGCGGAAGGGTAAAATAAAAGAAATTTAAAAAAATAATTTCAAACGGTCCCTTTGAATTCCCGGGCGTTCGGTGTATTCAAAAGCAGAATAACATACATAAAAATATGCTTGAACATCTGGCTAGAGGAGGAAACAAAAAGGTACAATAATTTAAATAGAAACATACCTTTTTCGTTTCACATGTTCAACGACAACAAGCTTTGATTCTCTTTTCATTTCTTTTTCGTTCACCTTAGGATTCAAATTAGAACCCCTCTAATTTGTCTACACCACAACAATGGAAGAAAATCTACATCTACTGCTAGGTAGAAGCTAGATCAAGGAAGAAACGAAAAAACGTATTACACTATTGATTAGTGTATACGTCTTTCTCATGTTCTCATCTTGAATCCAATTCAAAGAGAACTCAAAAGAAGGAGAAAAAGCTGGAAATTTTTGTGGCTTGTGTGTTGGGGAGAGCAAGTTAGGGAGTTGAAAAGTGTATACATGTGTTGTGTAGTTGTAGGTAGTTTCCAAAACCACCTACACACTAATGCACAACTTGTGCTCAACCTCCAACCATGTTAGCACAATATGTGGACCACCTAGCCATCATGACAAGCCACATCATTGCTTACATGGAGGACTTTCAACTCCTCTTAAACTTGCATCAAACCTTTGAGCTTTAATTTCAAGTCATGGACCGGTTTTGACCGGTCTTGATTTAATCAAATTAAATCAAGTGATCCATGGGTTTTAAATTAATCCAATTAATTTTAAACCTTATTGAAATCCAAAAGTTCATTTAATCCAATTAAATAAACATAAGCTCAAACACTAATTAATTGATCCAATCAATTAATTAAACGAAATTCAATAAATTAATCCAATTAATTTAAAGGTATTAAGCCCGAAATTAATTAATCCAATTAATTAATTCTTGGGCCATCCATCCAATGGATTTTTCCAATAAATGATCCAATCATTTATATTCTCTTTGAATTAATTTAATCCAATTAAATTAATTCACTTCTTCCAGAATTAATTCCGAATTAATTCCACTACTTCCATAGTGATTAGTGTGTGACTCTTTAGGTTCACCCTCAGCTAGACTTGGGCTTGTGTCCAACACAACTGATTAATTAAATCCAATTTAATTAATTATTTCTGATTAACCATTAATCAGAAATGCCCGTTACCATGGGTGGCCGTCTAGCAACGGTCCATGGCACTAGAGACTAGGTGAATGTTGGCGTGAACATTTAGGCTCCGAACTCCGTACAGGTACAGTCCTTCTGTCGACCATCTCTCGGCCTTAGTCTAGGGCATGGAATTGGGCGTCGGTTCCCATCCTGGACTAATCAACTATGCTACAAACTCGAGACACGTTTACTCTATTGATCGACCTAGGGAACCATTCCCTACTCGACCAATCGCTACGGCCGTAGACTTAATGAGTCGAAACCATCTCAGAGCGCATAGGAGACATAGCTATCAAATACTGACAGGGGACAGATTCTCTATTGGAATCCACTGCCCTCACTACATACTCCGACTGAACTGGAAAAGGCTTATAATGACCATATCAAAGACACGGTCACCTCTTGCCAAATCCAAGATACAACCTTCATATGCATGCGACTGCCATGATTCCTCAAGTCCGAGGACTAATCCCGTACTATCGGAACTGGGAATTCTAGTCATACCGACCAAGCCTCCAAGGCTTCCATATGATGATTCCCGCGAGTCAGTTCAGTAAGTCGACTATCTTGCCAACTAACCCACTAAAATTGCATAGACGACCTACGTCTGGCACCGATGAAACTCGGCACTCACCCAGTGAATGCAATACTTAGTGCAAGTCTCTATAGGACACTCGAGGCCCAGTCTCGAGGTCCTCGACTTGGAACGTTTTAGACCGACCCTTAAGGAGTTGGTTTCATAGCCGCCAACCTATGCGCAACTCAACTCAATGGGTTTAACCAATCGGTCTGTGGGCATTTGTTGTGACATTGAAACACATTCAATGTAAGTAGTAAGCGCAACAAACACATTTTGCCAATGATGAATACTTACTTTATCCATCAGTATAATATTACTTTGATAAAGATCGACGAATAGTTCCCAGAACAGCCAATCTAATTGACTTTCTGGTCACCTATTCTAACAATCTCCCACTTGACCAAAAAGCCAATTACCCATTTTGCTCAGATCCTTCTGAGCATGAGCAATCTACGATACTAGCTCGGTCTCGTGGGTCTAATATATTTCTCTGCCGAAGTGACATGGTCCAACCGTGTCACCTCTTCCTACCATTGATGCCTGCAAATGGTGGTTGGCTAAGAATTTTCCATGGATCTGTGATGAGATCTCGGGCCAAAAACGCTTTTGCCAAAGCCTAGTTATTCGCCTCCAAGGAAACTACTGGCTCGGCCGTGCTAGGCACCACATCCATCCTATTGATGCGGTTTTCAATCCAAACCACTTTCCAGAAACGACTTCAAAGTCGCCATACATTCGACTTTTATAATGACATGTCATGGTATCCTGCTTGAAGCCTTTCCAAGCTACCACACTCACCATTAAGTCCAAATGTATATACATATTGAGACTAAACATTATTCACATGATTCTGGAAGCTAGTATCGCTTTAGCCTTCTAGAATCAACCCTCCACAAAACGTGCATTAAGAACGCTTCTTTAATCCTTATTCAGGTATTAAAGATATTCTCAACAGCTATCTACTGCCTTCTCGGCACAAGCCCAATAACCGTTGTTATGCCTAAAGCATACACAACATCAGGCCCAATGCACGAACAATATTTTCATGCTGCCTAAGGCAAAGATGTAGGGGATGTCAAACATCTAAGCTTTCTCATTAGTCTAACGTGACTGAGTCTTGAACAACTTAACCCTGTATAAAGGAATCCAATTCCTATCATGGAGAATTGCGTGAACAACGCTCGTGTTTCAGTGTTTCCTAACATCTTAAATTCATTCCAAATGAATAAGATATTACACACTAAACACTTGGAACAAAACTATCCTCCCACTGACCTTAAAGCCTGTTACTGATCGAGTCATACTCCGTATGAACTCGTCAAAACAAATATTCCAGTTATACAAAATTTCAAACCCAGTTTGAATTTTCATGAAGGATGCAATAGCTCTAAGCCATTGATCCAAACCCGATGTCCAACATCGCTTCCTTGTATCTTTTGGATGATAATCCAATTGACCGGATAGGCCCAGAAACCTATGCCTCTCAAGTAACTAAGGTATTCTGGTTATCCCTAGGAGGACTGGAATATAGTCAGTGGAATAATATAATTACAAATGATGTTTGCATTATTCTGCATTAAACCTGCACAAATCAAACACCTAGTCTAATTTGTCTCCCACTAGTCCCTTGACGTATGTGGGACCATCCTATGTACTCAAGAACTTTGTAGGATGCAGGCTTGTCAACCATATCCTATATGACAACTAGATCATAACTATTAGAAAATGCCATGTTTCTCAACTTGGCAACCTTTCAAGTCCATGTCTAGACGGTTTAAGGTAATCCAGTGACACCCCGATCGAACCAAGTATAACAAGGTTCGATTTCTCCCTTATCAGAGACCGTTCAACCATGGTCCTTATAGGAAGAATTCCACTGAGTGAGAATTCCATTCTCATCTGGATATTCAAGAACTCGTACTAAATACATGCCCCTTCGATCTAACCGAGAGGTTTAATTTTGCAATCAGCTTGGTTCACCACTCCAAGTCTAATTCCCCGAACCTATCCAAGGTCCTTAGACTTGTGAACCCTCTTCTAGTGCTGTGTATTCAGTAACCTACGAATGTCTAAATGGATCCAATCCGATAGACTTTTGACAAGCCCACTTTGTCCAACAAAGAAGCCTTATAGTCTTTCCATTTCAGAGAGGACTTGTAAGCTAGTCGACTCAAATTGTCTATCGCTAGATTCTTTGAATCTTCTAACTTCCTCATCCTTAACTAAAGGAAAACCATCCTAGCTTATGGATGCCAAATTCGTAAGTTTATCTTGATTATCCATTTTAATCATTTGATTTGAGTACTCATAATCCAATTATGGGATAATGTTTAAGGATTATTATGTATCCCATCTAGCAGACAAGAATAGTCATTCTTTGTCAAATAAAGTAATTTTATTGATCAAACGTATGTAATTAAAAACTGTCCAACAGTACGTAAAAACATACTTCGATCATGCCAGGTTACATATTTCCTTTCAAACTCTATCCTAACATGATCACTGCTATGCTAAGTCTAACTAGTCCCTAGTCTTTGCAGCAGTGGCCCTGCCATCGCTAAGCCTTAGGACCTGTCTGGGCTTTCTACTCATAACCATCTGCAAACCATTCACAGATTATGATTAACTGGTATCCAATACCAAAGAGTAGAACATTAATCATGTTGGTACTCAATTCAAATGTACCTTCATTAGAGAGGAGCTTGGGACACTCTCTCTTCCAATGTCCCTTTTCGCGATAATTAATGCACACATCGTTTGGAATCTATGACTTTGACTGCCGAACCCTCTTCCTCTTTCCTTTATCTCTGCCCAGCGGTGTAACAGGATCACCCAAAGTGCTAGCAGCGGCTGATGTTGTCTTAGCTTTCTTCCTCTTCCAGCATCCGACACCCTTGCCTTTTGCTTCTGACGTCAACGCCTCTCCCACTAGTACCGCCGATGCAGATTTTTCAATCATTGCCTCGTACCAGACCAACATATTTATCAAGTCGACAATAAATTGGTCGATTGAGGTAGAAAGAGACTGAAGGATCACGTCGATGTACGTCTCTTTTTCAAGATTTTCTTGGAAGTCTTTGAGCTTCTCCACAAGAGATAGCATCATCACTCCATGCTGTCATACAGACGACCCTTCTGTCATCTTAGCTCCGAATAATGCCTTCGTTGCAGCGTATCTAACCTGCCGGTCCGAGACCGCATAGATATCTTGTAAACGAAGCATAATCGAGCCAACATCATCTAGCCTATCGTACTGCTACTGGATCTCGTTGGTCATCGAGGCCAGTACGATGCCGCGGACCTACCGATGGTCAACATGCATATTCTCGAACGCCAAGCATTCTTGAGGCATTAACCCATCCGGCAAGGCCTGAGGAAGATCCTTATCCAGAATGTAAGTCTGGTTCTCGAAATGTAAGATTTATCTTAAAATTTCGCAGCCAGTTGTTGTAGTTTGTTCCATTAAACATATTAGCCTCTAGTATAGGCGTTAGTGGATTCTTAGACATATACGTTCAAAATGTAAACAGAAAAACATTAAGTAGATTATAGTAATATTATGTTCAAGTTAAGACTTGGTCTTTAGCCATTAACCCCTCCCACTATTTCTGCGAAAGCCCATCACTCTTAAATGGGGTTCCGGGAAACCATTTCCTAGTGGGCTTGAGGTCCACAAACGCAATTGTCCATGCCCCGCTTTTACGATTCACACGGAAAAAGGCTTTGTGGGAGGTAACCTATACCATTCTCATCCAATGAGATCCCCAAGTTATCTTGCCTCGCCTCTTCACATGATCCCGAGGACTCCAAGCGAATCATGTTACTCAGCGTTAGGCCTGACCCATTAACCAAATGAATATCTCAACTATCGCCCCCCACGACTCGTGAGATAGGGAAATAGGAGCATATTCCTTTGTTCATAACAATAGCGCAACTTTCTTCCATTCCAAAACGTGCCACGACTCGTGATACCACGAATGGGTGAAAGTAGCTTCCTCACTACATTGTTATGGATGGAAGGCTTGGATTTAAATCAAACCATTTGACTTTTTAATCCATGAATGGGCCTAATATTTACTTGGACCATCCAAGTAATACTTACTCTATTCATCAAATAATATTGTATTAATAAAGATTGACGAATAGTTCCCAAAACCGCCAATCCAATTGACTTTCTGGTCACCTATTCTAACAATCTCCCGCTTGACCTCAAAGCCAATTACCCATGTAACTCAGAACCTTCTTGAAAGAAATATGTGGATCGTCCCGGGAGATTAACGCGAATAGCGGAAGCGCGAAATAGTGCGTAATAAAAAATTACAAAGCATAATTAAATGGAATTTAAATCATGCATAATATACATAAACGAATCAAGGGGTGTGCCCTTGATTCTCCCGGGCGTTCGGTGTATCTCATGTTCAATAAAACACAACATGGAGGCCATAGAATTGAAACCAAAAACGAAATTAAAGAACCTACCCGGTTGTAGTTTTGTCTTCGTTCGGCTACACGCATTGTTCCCCGTTTTGCACCAAGATCTCAAATAAGAGACCCTCTAAATCATCTCACTCGCTCCACCGGAAAGCAAACAACCCTTGTGCTAGCAAGAAATTATTTGGGGAGAAGAGACATCGGTACACGCTATCAATTAACGCAACCGGCGTCTCTTATGTTCTACCTTGAATAAATCAAGAAGAACAAAATAGAAATCTTGGAGAAAAGAAGAGGGGATGGATGAAAATCTTGAGAGTGATGAGAGATGAGAGTTGTAGAGAATACTAGGTGTAAGTGTGTGTTTTTTAAGTATTTATAGAAGATGGAATTCCTATTCCTTCTCAAACTCTTCCAAAGAGACACACTTTGACTAGGATTTTGACCTAGTCAAATCCTAGTCAAATTAGGCTTTGATTAAGTCAAATTAATCATGGCCCTTCATCTCATCATTCTCTAGATCAAATCTTGTCCATCCATTTTGATGGGCTTTATGGAATGGGCCTATTTAATTCTAAATTAAATATTCCCATGGACTTTATATTAAAATCCTATTTAATATACTAAGCCCATTAATTAATTAATGGAATGGACTTTATTTAATTCCAAATTAAATAGTCCATGGACTTTATATTAAATCCTATTTAATACCAAGCCCATTAATTAATTCCATAGAATGGGATTATTTAATTCTAAATTAAATAGTCCCATGGACTTTATATTAAATCCTATTTAATATACTAAGCCCATTAATTAATTAATGGAATGGACTTTATTTAATTCCAAATTAAATAGTCCATGGACTTTATATTAAATCCTATTTAATACCAAGCCCATTAATTAATTAATTCACCCTTTTAATCTAATTAAAAGGAAAGCCCATGCTTTGTAAAATTCATAAATCTAATTTATGAACTCATGCCCGATTATTCCAAATAATACATCGAGGCTTGTATCTCCAAGAAGTATAATTTAATTCCATTAAATTAAACCTTCTCCCGGAATTAATTCCAAATTAATTCCCTTTCATTTGGTGTAGCGGGTGTGACTCTTTAGGTTCACCTTTCAGCTAGACTTGGACCTACTTTTCGTTATTTCATAACTAAAGTAGTCAGTTACCATGGGTGGCCATCTAGCAACGGTCCATGGCACTAGAGACTAGGTGAATTTATGGTGTGAACATTTAGGCTCCGAGTTATACGCAGGTGCGGTCCTACCGACGCTCGATACGTACGGGTACGGTCCTACTGTCGCCTGTCTCCCGGCCTTCAGTCTAGGGGTCGGTTCCCATCGTTGACTAGGCAACTATGCATAATGCTCGAGATAGGTTTAACTCGACGTAGGAAATCCTTTCCCACTACATCAAGTGCTATGGCCATAGACTTTGTGAGTCTAAACCATCTCCGAGCGCATAGGAGATCTTGCTGTCATATCCTTTGACAGGGGACAGATCCTATCTTGGAATTCACAGTTCTTACATACTCCGACTGCACTGGACGAGGCTTATGATGACCATGTGATATAATCGGTCAAATTTCACCAGATCCAAGATACAGCCTTAGTATGTAGGGGACTGCCGTGATCCTCAAGTCCGAGGACTAATCCCGTACTATCGGAACCGGGAATACGAGTCATACCGACCAAGCCCGAGTAGCTTCTATATGACGATTCCCGCGAGTCACCTCAGTCGGCCGCTCCCCAGCTGACCGACCCACTAACACTGCTTAGACGATCCTCGTCACCCGTCGATGAAACACGACAGCAGATGCTTAGTGCAAGTCTCAAATGGATTCTCGATGCCCTGTCTTGAGATTCCTTTGACTTGGAGTATTTCAGACTGATTCGGCGAAACTGATTTCATGAACCTACCTCCAAGCGTAGTTCCAATTTCCCGAAATGTTATTTCAGTCTGTGGGCGTTTGTTGTGACATCGTAACGATGCAAGCAGTAAGTACAACAAACTCATGCCTATGAATCCTTACTACATTCATTAACATAATATTACTTGTTCACAGATTGACGAATGGTTCTCAGAACAGCCAATACCATTGACTTTCTGGTCACCTATTCTAACAATCTCCCACTTGACCAATAAGTCAATTACCCACTTTGTTCAGAATCCACTGAGTATGAGTAATCTACGATACCGACTAAGGTATTGTGAGTCCGCTTATATTTCCTTGCGAAGCAATACGGTCTAACCGTGTTACCTCTATCCACCATTGCCTCTTAGAGATGGTGGTTGTCTAAGAATATTTTCGTGGATCTTGTGATGAGATCTCGTGCCATTACTCCCATAGCCAAGTTGCCTGCCATATAGGCGAACATGGCTTGGTGGTGCTAGGCGCCACGTCCATCCTATGGATGCGGTCTTCATCAGTAACCACTATCCGATGCACTCGTCATTGGGCCTGACTGTGCATACCTTTGAGACTAACTGGTTTTCACTTATGCTCTGGAAGCTAGTATCGCTTTAGCCTTCCAAAAACAACTCTCAATAGACGGTGCATCATGAACACATCTTTAGTCCTTATTCAGGTACTAAGGATCGTTCTTGATTGCTGTCTTCAACCCCGCAGTGCATTACCGATTTATGTTGAGCCATGCTAGAAGCACTCTCAGCATCGGTTCCTATGCACCGAGTAAACATATCATATGTTTGCCTAGGTTTAAGACGTAGGGGATACTCAACAAGCAAGCCTTCTCATTAGTCCACCTTGACTAAGTCTTGAATGGCTTGATGCTTTATGCATAGTATCCAAGTTTTCTCATCAGTCTTACTATGGCTGAGTCTCGAACAACTTGTCCCTCTACATATATGAGCTTTTCTCATCAGTCCACCATGACTGAGTCTTTGAAAAGCTCAATTCATGATATGTATGTGGGATCCCTAAAATGTCATCGAGAATTTTCGTGAGTTACAGTTTGTGTTTTAGTGATTCCTAATGCCTTGAATTCATCCATGAATCAAGATATTACACACTTAAACACTTGGAACACCATTTCTACTCCCACTGATCACCTACGTCGTTTAAGACCGAGTCATGCTCCGTATGAGCTCGTCAAAACGAATATTCCAGTTATCCGGTGTTTCAAACCTTGTTTGAATTTCCTAGCGGATTCTATGGCTCCTCTCCATAAATCCTACTACGATGTCCAACATCACGTTCCGCAGGTCATTTGGATTACTATCAAAATTTGACCGAACATATCCCGATCACTCGTACCTCTTACGACATTCGGGTTCGTTCTTGGAATATGATCAATTTAAGAAATGCGATTCTAAGCAACATTAGTATTATTCTGTCGTAAACTTGTACAAATTAGACACCGAATCTAATTTGTCTCCCACTAGTCCCTTGACGTATGTAGGATCCTCTACATGCTCAAGGACTTTGTCGGGACACAGGCTTGCCAAACCATGGCTCCTTGTGCGTGACTCCTAGCAAAGTGCCACGTTCCTTACGTTGGCATTTTGAGTCTACGTCTACACGGGCTAAGGTAATTGGGCGAAACTTCGATCGATCTTCGTCTAACGAGACTCGATCGTTCCCTTTATCAGAGACCGTCATACTTGGCCTTTACAGGAAACGTTTCATTGAGAATTCCATTCTCAACTTGGATGCTCAAGAGCTCCCACTAAATACACGGCCTTTTCGATCCTATCGAAACAGGTTTAATTTTGCAACCATTTATGGTTCACCTCCTTAAGTCTAATTCCCAAACCTCCTATGGGACCTTTAGACTTTTGAACCCTCTTATGGTCTTGTGTATTAGTAACCTACAGTTGTCTTATTGGCTCCCTTCCAATAGACTATTTGGCAAGCCTACTTTGTCCAACAAAGAGCTTTCGGACTTTCTTCTTCATAAAAGACTTGTAAATTTACTCGATTCGAATCATCTATTTCTAGATTCATCGAACTTTTCAATTTACTCATCTTTTAATAAGAAGAAACGTCCTAGCTGTTGTAGATGCCAAATCTGTAAGTTGGTCTTGATTAATCCATTTTAGATAATTTGAATTTTGAGTATCCATAAACCTTTTATGGGATGGTATTTTAGGAATTTACGTACTAGCAAACATGAATCAATATTCAATAATTTTGTTTGATCAAAATATGTATGTAATTAAAACCTTTGTCCAACAAAGAGACATACTTTTGATCATGCTAGGTTACGTAATTCCTATATTATCCTAACATGATCACGATTATGGGCCTAACAAGTCTCTAGTCCTTTTCATCAATGGACCTTGCCATTGTTGAATCCTAGAACTGTTCTTGGCTTTTAAGTCCTTATTCACTTTCTGCAAACCACCCGCAGATTAGTGATAGGAATGGTATCAAATACCAAAAAGTGATCATGTCAATACTCAATTTCAAATTTTACCTACATTGGAGAGAGGTTTAGGATGCTCCCCTTTCCAATGGCCCTCTTTACGATAGTAAATGCTTACGTTCTTAGAATCTATGAACTTGACTGCTGAACCTTTTGCTCTTTCCTTTACCTCCACCTTGTGTTGTAAAGGAACAACACTTGAAGTGCTTAATAGTTGATGTCACCTTACCCTTCTTCCTCTTTTGGCGTCTGGCACCCTTGCCTTTCACCATGGAGGTTGAAGCCTCTCCTAACGGCGCAGATTTTGCAATCGTTGCTTCGTACTAGACCAACATAATTACCAACCTATGAAGATCTTTTCTAAGCTCGTTCATGTTGATAATTAATGGTTCGTAGGAGGAAGGAAGAGACTGAAGGATCATGTCAATGTACGTCTCTAAGACTGACGTGGAGGTCTTTTGAGCTTCTCCACTAGGGATTGCATCATCACTCCATGTTCTTTGTACCGACATCCTTTCCGTCATCTTAGCTCCAAACATGCCTTCGTTGCATTTTACTCCACATGCTGGTCCAAGACCATATAGACATGATGCAAACGAAGCATAGTTTGAGCCAACATCATTATATCCTACTTGCCGGTGGTCATCCTTTAACTTTTGAACGCCAAGCGTTGCCTTAGTTGTTGACCCCTCCGGCAAGGGCTGAGGAACATCCTCATCCGGTTATGTGAGTTAAGGTTCTGGAAATCTAAGACCATCTTAAGATTTCACAGTCAATTCGTGTAATTGGTTCCCTTTTAATGAGCCTCTTAGTGATGTGTTTGGTGGATTCTTAGACATTCACAACATATATGAAACAGAAAATAATAAGCAGAATGAAGTAATATTTTGGTTAAGTCTCGGTCTTTAGTCCTTAACCTCTCCCACTATTTCTACGAAAACACGGCACTCTCAAACGTTGTTTTCGGGAAATCCTTTCCTAGTGGGCTCAGGATCCACAGCGATCTCCCCCATACCCCGCTTTTACGATTCGCATGGGAGAAGAACCCGTGGGAGGTATTCCATACCATTCTCGTTCCACGAGATTCCAAGATAATTGCCTCACCCTTTCACGTGATCCCGAGGACTCCAAGCGAATCACGTTATTCGGGCGTTAGACCCGACCCAATCAACCGATTCATAGACTCACTGCTACCTCCACGACTCGTGAGACAGGTAACAGCAGTCTACTCATCGTTCATGACAAAGTGCAGCTTCTTTTAAGCACGATAGTCGTGCCACGACTCGTGAGACCACGCTATCGACCTAAAAGATCTTCCTCACTTTTGCCATAGATGGAAGGCTTGGACAGACTCCGAGAGTCCTAGTCCATTTATTAAGGGTCTATATTTAACTTGGTTCAACCAAGTGAGAGTTTTGATAGAACGAGACCTCATCACATATATTAAGTATTGCATTGCGTGCGTTATGGCAGAAATATTCTAAGCGTGAATGTAACCATACATAAAGCATATAGAATAATCATAAGCAATTAATACGCATCGCATGCAAAATAAAGCCTAGCACGCCCCTGTAGGATGATCACAAGCCCAAACCTATGCGACCCACTGAGCCCGCAGTGGATCTATGGTCAATCTAAGGGTAGGTCCTATGCTATTACAAGTTTTAATAACCCATTACATGCAATGGGCCTTGTAAGTCCTCTTTATCTTCTTGGGCTCTCCATCTTGGGCCTACACCGGGGTCCTTCTCCATGGATCCTCCGTGGGCCATCTGATGGCTACCTCCATGGGCCTCCAACACCTTGGGCTTGTCTTCTCTTGCAGCTTTTATTTACAAAAAGAAATAAAACCTCACCACTAATTCTACTCTCATTACATCATAAAATAAGAAACCCCAATTAAACATTTGGGGGGAGTACATTAGGAGGGAGAGAGAAAGCCTTATTATTCCAAGGCACTAGAAGAGAGACAGAGAGGAAAATAAAGAGGCACACAGGCCACAACCCAACAAATAAATGTAAATAAACCATACATGCGGTCTAGGGGCTTTGTGATCATCCTTTGTCAAATCAATTAACACAAATAGCACAAATACATATCCCACGTAAAACATGCTATACCAACATCCATGATAATCCATACCATAAAAATAAATGCAGAAACTACATGTAAAATATCCACACCAAACATTGGATAATAGTGCAACCTATGCACAACGATTTTTGTTGGAAAAAACCTTTTCCATAATTAACAAGGCAATATTAATTCTATGAAATATAAAATGTCAACCAAAATTAAAATGCCCCAAGTTAATTAATTCAGAAAAATTCCCAGAATTATACAGAAAAAATCGAATTTTCTGAAACACAAAAATCAACAATTCAAGAATATGCCCATTTATTCAAGAATTCCAAAATCCAACAATTTGTGCAATATTAATACATGTCAAGATCTACTCAAGCCATAAAATAACCATGATGTCCAACATCATAAAACGCAGAAATTATTGCGAAATTTCACATATGAATTTTGATCATTGGTGCAACCATTGCAAAAATTAAATCTTGTTAGGAAACCCTTTCCTCATCAACCAAGCAATATTTATTCTAGGAAATTCCAAATCTCAAAAAATAAATATTCTGAGTCAACGGGTTCAGAATAATGCAGAAAATATAATAAAAATAATTCAGTAAAAAACAGTTTTGAAAAACGAGCCAAAAAAACGGGAGAGAAACGGAAAACGGCACAGCCGGCCAGGCGCGCGCGCGCAGGCTCCTCTGCCTGCGCGCACAGCGTGCACGCCCAGCGCAGACGGCCGCGCCTGGGCGCGAGCCTAGCGCATGCCGTGCGCGCGCGCGCACGCGCGCAGGCGCCCATGCCTGCGCGCGCGGCCGGCACAGCGCGCGCGCTGTCCGCGCACGCTGGGCGCGCTGGCCGGGCGCGCGCAGGCCCCTGCCTGCACGCGCGCCCGGCCGCGCCCCTGTGCGCGCGGCCAGCGTGCTGCTGCTGCCGGTTCGCCGTTTTTTTCACTCCTTTTCGATTTTTCATGCAATTTTTCTGAACCACAAGATAAATTAAACCCTAGAACATGTATAAACACATTCAAGAAAACCAAGATCCAAAATCCCATGCAAAATTAAACGCCAATAAATATCTACGATAAACAAGCTATAAACGTAAATTAAAACACGTTTATCATGCTTAAACGCACATAGCACATAGAATTCTAGGCCTATACACCGAACCGGGCTCTGATACCACTGAAAGAAATATGTGGATCGTCCCGGGAGATTAACGCGAATAGCGGAAGCGCGAAATAGTGCGTAATAAAAAATTACAAAGCATAATTAAATGGAATTTAAATCATGCATAATATACATAAACGAATCAAGGGGTGTGCCCTTGATTCTCCCGGGCGTTCGGTGTATCTCATGTTCAATAAAACACAACATGGAGGCCATAGAATTGAAACCAAAAACGAAATTAAAGAACCTACCCGGTTGTAGTTTTGTCTTCGTTCGGCTACACGCATTGTTCCCCGTTTTGCACCAAGATCTCAAATAAGAGACCCTCTAAATCATCTCACTCGCTCCACCGGAAAGCAAACAACCCTTGTGCTAGCAAGAAATTATTTGGGGAGAAGAGACATCGGTACACGCTATCAATTAACGCAACCGGCGTCTCTTATGTTCTACCTTGAATAAATCAAGAAGAACAAAATAGAAATCTTGGAGAAAAGAAGAGGGGATGGACGAAAATCTTGAGAGTGATGAGAGATGAGAGTTGTAGAGAATACTAGGTGTAAGTGTGTGTTTTTTAAGTATTTATAGAAGATGGAATTCCTATTCCTTCTCAAACTCTTCCAAAGAGACACACTTTGACTAGGATTTTGACCTAGTCAAATCCTAGTCAAATTAGGCTTTGATTAAGTCAAATTAATCATGGCCCTTCATCTCATCATTCTCTAGATCAAATCTTGTCCATCCATTTTGATGGGCTTTATGGAATGGGCCTATTTAATTCTAAATTAAATATTCCCATGGACTTTATATTAAAATCCTATTTAATATACTAAGCCCATTAATTAATTAATGGAATGGACTTTATTTAATTCCAAATTAAATAGTCCATGGACTTTATATTAAATCCTATTTAATACCAAGCCCATTAATTAATTCCATAGAATGGGATTATTTAATTCTAAATTAAATAGTCCCATGGACTTTATATTAAATCCTATTTAATATACTAAGCCCATTAATTAATTAATGGAATGGACTTTATTTAATTCCAAATTAAATAGTCCATGGACTTTATATTAAATCCTATTTAATACCAAGCCCATTAATTAATTAATTCACCCTTTTAATCTAATTAAAAGGAAAGCCCATGCTTTGTAAAATTCATAAATCTAATTTATGAACTCATGCCCGATTATTCCAAATAATACATGGAGGCTTGTATCTCCAAGAAGTATAATTTAATTCCATTAAATTAAACCTTCTCCCGGAATTAATTCCAAATTAATTCCCTTTCATTTGGTGTAGCTGGTGTGACTCTTTAGGTTCACCTTTCAGCTAGACTTGGACCTACTTTTCGTTATTTCATAACTAAAGTAGTCCGTTACCATGGGTGGCCATCTAGCAACGGTCCATGGCACTAGAGACTAGGTGAATTTATGGTGTGAACATTTAGGCTCCGAGTTATACGCAGGTGCGGTCCTACCGACGCTCGATACGTACGGGTACGGTCCTACTGTCGCCTGTCTCCCGGCCTTCAGTCTAGGGGTCGGTTCCCATCGTTGACTAGGCAACTATGCATAATGCTCGAGATAGGTTTAACTCGACGTAGGAAATCCTTTCCCCACTACATCAAGTGCTATGGCCATAGACTTTGTGAGTCTAAACCATCTCCGAGCGCATAGGAGATCTTGCTGTCATATCCTTTGACAGGGGACAGATCCTATCTTGGAATTCACCGTTCTTACATACTCCGACTGCACTGGACGAGGCTTATGATGACCATGTGATATAATCGGTCAAATTTCACCAGATCCAAGATACAGCCTTAGTATGTAGGGGACTGCCGTGATCCTCAAGTCCGAGGACTAATCCCGTACTATCGGAACCGGGAATACGAGTCATACCGACCAAGCCCGAGTAGCTTCTATATGACGATTCCCGCGAGTCACCTCAGTCGGCCGCTCCCCAGCAGACCGACCCACTAACACTGCTTAGACGATCCTCGTCACCCGTCGATGAAACACGACAGCAGATGCTTAGTGCAAGTCTCAAATGGATTCTCGATGCCCTGTCTCGAGATTCCTTTGACTTGGAGTATTTCAGACTGATTCGGCGAAACTGATTTCATGAACCTACCTCCAAGCGTAGTTCCAATTCCCGAAATGTTATTTCAGTCTGTGGGCGTTTGTTGTGACATCGTAACGATGCAAGCAGTAAGTACAACAAACTCATGCCTATGAATCCTTACTACATTCATTAACATAATATTACTTGTTCACAGATTGACGAATGGTTCTCAGAACAGCCAATACCATTGACTTTCTGGTCACCTATTCTAACACTTCTAAGCATGAGTATTCTGCTTTACCGGCTCAGTCTCGTAGGTCTACTTTATTTTTCTGCCGAGGTAATACGGTCGAACCATATTTAACCTCTTCCTACCATCACTACCTGCTGATGGTAGTTGTCTAAAAATTTTCCATGGATCTTGTGATGAGATCTCTGGCCTAAAAGGCTTTAGCCATGCCTAGTTGTCAACCTCAAGGCAACTACTGGCTCGCCCGTGCTAGGCACTGCATCCATCCAATGGGTGCTATTTTCATCCAAACCACTTTCCAGAAACAACTTCCAAAGTTGGCATATATTCGACTTTCATGATGAAACGTCGTGGTATCCTACTTGAAACCTTTCCAAGCTCTACACTCACCATTAAGTTCGAATATACATATGAAGGACAAGCGGATCCGCCCGGGAGCGCGAGCGGAAGCGAGAAAGCGAGAAATTGTGCGTAAATTTAAATCAAATTTAAATATGCGCGAATCCCAAGGGGTGTACCCTTGGTGCTCAACCGGGCGTTCGATGTAGGATGTGTAAATATTAAAATATATATTTAAGCACATAGGGCATAGATATATAAATGAAATCAATCAAAGCGTAATAAACCGTTACCTTTGATTGTTTAGCGTATGCTCCCGGCTACTTGCGTTGTTCCTCTCCGGAATGCTCACGAAATCCAAACGTATGGATTCTCCAAAGGTGATCCACACCACACCGGAAGAAACACACGTTCTTCTTGCTAGAAAAGAACGGATTTAGGAAGGAATCGATTTAAGACAAGAACACTATGAATTAGTGTTCTCTTAAACTTACTTTGTTCTTCTTCTTGATTCAAAATCAAGTGAAGAACACAAGTGTAAGAGAGAGAGAGAGGGCCGAGATTCGAGAGAGAGGCGAGGGATTTTTTGTCTTCTCCTTTTTTTTTAGAAAAAGATGAATAATGAATCACTTATGCTTGGTGTTGTATATTCTCATATATATACATAATTAATGTGATTATTGGAATGTGTCTAGGTTCATCCAAGGATGTCTAGATTCATTCCAATCAATCACCATCAATTCTTCAATCAAGCCTACCAAAATTTATGGTATGATCAAATCATACCAAAAGGAAAGAGCTTGATTGGAGTTGATTTGTCTCTTTCCAAAAGAGATAAGTCAACATACCACCTAGCATGAAACATGGCTGATTTTGCTTCCTCCAAGGGAGCATGTCGGCCATGTTTAATTAAGGGAAGAAGTCCAACTTCTTCCTATTCCAAAAAATAGGAATTATTTCTCCTCTCCGGTATAATTTAACGGACCGGGTTTTATCGTAATCCAATTACGACGAATCCAACATTAAATCCAATTTAATGTCCATTTAAATTATTCCCATTGATCTTTTAATCCAATTAAAAGATCCAACGTCTCAACATCTCAACTTTCCATATTTAATCGAAAATCCAATTTACTGATTAAACGGAAGCCCGATACAATATCGGCCCGTCCATCCAATGGACTTTCCCTTAAGTAATCCAATTACTTATTTTATCCTTCGAGATTGACTCCAAGTTAATCTCTCAACCTCCTCGGTGATTTGTGTGTGACCCTTTAGGTTCACCCTCAGCTAGACTTGGGCCCGTGTCCCACAAGGGCCCGTTACCATGGGTGGCCGTCTAGCAACGGTCCATGGCACTAGAGACTAGGTGAATTGGCGTGAACATTTAGGCGCCGATTCCGTACGGGTACGATCCTTCCGTCAACCGTCTCCCGGCCTTAGTCTAGGGTATGGAATTGGGCGTCGGTTCCCATCCTTGACTAGGCATCTATGCTTAATACTCGAGACCACGTATGCTTCATTGCGTCGACACAGGAAACTATTCCCTGTTCGACCAATCACTGTGGCCACAGCTTTGAACAGCATGAACGTGTCTCCGAGTGCATAGGAGATACCTCTGTCACATACTGACAGGGGACGGATCCTCTTCTTGGAATCCACCGTCCTCGCTACACATTCCGACTGCACTGGACAAGGCTTATGATAATCATCTTACAGAATCATTACCTCTCTCTAGATCCAAGATACAGTCGTCCTGTGCACGCGACTGTCATGATTCCTCAAGTCTGAGGATTACTCCCGTATTATCGGAACCGGGGAAAACCAATCATACCGACCAAGCCTCCAAGGCTTTCATATGATGATCCCAGCGAGTCAGTCCAGTCGGCTCGACCCCAGTCGACCAACCCATCAAGATCGTGTAGGCATCCCACGCTTGTCGTCGATGAAACACGGCACTCATCCAATGAGCACGACTCTTGACGCAAGTCTCCATAGGACTCTCGATGCCCTGTCTCGAGGTCCTCGACTTGGAACGTTTCAGATCCAACTCTTAATCAGTTGGTTTCATGACCACCATCCAATGCGTGGCCCAACTGCACGAGTTGTTATCCATGGTCTGTGGGCTTTGTTTCGATATAAGTTAAACACCGTTTTAACAAATGTAAGATGAGCGCAACAAAGAAGGTACCATTGGTGACGAATACTCATCTTATTCATCACATAATAATATTACATTTACATCAAGTTGTCAGATAGGTTACAAATCGCCAAACCTATTGGCTTTTTGGTCACCTATTCTAACGACATAGGTATTGACACTAAATATTATTCACATGATTCTAGAAGCTAGTATCGCTATAGCCTTCCAGAATCTACTCTCCATAACCGTGCATCGAGAACACTTCTCTAATCCTTATTCAGGTCTTAAAGATTGTTCTCAATTGCTGTCTTTTGCCTCGTCGGTACACACCCGATATCCGTTGTTATGTACGACGCATAAACAACATCAGGCCTTGTGCACGGAACAACATACCCATGCTGCGTACGGCAAAGACATAGGGGATGTAAACATCTGATCTTCCTCATTAGTCAATGGTGACTAAGTTTTGGACAGCTTGGCCCTATTCATGGAGAATTGCGTGAACAATGCTCGTGTTTCTAGTGTTTCTTAACATCTTAATTTCATTCCAAATGAATAAGACGTTACACACTTAACACTCGGAAGACTACCACACTCCCACTGACACTAATGCTCGTTATTCATCGAGTCATACATCGTATGGCTTCGTCAAAACGAATATTCCAGTTGCATGAAATCTCAAACCCAGTTTTAATTTCAAGACAGATCCCGCGACTCCAAGCCTTTGATCCAATCCCGATGTCCAACATCGCTTCTCCATATGTCCTTTGGATCATGCTCCAATTGACCGGTCGGACCCAGAAACCTGTACCTATCAGGTATCTAAGGTATTCTGGTCGTTCCTGGGAGGACTGGAATATAGTTAATGGGAAATAACCTGATGTTTGCATTATTTTGCACTAGACCTGCACAAATCAGACATTGGGTCTAGTCTGTCTTCCTACTAGTCCCTTGACGTATGCAGGACCATCCCATACACTAAAGAACTTTGTAGGATACAGGTTTTCCAAACCATATCCAATATGGTAACTAGATCATAACTTTAAGAAAGTGCATATTTCTCAACCTAGCAACTTTCAAGTCCATGTCTAGATGGGCTAAGGTAACTTCAGTGAAATACCCAGCGAACCAAGTCCAACAGGGTTCGTTTTCTCCCTTATCAGAGACCACTCATCCATGGCCGCTTCAAGAAGAATTTCACTGATTGAGAATTCCATTCTCATTCAGATATTCGAGAACTCCCACTGAATACACATCCTCTCGATCTAATCAAAAGGTAACCAATTTGATTCACCACTCCAAGTCTAATACCCCAAACCTACCAAAGGTTCTTAGACTTGCGAATCCTCTTTTAATCTTGTGTATTCAGTAACCTTTCGAATATCCTTTTTGGATCCAATCCAATAGGGTATTGGCGCTCCCACTAAATACACTCTCTCGATCTAATCGAAAGGAGACCAGTTTGGTTCACCACTCCAAGTCTAATTCCCCGAACCAACCAAAGGTTCTTAGACTTGTGAACCCTCTTCTTGTCCTATGTATTTAGTAATCCACAGAAGTCTTTTTTGGATCCAATCCAATAGACTATCGGCAAGTCCACTTTGTCTTACAAAATGGCTCTTTAGTCTTTTCCTCCTCAGAGAAGATTTGCAAGCTAACAGATCCAAATCATCTATTGCTAGACTCTTTGGATCTTCCAACTTCCTTATCCTTAACTAAAGGAAACTGACCTAGCCATGGATGCAAAATCCATAAGTTCTTCTTGATTATATCCATTTTTAGTCATTTGTTTTGAGTTTTCATAATCCAATTATGGGACAGTGTCAAGTGTTTATGTACCAAACCTAGCAGAGAAGAATCGCCATTCTTTGTCAAAATAAAAGTAATTTTATTGATCAAATTATTGTATCCAAAATTGTCCAACAATAAATGGAACATATTTTGATAATGCTAGGTTACATAATTCCCGCAGACACAATCTGAACTTGATCACTTCTAAGCCTAACTAGTCCTTAGTCTTTGCAGCAATAGTTTCCCCATTGCTAGACCTTAGGATCGTCTGTCTTAGCTTTTCTATTCCTTATCATCACTTGTGAACCATTCACAGGTTATGAACGACTGGTATCCAATACCAAAGAACAGAACAGTGATCATGTTGATACTCAATTCAAATGTCACCTTCATTGGAGAGGGGCTTTCGGAAACTCCCTCTTCCAATGTCCCTTTTCTCACAGTTAATGCAAACATCATTCGGAACCTCTAGCTGCCGAACCCTTTTCCTCTTTCCTTTACCCCAGCCCAGCGGTGTAACAGGAGCACTCAAAGTGCTGGCAGCAGCTGATATTGTTTGAGCCTTCTTCCTCTTCCTACGTCCTGCATCCTTGCCTTTCGCTTTAGAGGTTGAAGCTTCCTCACTAGTACTGTCGGTGCAGATTTTTCAATCGTTGCCTTGTACTGGACCAACATTTTATCAACTCATGAAGGTCTTTCTCAAGCCCACTCATTTTGTAGTTGACTATAAATGGTCGAGTGACGGGAGAAGAGACTGAAGGATCACGTCGATGTACATCTCTCTTTTGAGATCAGCTTGGAGGTCATTGAGTTTTTCCACAAGGGATAGCATCATCACTCCATGCTCTTGTACCGACGATCGTTCTATCAGCTTCGCTCCGAAGAATGCCTTCATTGCAGCATATCTAACATACCGATCTGGGACCGCATAGACTTACTACATACGAAACATCATCGAGCCAAACATCCTCCAGCCTATCATACTGCTTCTGCATCTCATTATCAATGGATGCCAGTATGATGCCGCAAGACCTTCCAGTTGTCATCAAGCCTTTTCTTGAACGTCAAACGTTCTTTGGGCGATGACCCTTCCGGCAAGGTCTGAGGAAAAACCTTACCTAGAATATAAGTCTGGTTCTTTGAAATCTAAGAGCATCTTAAGATTTCACAGCCAGGCGTGGTAATACGTTACATAGTCTTATTAGTCTCAAGTATAAGGGTTAGTGGATTCTTAGACATCAACAGTTAAACAGAAAACATTCAGTAGATTATAACAATATTATGATCAAGTTAAGACTTGGTCCTTTAGTCATTAACCCCTCCCACTATTTCTACGAAAGCCTATCACACTCAAATGGGGTTTCGGGAAACCATTTTCTAGTGGGCTTGGGATCCACAAGCGCAATTCTCCATGCCCCGCTTTTATGATTCACATGAAAAATAGTCTCATGGGAGGTATCTAATACCATTCTCAACTGATGAGATTCCCAAGATATTCTGCCTCACCTCTTCACATGATCCCGAGGACTCCAAGCGAATCATGCTACTCAATGTTAGGCCCAACCCATCAACCAAATCATACCTCAACTGTCGCCCCCAACGACTCGTGAGACAGGGAAACAGTGAGCGTACTCTTTGTTCACAACAATGGTGTAGCTTTCCTCTATTCCAAATGTGCCACGACTCGTGAGACCACACTTGGGTAGCGGTAGTTTCCTCACGACATTGCTATAGATGGAAGGCTTGGACAGATCAAAACCATTTTTGATCCAAGTCCATCATGGGCCTAATATTTTAACTTGGTCCAACCAAGTGAGAGTTCGAAATTATTGACCGAGACCTCATCACATTACTATTTTGCATTCGTAAATATCTAATAATATAAAGCATTTTAAATAATGCATCACATGCAAGTAAATCTAGCATTACCCCTGTTGGATGATCACGAGCCCAACCTATGCGACCCACTGAGCCCGCAGTGAGTCTATGGTCTGTCTAGGGTGGTCCTACACTATTACAACAAATTAACCCAATGTCATGCCAATGGGCCTTGTACTCGACTTGTTTCGCCTTGATGTCTCACATTGGGCCTCCGTCCAACATAGGCCTCCTTTTTCCCTGTGGGCTTGCTTTATTATACATAAAATGTTAAACCTCACCCAAAAATTCCTAACTACTCTCATTACAAGAGAAATAGAATACATTGGAAATACAAGGAAAAAGACAAGATTTAACATCATGAGGCGAAAGTGGGAGATAATAGTCCCAAAACAAGAGGCACGCAGGCCCCACCCAAAAGGAATTTAAAACCATACACAGGTCAATTGGCTTCGTGATCATCCCTTGTTAATCCAAATAACAAAACGCAACATAATTACATATCCAATATAATCATGCTCCAAATAATACAAACCATGTATTAAAAAAATGATATCCAATATCATTCCATAACATAATTAAATGCAGAAAAATACATGTAAAAAATGCTATTGAAAATGGATGTTAGAAACCTCGTACAACCCATGTACATATTTTTTTTTGGTTTGGAAACCATTTCTAAAATAATCTTAGGCAATTTAATTTTAGGAAAAATCATTCTCAACTAAAATTAAATCAGCCATAAATTAAATATTTTCAGAAAAAAATATGCAGAACACCAGAAAATCAAATTTTTTCAAAAAAACAGCTAAAAAAATGGCCCAGCCGTTCGGCCGTGCCGGCCAGCCGCGTACGCAGCGTCACTGCCTGCGCTGGGCGTACGTGCACACGCCCAGTGTGCACGGCCGATAGCGCGCGCAAGCCAGCAGCGCAGGCGCGCGCAGTCATAAGCGCCCTGCGCGCGTGGCTGCTTTGTGCGCCGCGCGCCAGAGCGCGCGCGCCCAGGCGTATGCCGCGCGCGCGGCAACAGGCAGCCTGCTGCCGACCGGCAGCGGCTGCTGCTGCCTTGTAATTATTTTTTTCTTTGCACATAAAAAACTGAAAACAAAAATCCAGATTTCAGAAAATCCAATTTTCTAAAAATCACCCAAATATCCATGATTAATCAACATAATTAAACGTGCAAATTTCAACAAATAATTATGAAAATGAAAAGCAATGAACACATGCTTTTAAAGCCGATCTAAACACGTTGAACATGCTTGAACACATAAAACATGTAATCCATAGCCACATACACCGATCCGGTCTATGATACCACTTGAAGGAAAGCGCATCGGCCTGGGAACGCGCGGGAAGTGCGGTGGAGATAAAAATTTACGGAATAAAAGAATTTAATTCGCGTTTAAGCGGTGTTCCTTTGAACATTCCCGGGCTATTGGTGTATAAACACAGAATATAAACATATATAGAATAAAATAAGCGTTCGTGGCTATAAGAATAATGAAGAAACCGAAAGCATAAATATAAATCGGAATACCTTTCTCGATTTTGTATTTGATCGGCTACACGCATTGATTCCTCCCGACGTTCGTCCACGCGAGGGTCCCAACGTAAGAGACCTTCTAACGTAGTCCACACCACACCGGGAGAGATCTCTTTTTTTCTTGCTAGAAAAAAAATGGATCTAGAGGATGAAATCAAAAAAGAGATATAGCACCCTCTACAACACTATGCTTTAATACTACTAGTTATAATATATCCTCCATAATTAAACCCAATTTACAAGAAATTTATATGAGAACTAATAAATCGTGAAATACAAATTTAAATAAAAATCTAATTTCTTTGTAGTTATGTAACTAGAGATCTCAACCCCAGATGTCACTGCTGACCCACCTAATAAGACTGGCAGCACGACTTATGATCCAATTCAACTAGTCACTGTGACTTATATCCTGAAAAATATTGGCAAGGGATGAGCTGCCTACTCAATAAGTATAGGTAATCGACTTATATATGCATATACACGCACATACACAATCAAATGAATATCATGCAATTACAACAAATATAAGAAATAACATATACCAACAATCATGTATCAATCTACACATATTACTCAACTTTATTATTTATTTTCTTAGGGCCCTGCTTAACCAAGCTGGAGTGCATCACTCAATGGTCTTTGCCGGCTATTCATCACCTCAATCACAATATCTCATTTTTTTTTCGGTATCACACAGCACACAACTCGTATATACCCTGTCATCATATGATACCACACAACACACAGCTCGTATGATATCCCATCTCAATCATATACACAGCACATAGCTCGTATGATATGTCACATCATCTCCACTGATCAATGACAGCACACAGCTCGTCATTAATCATATTATCATAAACCATTGCAGTATGCTCCCCAGTTAGGTAAGCCATCTCTTTATCTCAATTCCCAACATTCCATCCATAATCTCATCGTCCATTTTCAATCCACAAATAAAATAGCATGGCGTCGAACAATCATTCGTTCGTCTTTCTCACACCATAGACCACATATAAGCATATGATGACAACTCCACAAAATAACAATCTAACCAGATAAATAGCCATCTCAATCACATATACAATACAAGAATATATATCATATATATTAGATACTTATATATATATATAAATTCAATTAACTATACTTACCTCAAACTCAAAAGATCGCGTTAATAGAAGGAACTACTCAACCCTCTACTCTATCTTCACGTCCTATAGCAAGATATAATATATATAATTAATATATAAAAAAATATTGTAAATTTCGAATGAAATTACTAAATAATATTCGTATTTTTCCACTAATATTTTAATATTTTATTTATAAATTCAAACATCCATTCCTTTTCATCTACATAACTAGACACTATAAACTTTTCCGGTATATATCTAGTTTATCAACGAACTCATAAGATTTTATTTAATCAAACCCCTCATATTCTTATAACTATCGTTCTCTATAACATTCCTAAATGAAATTACTATAAATATCCCATATTTATTTTTAATAAATATAATATTTCTCAAATACAATTTCCTAATATTTCTCAGACATAATTTTCTACTATTCCTATTAATTTTTGCTAATTCTTCACTATAATAATAATTATTTGAACACTAGTACATACAATTATGTATTGGTTAATAAACCCCATCAATTTGAATAATCCATTATAACAAATACTAAATCGAATAGATTAAATAAATTTTAATTTATTGACTAGATATCCCAGTTCCAATTAAATATATCCCCGATCACTAATTTATATTAATACACAAATTCAATAAATTTTCCGGTTAAATAGTAAATCGAATAGTATAAAATATATTTAATAAATGCACTAATTAAATAACATTAATATAATAATCAAATTATAATTTATAATAAAATACTCACCTGTATTTCGGCATATGAAATAATGTATTTTAGTATGTGTAAGTGTGTGTTTACTTGCTAGGTGTGGAATTGCATATTTTACCAACAAATGCTAAATTATTTATATACACATATGGGAGGAGCCACGTGTTGGCCCTTTCCCAATCCTCATCCTTTTATTTTTTTTTTAACTTTTATCAAAATTGCAATTTAATCCCCATATTTTAAATATATATATATATATAATATGACCATAAATATTTTATAAAGTTTTAATTTAGTCCCTTCAAGTTTTAATATTTATAATTTCAACCTATACCTTATAATAAATGAGATTTTCTCATAATTACTAATTAAACCCCTCAATTTAGTACAAAAATCTATAGATGTCACAAGAGATTACACTATCAAATTAGTGTTCGTTCTTGATCTTACTTTGTCCTTCAATTGATCATAGATCAATGAAGCAACAAACAGGATTTTGAGAGTAGAGAGAGTGAGAGAGTGTATGGAGAGTTTTCATCTTTTTCCTAGAAAAAGATGAATAATGAAATTCTTCATCAATAGGTGTTAGTATATCATATATATACATAATTAATGTGATTATTGGAATGTGTCTAGGTTCATCCAAGGATGTCTAGATACATCCTAATCAATCACCATCAATTCTTCAATCAAGCCTACCAACTTTTAAGGTATGATCAAATGATACCAAAAGGGAAGGGCTTGATTGGAGTTGATTTGTCTCTTACCAAAAGAGACAAGTCAACTAACACCTAGCATCCAACATGGCTGATTTTTGCTCCCTCGAAGGTGGCAATTTTCGGCCATGCTTATTTATGAAAGATTGTGGTTCGTCTGGGAAAATAGCGCGAATGCGGAAAGCGCGGTATAAAATAAATTGTGGAATTAAAACATGCTTTAATTAAAATTCAAGAACACGCTCAAGGGGTGTGCCTTTGAGATTCCCGGGTGTTCAGTGTATCTCATGACATAAACAACATACAATAATCATGGAGGCCATAGGATTGAAAAAATAAAGAGGGACGAAAATCTTTAAAACGAGACCTACCCGTTGTCGTTTTCGTCTTTCAACGGCTACTCGCGTTGTTCCCCGTTTTACACCAAGACCTCGTTCTTGAGATCCTCCAATCTGACACACGATCCACCCACGTATTCTTGCACGTCGTGCTTAGCAACGAACAAGTATTATTTTGGAGAGGATAGATCAACCACGCGTTATAAATTAACGGGATCGATCTTCCTTAGTTCAATTGTTCCAAGAACAAAAGAATAAGAAAAATAATATTTTCTTGGTGAGAGAGAAAGAGGGGCGGACAAGAGAGGAGAGGAGGGAGTGTGTGTTTGTGTGTGTGTTTTCAAGAATCATCCTCCTCTAATTGTAGGAGGCTAGGGGTTTATATAGAGGAGGAGTTTAATCCTCTTCAAACTCCAACTCTAAGAACTCTATTTTGACTAGGATTTTGACCTAGTCAAAGTCCTAGTCAAAGTAGCATTTGACCAAGTCAAAATCAATCCTAGCCATCCATCTCTCCTTTCCATCTCAACCGTTGATTTAATTTAATGGAATATTTAAAACCTATTTAAATATTCCAAGAGGCCAAATAAATATAAATATTTATTTTAAGCCCATTAAATAAATTCCCTTAATAAATCTAATTTATTAATTTAATTCCTTTTATCAAATAGAAGGAATTAATTTTTCAAGAAAATAAAGGACCCGATTAAATCCAATTTAATCATTCTATTCTCCAATATTTAATTCTAAATTAAATACTAAATGTGTGTGTGGATAGTGTGTGACTCTTTAGGTTCACCTTTCAGCTAGACTTGTTCGGATTCCTAGAATCCGTCCGTTACCATGGGTGCCCATTCTAGCAACGGTCCATGGCACTAGAGACTAGGTGAAATATTCGGGGATGAATATTTAGGTTCTAAACAGTACACTTGTCCTTCTGTCTACGGTCTCACCACTTAGGGTCTAGGGCACGGAAAATGCAGTACCCATTATGGACCTAAGTGTCAGTCTGTCCTTACTAAACGCCGCAAGGGAATCCTTCCCTTCTGTTCAGTTACTGTGGCCACAGATTTTTAGGGACAAGACACAGAGCATTACGTGAGACTCAACTGTCAATGCCTTTTGACAGGAGATAGATCCTTTCTTGGAAACTACTGTCACTCTGTATACCAGAGCTGCACTAGACATGGCTTATGACTACTCAAGTGCTTCTTGGCAATCTCTCACCATATCTAAAATACAGACCCTGACATTACAGGTAAACTCAGCAGTTCCTCAAGTCAAAGGACTTGACCTGTACCGTTGGAACCAGGAATACACGTCATACCTTGCTGACCATACTCAAGGTCCTCTATAAGACGATTCCCGCGAGTCACCTCAGTCAGCTGCTTCCTAGCAGGCTAACCCACTAACACTGCTTAGACGACCTTCGTCACCCATCGATGAACACGACAGCAGATGCTTAGTGCAAGTCTCAAAGGGAATCTCGATACCCATTTTTGAGATTCCTTGACTTGGAGATTCCGAACTGATTCGGCAAGATTGATTTCATGACCTACCTCCAAGCGTAGTCCCAGTCCCCGAAATAGATTCTCAGTCCGTGGGTTTTGTTTGCGTAGCGAACAGATATGTAAAAAGCAAGTAGAAGTGAACGCAAACAAAGTAATGCCATATGAATTGCACTTCTTTATTCATAAATGATTATCAAACACACTGAAATTGTCTAGACATAGATTATTATTTTTGTTGCCAAGATTGGCTACATGGTCACCTATTCTAACAATTTAGAGAAGAAAGTCCAACTTCTTCTTATTCCATAAATTGGAACTAACACACCTCTCGGGTCAAAATTTAACGGACCGGGTTCTACCATAATCCAATTACGACGAACCCAAAAATTAAATCCAATTTAATTTAATGTCCACTTAAATAATTTCCATTGATCTTTTAATCCAATTAAAAAGATCCAATATCTCAACTTTCATATTAATCAATAAATCCTATTTACCGATTAAACGAGGGCCCGATACAATATCGGCCCGTCCATTCGAAACGTGTTTTTCTTAATTTATATTTATTATCTAAGAAAATAGCAAAAACATTGTAATACATATAGGAACGGTACGGTATAGAAATAGGGACGAGAACTATGTACAGGTTAAGAAACGACGTCGTTATTCAATATAGGAACGGTACCTGTAAACACTGGACATATTACACACCATTCCTAGTAAGTTATTACAAGTAATATGTATTAAAACTTCGTCGTTTTTCAATTTAGGAACGGTACTTGTAAACACAGGGATATTACATTACTGTTCCTAGTGAGTTTATTATAAGTAATATGTCGTAAAATGTCGTCGTTTGCGACTTTGGGCTGATCTTAGGAACGGTCAACACAAAAAGTTACCATTCCAAAATTCTAATATAAATTCACCCCTTCGCCGATTTTACCCATTTTTGCCTCTCCCTCTTCCCCCTCAATCTCACTCTCCCCCTTAATCCCTCTCTACCCTCTCCCTCTCTCACTTTCTGCCGGCCGCCACTCAGCGCCTCTCCACCGACGCCCGCCGGCCGCCGCCAGCACCCCATCATCAGCGCCCTCCCCCCACAGCCGCGTCAGCGCCCCCTCCCCCGCCAGCCGCCATACCCCGCGTCAGTCACCGCTGCAAGCCGCCGCCATCCCTTCCGTCGTCGTCGTACCAAGTAGGGTTTCCAAAAAACCCTACTTTTATTTTTTCTTTTTTCTATTTTTATTTTCTGAAAATGCATGTAAAATTATGTTGTAATATTTGTAATTTTTTCTGTAATTCTGTAATTTTTGAATAGTTAGGAAATTTTATGTAATTTTCATTTAGTTCATATTGTAATCTGTAAATTTGCTTGTAATTTCGTTTAACTGTCGTATTTTTCTGTAATTTTGTCTGGTATTTTCTGTAGGAATATAGGATATTATTGTTGTAATTTCTGTAAATTTTCTGTAAAATTTTCTGAAAATATGAAATATATGTTATTTTTCCTGTAATTTTTAACTGTGTAATTTATGTAATTATGTAATTTTTGTTATTGGAGTAATTTTGTGAATGTAATGTAGTGTTATTAATTTTCTGTAATTGTAGGTAATTTTATGGTAATTTTGGTGGTTAATTTTTGAATTTAATCAAATTTATGTAAATGATGAAATATAGGATATTTATTTTCTAATATTATAAAAAATTTCAAAAAGAAATTCCGCTTTACATTCTGAAAATATAAAACAGAAAATTTAATGTGAAATTTGGAAATTTGTATTTTTGAAAATCTGAAAATTTACTATTTTTGTAATTGGGTATATTATATGAAATCTGAAAATTCGGAAAATATCGGAAATTTTGATTTTTTTTAAAATTATGGAAATTTGTACTTTTTTAAAAATCTAAATATTTGAATTTTTTAGAAAAATCTGGAAATCTGCATTTTTGAATTTTTTAAAAATCTGAAAATTGAATTTTTTAGGAAATCTAGAAATTTGAATTTTTTTAAAATTCCTGGAAATTTTGAAATTTTTTCAAAATCGGGGAAATTTTGAATTTTTTAAAAAGCTGGATTTTGAATTTTTTAAAAATCTGGAAATTAGAATTTTTTTAAAAATTTTTGAAATTCTAATTTTTTAAAATTCTGGAAATTTGAATTTTTTAAAAATCTGGAAATATTGAATTTTTTTAAAATTTTGGAAATTTGAATTTTTAAAAATCTGGAATTTTGAATTTTTTTAAAATCTTGAAAATTTTGAATTTTTTTTAAAATTATGGAAATTTGAATTTTTTTAAAATCTGAAATTTGAATTTTTTAATAAATTGATAATTAAAAATATAATAATTTGAAGATTTAGTGCAATTTAGGGTAAAATTATGGTATCTTAGTTATAATATATAACATTAGAAATTTTATTGTTTCCGTCGACTATATTAGAATAAATCTTAGAAAAATCTTCATTATTGATAATAAAATTGTATGTCTTACATGTGACTTTTAGATATGTCTGGAACGGGCCGTTCTCGTGGCCGGCCGCCAGAGTGGTCCGTGGTCGTGGCCGGCGGGTTTGCGGCGAACCACCGGCCCAGCGATGTTCGCGACCACCACCACCACCGACGCGTGTCAGAGCAGGCACCACGTCACAACTGCCGCTCCTACCAAAACGGCAGAGCAGGGCACCCGTACCTACCTGCGCCTTGGATCAAGACCTGTGTGCGGTCAGCCCAGCTGGCGCGTAGTTCTACCACTGCGGCCAGGTCGGTAATAACCAAATCAATCACTACTTGACCTGGTGATGCGGCTTCTACCATGTGCTGGATCAAGCAGTGCCCGGACCACCCATCTACGCACCCGCGCCCCATCGACTCCACACCATCGGGCGCGTCATCGTGCCCCAGCACCACCACCCCACACCATGGCCCCACGACTACGAGGTATATTCCGCGCGCCTAGTTATTTTTTTTGTATTGATATATTGATATTTATAATTTAATACTAATTTTTTATTTATTAAATTTATTTTATGTAAATTTCAGTCGTATCTAGATCAACAGAGCGGAAGCGAATGTTGACGCGGATCAATGTTGCGAGGCACACTTCCCCATCCGTTCGGGGGTAGTTTTGCGCAATGGTGCCGATTGCTAGTAGATCACCAAGCATTTCTGGTTGAGCGTTTGAAGTCAACGGCGTATATTGATTTTATGTTTTTTAAGCGTATGTGCCGCCAGTAGCACCGCATCCTACAGTTTATATTATATTTGAACGGATAATATTGTTTTTTTTTAATACAGATGGACGTAACTGGTGGGACGCTTGCCGACGGTCGATTTGTTCACAGATTCTTCCATGTATATTTTTTTTTGAATAGCAGGATGAGGTTGATGGAGACGCAGTTCGTGAGCTCGAATCGAAGATCTTGCCGTCCTCGCCAGTACGAGTCCTGCGGAAGAAGTTCGCCTCTGATGTGCTGGCAAACACCGGTCTGGCTCGGCAGCAGCAGACCTTCCTGTACTGGGATTTCTCCCGGAGTTCAAGCAGGGTTGCGAATAAACTCAGGCGAACCGGACAGCCTGCCCAAGCCACGCCAGCGCAGCATTTCCGGAGCAAAATAGCTGATGCTGATTACGGCCTGCGAACGGGGATCTACCTTCTATCTTCGCGTCTATGCACCAGCGGAAAAAAATGGTATAGATATCTAATGTCGAGTTCATTGACAGAGCGAAAAATTAGATTACTTCCGTATGTATATTTAATAATTAAAATGTTAATTTAACTATTAAATTAAAACGGCTCCTTTTTCTTTTTAACAGGGGAGCAGCAGCTCAGGGTCCGCCGCCAGTGGAAATCAGATAGAATTTAATATCTCCTAGATGCTGATACAAGAAGAAGGCCGACGCGACGGCGGGCTTGGAGCGTGGATCAGAGGAGCAGCGGTCAAGCTATGGCAGTTAAGGTGTTGTTAATTCAATACATTCTATTTATTCTTTTTACAATATTTTGAGATATTTCTCTGTTTATTGTAATTATTTTTTGCAGGAGAGAAGTTCCAAAAGATGATGGAGGATCGCATATCAAGTCTCAAGCCCCGATGCAACTTTCCTGAGGATCCTGCTTCCGAAATCAGAGGGCATGAGTTCGGTGCAAAGGCGCAGGACGAGCGGAGGATGTGGCTCACTATGTCGTAATCGTAGGATAAGGCCAAGAACAAGGGAACAGGTATTGGTCTTGTGTTCTGAGGCGCCCTGGGTAGCTCAGTCTAGACCGTTACCCTCGCTCATTCAACCATCGCCACACGCCTAATGTGCCAGAGAGCCCAGCGCCTAATCGTTCAACGTGGGTTCGGTTGGGGACCGCCTCGGGAAAGTTATGAGGTGGCGGGACCTGGGCACCTTGAAGATGATCAGGCTGGCATCGATTGAAAGGGACCAGGCAGAGCCAGTCGGTTAACGTTTCCTCCCGGCTCCGGACCACGTCTAACGTGGCCTCCTAGAAGACATCCTTATCCTTCCAAGATATTGACGAGATGGACGAGAGCCGATGGACGAGGCGATGGGACGAGGACCCGTAAATTAGTGTATTTCTTTTTTATTTTTAATTTATTCTGTTAATTCTAAATCGGATTAATATCGATATTAATAACCAATTTTTACTATTTTCTAAATTATGTCATTTTTCATAATATTAAAATAATTAATCTATTAATCAAAAATTAATTAAATATTAATTTTTAAATGATAAAAACTCACATATAATATAAAAAGAAATAAATAATTTCATTATTACTTTAGGAACGGTACTTTAGTATGTTAACAGCGTAACGTACCGCTTTCCGATATATTTGACTTTTTTCAAAAGACCAAGACCTATTTTCTTAATGCCGATGAAATAGCCCATTCCAAAAAATTATACACGTCTATCCGTTTCACCTAACAAGACGAACTTACCGTGCCCTGCATTGAATTTCCAAAATCGTTTCCCTTTTTGTGGATTAGGCACTTTCGTTACTATAAGACAACGATCACAACGAAATGGCGGTCCAATATATACCAAGTTAGGAGTGCTTGAAAGTTCCTAAGTGTCACGTCCACGAAAAGTGCAAATGAATCATCTCTCATTTTAGTTACGCTCCACGACAAACATTCCACATTAACCTTCTACATATTCCTACAACTAACCGTTTCGGCCTATATATGACGTATTTCCCAGAGAGGGAAAAAAGACTAAACCATGGCATTGCTTAAAATTTTTTATCTAACAAATAAGCGACTATTCCAAAAAGATATGTCTTAAAGGACCCCTTCCTAATTGCGCCCCGAATATTTCCAGCATAGCTAAACCGTCTCTATGTTTTGTAAAGTGTTTCCCAAATGCAAAAAAAAAAATTATTACGTTACAAATAGTAATTAGGAATCGGTTATGAAACCATAATGGTGCTCAAACCCGTTCCCAATTTAGGTGTGACAAATGGTAATCTCCTCTTAGCGGCCGTTGCCTGAATATTTAGGGTCCTCTTATCCGCACGGATCAGCCTCATTCCTCAACCGTCCTAATTGCAGTTCCAAAAGGTTTTCAAGTCAAGGTAAAAGTAATTTACCATTCCAAATATAAAAAACCGTTCTGTTTACCGTTTTCAATTCCTTGCTTTTTTTTTTGTAGTGACTAGACGAATTCCGCGGAGTCACTTTCAGTCATCGCTAGCCAGCCGTCCAACTTAACCCACTAAAACTGGCATCGACGGACCTTCGTCCCTCAAATCACCATGATATGAAACTCGCACTCACCCAGTGAAGGTGCAATACTTAGTTGCACAGTCTCAATAGGACATTCAGATGCCACAGTCTCGAGTCCTCGACTTGGAATGATTTCAGATCAACCCTTCGAAGTTGGTTTTCTACTAGCCGCTATCCAATACGCGCAGCCCACACTAACATTGGGTTTACACATTCGGTCTAGATGAATTGGCATTTGTGTGTGGACGATTGGACTAACGCCGATTTCAACGTTACAGTAGTAAAGGCACAAAAAACTACAGTCCAGTGCTCTTTCATGTAACTACTTACTCTCTATCTCTATTCGTTCAGGATTAATGATTGTATTACATAACACGATTTGTACGAATAGTTCACCTTAAAACCGGCCAATCCAATGTGCATTGCTTGGTCACCTAATTCTATAACACTATTCGTAGTTATAATCACTGGAGGGGTTCAGTCCCATCCCTAATCTGCGACTTTATTATTGGACTATGCTGACAAGAATTTTTTAATCCTCTTCGTCAATAAGTGATCAGCCACACTTGTCACTTTGTTCCCACACAAGTCAATGGCCTTATAACTCTGCGTCCAACACTCCATGCCCGGTCCCTTATTAGACTTTAAGTCTAAACCTTGGATTGTGTCTTTTTGTCTTTTGGGTTTGTATTTACGACTCCGAACCTTTGCTAGTTGTGGTCTTGACTATTCATATAATCTATTATCAGTTAAACTTTTTCAATTCTCAGGTCGGACAGAGGCTGGGCTTACAATATGGGAAGTTGTACAGTAACACTAAAACACCTATCACATGCTCTTATTGCTTCGGTAGCAGTCCGTTGATACCCAACACACATAGTCGGCTTCAACAAGGTAAACCGGTTACAAAAGGCTCTCTGTTTTTGCAGACTCAGACGACTGCTGCCCCCACCTAAAGGCTAAAAAATATCGAACACCATAGTTCCGAGTTTTGGCTGTCCAGGCTGCCATCCTGTTAACCCTCCAAACAGCAGCAGGGAATCTGCCATAATGCAATGACAGTGGACTCACCCTGTGCGGGCCTTAAGGTACGCTTAGGTACCCTTCCAAAGCTCCCAATTGAAGTTTTTATTGTACCGGACAACTTAGTTTTGTATCTAGCCAGCTTCAGAGCACAAAAAAATTGAAATATCTAGTCTCGTGCCATTTGCTAGGAGTACTGCAACTCCCAATCACTTTGCGGCAATACCTCTTAGTTGTCAACAGGTACACTACTTTCATTTTTGATAAGCCACAAAGGATCATATGGTGTCTTAGCAATTCTATTGTTCTGATAGCCAAATTTCTCAATTATTCTTCTCAACATAGTGAGATTGAGAAATAGCTATCCCATCAGTTGATCGAATCAACTCGATGCCAAGAATTACATTAGCCTCACCCATATCCTTCATTTCAAACTTATTTTTCAAAAATGACTTGGTTTCAATAATAATGTCTAAAGAAGATCTTATTAACATAATATCATCTACATACAGGCATAGAATGATATTTTATCTCCTTTACTTTACAGTAAACGCACTTGTCATTCTCATTCATGATGAAGCCAAACGCAAGAATAGTTTTATCAACTTTTCATGTCATTGTTTGGGTGCTTGCTTAAGTCCATAAAGAGACTTAACAAGTTTACAAACCTTGTGCTCGTTACCATGAGCTACAAATATTCAGGCTGCTCCATGTATATCTCTTCCTCTAGTTCACTATACAAAAAGGTTGTTTTCACATCCATCTGGTGAACCGGAAGATTATACACTGAAACTAATGCTATAAGCACCCGGATTGTAGTCAACCGAGCTACCGGAGAATAGGTATCGAAATAGTCTATTCCCTCCTTTTGTTTTAAAACACTTAGCCACCAATCTGGCCTTAAACTTATCAATGGTCCCATCAAGTTTCAGTTTCTTTTTAAAGATCGACTTACACCCAATTGTAGTACACCCCGGACGGAGATCGACTAGCACCCATGTCCCGTTAGAGACAATGGAGTCCATCTCGCTTTTGACAGCTTCCTTCCAATGCTTGACTTCAGAAGAAGCCATAGCATCTTCGAAGGTTACAGGCTCATCCTCGATATTGTAGTGACAAAGTAACTTCCAAAATCCTTGACGATCCTAGCTCTCTTACTCCGTCTAGGTTCATCTGACTCTTCATGAGTCTGACTAGTACTACTAGGATTAACCCCCACATTTGTCATCTTTTCCACAAGTTTAGGAATAGAATTGGAGGCAAGTGAATCATCAAGTGAAACACTAGGAGGTATTCCCGTTTTTCATGGAAAATACATTCTTCCAGGAAAGTAGCATCACGAAATTCGACTATTGTGTTGACCTCAATGCCTGGAATTTCTAATTTCATAACCACAAATCTCAGTGCATAACTTGTCTCCACATAGCCCAAGAACACAACATCAACAGTTTTAGGGCCTAATTTCCTTCTCTTGTGTTCAGGGACCAGTACCTTAGCTAGGCACCCCGACACTCGAAAGTATTTGAGGCTTGGCTTCCACCCTTTCTATAACTCAAAAGAGTTCTCGTATTGTGTTTCAAAGGGACTCTATTTAGAATATGACAAGTCGTATTCAAAGCCTCTCCCCACAAATTACTTAGGCAACCCAGAGGTTAACAGAAGACTGTTAATCATGTCTTTTAAACGTTCTATTCTTTCATTCAGCTATTCCATTAGATGAAGGGGAATATGGAGGAGTCTCCTCATGAATTATGTCAGAATTTTGACAAAATTCACTAAACTTACTCGACTCATATTCTCTCCTCTATCAGACCTTAATCGTTTAAGTTTCTTACCAGTTTGGGTTTCTGCTTCATTTTAAACAAAATAAATTTATCTAATGCTTCATATTTATTACGCATGAGAAAGACATAACAGTATCTACTGCAATCATCTATAAAGGTTATAAAATATCTCTTGTGGTCCTTAGTCAAAATCCCATTGAACTCACAAATATCAGTGTCTACTAAATCAAGTATTTCCGAATCCCTTTCAACTGATTCACATTTGTGACCTCATTCAATTTCATGACTAGGTATTAAATCAAGATTCATCATTCGTTTGATTGAACCCAAATTTAAATGACCTAATCTTCTATGCCATAAAGAAGTAGATTCGATATTCAAAACAATAGAATCAGATTCAGCAATATCATTGCTATTAACTCGAATTTTGAATAACCCATCAGACAAATATCCTTTGCCAACAAAAACACTAAAATGTTGAATTATCACTTTATTAAATTTAAAGGATAGTTCATATCCCTCACTAACTATTACAGTACCACTGATAATGTTTCTCCCAGCAGTAGGTACATGGTGAACCCTTTGCAACGACAGAATGTGCCCTGAAGGAAACTTCAAGTCCACGCTTCCTATCCCAAGTACTTCAGTTGTACTGGAGTTCCCATGCTTACTGTCCTTCCATTGATGGCCTGATAAGATGTGCACATTTGCGCCAGTGTCAATCAACCAATCAAATGGTTCATAGATAGTAAGGAGTTCGGGTTGTACAGAAACACACCCTTCAGTTGCTCTCAGGTACTAGCATTGCTAGTTCCTCCCACAACCATGTTGACAGCTGCCTGCCCGGACTTGGCCTTTTTATTAGGACAGTCCTTAGCTCCAGTGTCCCACCTGCCCACAGTTCCAGGAAGGTTTGCTTGCTTTTGGTTTCTTGTTTTTAATGACTTTGCCTTTACCTTTATTAATGGTTTTCGAGTTCGGGTTAACCTTATTCACTTTCTTTTTTTCGATTACTAAATTGGCCTTTGGCTGATGCTCAACCGGCATCTTGTGTTCTGGTTCCTGTGCTCTTCCTCAATGCTAATCGTGACCATAAGATCATCCAGAGATATTCTCCCTTTCTGATGCTTGAGTGTCATGCCAAAACTTTCCCAAGACTTGGGAAATTTATCTACTATGGCCATGATCAGAAACTTCTCGGGAAGCTTCATCTCAACATCAGATAGAGAATGCTCAAGATTGATAATCTCATGCGTCTGTTCAGTTACAGACCTTCCCTCGACCATCTGATACCTCATGAACTTGGAAACAAAATACTTTTCGAGTCTTTGCTCTTCAGTATTATATTTCCTGTCCAACTCATCCCACATCGATTTTGCAGTGTAAGAATCGGAACAGTAGACATCAAACAGCATATTTGACATCGCTGACAAAATAGCTCCTCTGCCTATTTGATCCCGCTCGGTCCACTGAGCAATCTCAGTTGTCTTAGGATCGGTTTTAGTTGGTTCAGGGCAAGTCACCTGAATAACCGACAAAAGTCCTTTCATCATCAACCATATTTTCATTCGTTGTTGCTAACGTTTGAAAAATTGGCCCGAAAACTTTTCCAGCATCCCGGATAAGTCGACTTTTGGAGCGGTCAGAATAGCGATAGAAATTGCATCGGCCATTTTAATAATTAAGAAGCAGAAAATATATCACAGATTTTAAAAATCAAAGTCCGAATTTTTTAAAACCGCCAAAACAATGACTGTTTTCGTTCCAACGAAAAAAAACTTGATTTCTCAAAACCTATAGTTTCTTCAAGTTTGTTGGAAAAACAATTTGTCAAACAGACAATCATAGTATCGTTTTGAAATAATAATCAGGTTTACAAACAGTTTTGAAACCAAAACACAAGAATCACGTTGGAACCAAATAACACGAAATCATTAGAAATATTGTTATAGCGATAAAGTAAAACTTACAATGAGAATTGTATCGTAACAATTCTTGGTCCAATGATATGAACAAACCGAATCACAGATATAATCTGCTTGCCTTGAAGAAATTATACGTCCCATACCCAATGTGCTCACGGGTACTTTGCAACTTCTTCCAGGATAAGATGGTTTCAGTTCTAACGGTATGCATATTACCGAAGAACACCTCGAAACAACACTCAGTAGCCTTATGAAAACTGAGCTCAAAGCTCGGAATTTGCAGGGCAAACACCCTCGGATTTTGAGAGAGAAATCCGAGAGAGAAGAGAGCAAAAGAGAGAGGTGTTGGAATAGGTGACCAGAAAGCCAATAGGTTTGGCAATTTGTAACCTATCCGACAACTTGATGTGAATGTAATATTATTATGTGACGAATAAGATGAGTATTCGTCACCAATGGTACCTTCTTTGTTGCGCTCATCTTACATTTGTTAAAATGGTGTTTAACTTATATCGCAACAAAGCCCACAGACCATGGATAACAACTCGTGCAGTTGGGCCACGCATTGGATGGTGGTCATGAAACCAACTGATTAAGAGTTGGGTCTGAAACGTTCCAAGTCGAGGATCTCGAGACAGGGCATCGAGAGTCCTATTGAGACTTGCATCAAGAGTCGTGTTCATTGGATGAGTGCGTGTTTCATCGGCGACAGGCGTGGGACGCCTACACGGTCTTGATGGGTTGGTCGACTGGGGTCGAGCCGACTGGACTGACTCGCGGGGATCATCATATGGAAGCCTTGGAGGCTTGGTCAGTATGATGGTTTTCCCCGGTTCCGATAGTACGGGGAGTAATCCTCAGACTTGAGGAATCATGGCAGTCACGTGCACAGGACGGCTGTATCTTGGATCTGGCGAGAGGTGATCATTCTGTAAGATGATCATTATAAGCCTTGTCCAGTGCAGTCAGAATGTGTAGCGAGGATGGTGGATTCCAAGAAGAGGATCCGTCCCCTGTCAGTATATGACAGAGGTATCTCCTATGCACTCGGAGACACGTACATGCTGTTTGAAGCTGTGGCCACAGTGGTTAGTCGAACAGGGAATGGTTTCCTGTGTCGACGCAATGAAGCATACGTGGTCTCGAGTATTAAGCATAGATGCCTAGTCAAGGATGGGAACCGACGCCCAATTCCATACCTAGACTAAGGCCGGGAGACGGTAGACGGAAGGATCGTACCCGTATGGAATCGGCGCCTAAATGTTCACGCCAATTCACCTAGTCTCTAGTGCCATGGACCGTTGCTAGACGGCCACCCATGGTAACGGGCCTTGTGGAACACGGGCCCAAGTCTAGCTGAGGGTGAACCTAAAGGGTCACACACAAATCACCGAGGAGGTTGAGAGATCGACTTGGAGTCAATCTCGAAGGATAAAATAAGTAATTGGATTACTTAAGGGAAAGTCCATTGGATGGACGGGCCGATATTGTATCGGGCTTTCATTTAATCGGTAAATTGGATTTTCGATTAAATATGGAAAGTTGAGATGTTGAGACGTTGGATCTTTTAATTGGATTAAAAGATCAACGGGAATAATTTAAGTGGACATTAAATTGGATTTAATATTGGGTTCGTCATAATTGGATTACGATAAAACCCGGTCCGTTAAATTATACCCGAGAGGAGAAATAATTTCTAATTTGGAATAGGAAGAAGTTGGACTTCTTCCCTTAATTAAACATAGCCGACATGCTCCCTTGGAGGAAGCAAAATCAGCCATGTTGCATGCTAGGTGGTATGTTGACTTGTCTCTTTTGGAAAGAGACAAATCAACTCCAATCAAGCTCTTCCCTTTTGGTATGATTTGATCATACCATAAATTTTGGTAGGCTTGATTGAAGAATTGATGGTGATTGATTGGAATGAATCTAGTCATCCTTGGATGAACCTAGACACATTCCAATAATCACATTAATTATGTATATATATTAGAATATACAACACCTAGCATAAGTGATTCATTATTCATCTTTTTCTAGGAAAAAGAGAAGACAAAAATCCTCTCCTCTCTCTCTCAATTTTCGTGCTCCTCCCTCTCTTACACTTGTGTTCTTCACTTTGATTTTGAATCAAGAAGAAGAACAAAGTAAGTTTAAGAGAACACTAATTCATAGTGTTCTTCTCTTAAACCGATTCCATCCTAAACCCGTTCTTTTCTAGCAAGAAGAACGTGTGTTTCTTCCGGTGTGGTGTGGATCACCTTTGGAGAATCCATACGTTTGGATTTCGTGAGCATTCCGGAGAAGGAACAACGCTAGTAGCCGGGAGCATACGCTAAACAATCAAAGGTAACGGTTTATTACGCTTTGATTGATTCCATTTGTATATCTATGCCCTATGTGTTTAAATATATGTTTTAATATTTACACATCCTACATCGAACGCCCGGTTGAGCACCCAAGGGTACACCCCTTGGGATTCGCGTATTTTGAATTTTATTTAAATTTACGCACTTTCCACGCTTTCTCGCTTCCGCTCGCGCTCCCGGGCGGATCCGCTTGTCCTTCAAGAGGAATACGTGTTGTTCGTTCGTATTCGTTGTACTTGGTATACCTTTGTTGAAGTGAGCCCTTGCATCCTTATATAGGCAACGCTATCAGCAGTTACAACTTCCGCATTAATTACCATCATTAGTGCAGCATTAAACCACCATTAAGACTGACATAAATAGCCATTAACGTCATTTAAAATAATTTTAAATATAGGTTTAAAAGCCATTAAACGCTATCAAAACCAGACATTAAAACCAGCTGAAACCGCCACATAAATACGGTAGTTTTAGGTTTATAATTAAATCAACATTTAATCCAGGTTTAAAATCTGGTATTAAAGCACCATTAAAACGAGTTTTAAAATAGATTTTAAAACCATTTGATAGTCATAAATGCACTGGGTTTTATCAGATAAATTCAAATATTTTTGCTGCAAAAAAGATAGATACTGAGACTGAGACAATTGCGCCCGCGCCGGAGTCGGGCGGCGGCAGCGCGCGTATGGGGCAACCCCATGTTCATTCTAATCTCCATAACACTTTAAACATATATTGAACATTGAACTTGATATAAGGAGTTTAAGTTATCCTTAAACTTTCAATGTGGGGACAACATTCAGTGTAAAACACTCATCCCCACATACACCTTATATCCTTATCAAGGCTCCACACTTTCCCATCATCATCCTATGTGGGATAAGTGTAATCTCTCTATTTCTCTCACCATCTAATCTATGGATTCATGTGTAATTGAATCCATATTTTAGAACAATTTGTTGTTACAAATTAACATTATAAATGTCAAATACAAAATAGCAAAGGTCATTTTTTGTTAGTCCAGCACAAAATTTGGAAGGAACTCAGACGGAGTAGGCTCGACATTGTCAAACGGACACTAAAATCAGGGAATATTTTTATTAAAAAATGAGTGACATTAATAATTATGTCAAATTTCAGGAAAATAGCTATAGTTATCTATAAGTAATAGACTACCATTTGTATTTGTCAAAAAGACATATATGTAACTTTACTGTTGCATGATCGACATAGAGAAAGAAATACGCGTTCAGAAACTCAATAAACTAAACTTTATATAGTACAATAGAAAAATTAAATAAAAGATACAAGAGCAGTAGTGTGTGTGCGAGACAGAGAGAGAGGATTGTGGGAAGAGAATCAGAAGGGTTTATATAGTACAATAGAAAAATTAAATAAAAGATACAAGAGCAGTAGTGTGTGTGAGAGAGAGAGAGAGAGGATTGTGGGAAGAGAATGAGAAGGATGAGATAGGGCGAGAGAAGGGAGTCATCTGATATAAGCTTGGGCATCTGTAAGTTGGATCTAAACAACAAAAATGTTGGGTTTAATGCAAGATCTGACCAATTTTATTATTATATACTTAGAGTATGTTTACTTCCAGAATACGATAAATATGCGAATAGATGAAATCATAATTAAAATGGTGATATATCAGGATGGGATCAACTAACAATAAGTTACTACTTTAAGACAAATTATTTGATTATCTATTTAACATGATTACTAGCATAAATAAAAATGGGATTAGAATGTAAAATTACATTTGTACCCATATGCACTACAAAAAAGTCCGGGATTTGGAACCGATTTTATGACCGTTCCCATGCTCGTTCCAAAAGTAGAATAGTAAAATATTGTAACACGGTTTGGAACGCTTTAATAACCATTGGAGCGGCCTACCAATGGCAGATGTGTATTGTTAAGGTCCAACTTCCGTTCAAATATGGACAGTCGAAAAAACCGTTCCAAAATGAGGTACAATTTGAGACGGTTTAAGTACTTAGAAATACTTGTATTACAATTCCCTTTCCTAAATATGGTATTTTTAAAAAATAATATGCGTTCCAAGGACCATTCCAAAGTGAGTTACAATTTGGCACGACTTTAATAGATAGAAAATATTGTATTACAATACCCGTTCCAACTACGTTACAGTTATATGTTACAAAATCGTTCCTAATTACATTTTTAAATAACTGTTCCTAACTCTATAGAACCGTTCCAAATGTTACCCCAAAATCGTTCCAAAATGTGTATAAAAAATATCTTGTGTACGTTTCGATTACAATATTTCAACATACGCCAGCCGGATTAATTCCAAACTTAACCACATATAAGATTCTGCCTATTTGAATATATCTAACAGTCTGATTTAAAATCACATGGCCTGATTGAAGGCTGCACCATTTTTTAATCTCGCTTATTACGAACCAGATACGATATCTCAATATCCGTATACCAAAAATGTCCAAAACTTCATCGAATTTAGTCTTTTGTCTATTTAATCACATCTAACGGTCTAATCAAAATTTTAACGGTCTGATTAAGCGATGCAATACAATATTATAAGATGCTAGTAACATCTCTATAATACTAATAAATTAGAATATACAAATATATTTCATATAATGAACATATATCAATCTCATGAAAAATATTTTATATTTTTAATTGTCTTAATCCACATTGTATACTTTTCTTCGCTTATTAACATGTCTGGTACGAGTTTTTATTTATTTTCTTGAAAAATAAATAATTATTTGGAACTCAAATAGGAACGGTTTTTAAACAAATAGGAACTATTTTGTAGTACGGATCTTTATACGACGTCATTTTTATGATAAAATGATGTGTTTTTCTTAGTTTGGGAACGATAATAGGATCGATCGGCTAAAAAATGACCATTCAAAAAAGAGTTTCAACATAATTTCATTTGGCCTGGAAAAATTAAAATTTGGAACAGTTATTTCAAAATGGAAGTTCGAAAAATAGTTCCAACATAATTTCATTTTGGCGCCTTTTGAAAAATAGGAGGAAAAATTAAAATTTGGAACGGTTATTTCAAAATGACCATTGCAAAAAGTGAAAGCCTTGGGTAGGCGTGTGGATCGTCCCAGGAATAGCGCGAATGCGGAAGCGCGGTATAATTTAAATTATAGAATTTAAACATGCATAATACGTACAAAATTAAAACACGTTCAAGAGGTGTGCCCTTGAAATTCCCGGGTATTTGGTGTATCTCATGAATTAAAAACATACATGCAATCATGGAGGCCATAGGATTTGTAAAGTAAAGAAGACCGAAAACGTAAATAGAGACCTACCGGTTCGTCGTTTTCCTCTTCTAACTGGTACTCGCGTTGTTCCCCGATTTGCTCCAAGATCTTGTATGGGAGACCCTCTAAATTGTGAAACGCAATCCGCCCACGTATCTTGTACTTCGTGCTAGCGAACGAACAAGTAATTTGGAGAGGACGGATCAATCACACGTTATTAGTTTAACGGGATTAATCCTCCTTTTGTTCAATTGTTAACACAAAACAACAAGAACTATTTTTCTTGGAAAAAGGAAAGAGAGGCGGACGAGATGAGAGGAGAGAGCACATGATTTTTATGTGTGTGTGTGTGTGTGTTGAAAATTCATCATCTCTCTAAAGGTGAAGGGCTAGGAATATATATAGAGGAGGAGTTTAATCCTCTTCAAACTCCAACTCTAGGAAGACTAATTTGACTAGGATTTTGACCTAGTCAAAGTAGTTCTTTGACCTAGTCAAATAAATCCTAGCCATCCATCTTCCCATTTAATCTCAACCATCCAATTAATTTAATGGAATATTTAAATCCTATTTAAATATTCCAAGGCAATAAATAAATATAATAAATATAAATATTTATTCTAGGCCCATTAAATTAATTTTCTAATAAATCTAATTTATTAAATAAATCCCTTTTATCTAATAAAAGGAATTAATTCTTTCCAAGAAAATTAAGGACCCGATTAAATCCAATTTAATCATTCCATTTCTCCAAATATTTAATTCTAAATTAAATACTTTATTGTGTGCGGATTGTGTGTGACTCTTTGGGTTCACCTTCAGCTAGACTTGGTCGGATTCCTAAAATCCGCTCGTTACCATGGGTAGCCATCTAGCGACGGTCCATGACACTAGAGACTAGGTTAATATACGGGGATGAACATTTAGGCTCTAACAGTACACTTGTCCTTCCGTCTACGGTCTCACCACTTAGGGTCTAGGGCACGGAAAATGCAGGTACCCATTTTGGACTTAAGTGTCGGTCTGTCCTTTACTAAACGCCGCAAGGGAAACCTTCCCTTCTATTCAGTTACTGTGGCCACAGTTTTTAGGGACAAGACACAGAGCATTTGTGAGACTCAACTGTCAATACCTTTTGACAGGAGATAGATCCTTTCTTGGAAACTACTGTCACCCTGTACACTGGAGCTGCACTAGATATGGCTAATGACTACTCAAGTGCTTCTTGGAAATCTCTCACCATATCTAAGATACAGCCCTCATATACAGGTAAACTCAGCAGTTCCTCAAGTCAAAGGACTTGACCTGTACTGTTGGAACCGGGAACACATGTCATACCTAACCGACCGTACTCAAGGTCCTCCGTAAGACGGTTCCCGCGACTCACCTCAGTCAGTTGTTCCCTAGCAGGCCAACCTACTAACATTTCTTAGACGACCTTTGTCACCCATCGATGAAATACGACAGCAAATGCTTAGTGCAAGTCTCAAGGGGATTCTCGGTACCCATTTTAGAGATTTCTTGACATGGAGATTTCCGGACTGATTCGGCGGGACTGATTTCATGGACCTCAAGCGTAGTCCCAGTCCCCGAAATGTGTTTTCAGTCCGTGGGTTTTGTTTGCGTAGTGAACAGAAATATAAAGCAGATAAAGTGAACACAAACAAAGTAAATGCCAAATGAATTTTACTTCTTATTCATTAATGATTTATGAAATCCTTGAAATTGTTCAAACATAGGTTACAATTCGCCTGCCATGATTGGCTACATGGTCACCTATTCTGACAAAAAGAGTTCCAACATAATTTCATTTTGACGCCTTTTGAAAAATAGGAGGGAAAATTAAAATTTGAAACGGTTATTTCAAATTGACCATTCGAAAAAGAGTTCCAACATTATTTCATTTTGGTGCCTTTTAAAAAATAGGAGGGAAAAATTAAAATTTGGAACGGTTATTTCAAATTGACCATTCCAAAAAGAGTTCCAACATAATTTCATTTAGCGCCTTCTGGAAAATAGATGGGGTAAAACGGTGCCGTTTTGTTAGCTTTGGAATGGCCATAGGAACGGTTGGCTAAAAAATGACCGTTCCAAATAGTTAATATAAAAGTGGCACTGAACAGATTTTTGGAAATTCTTCAACTCCCTATTTCTCTTTCTCTCTGTTCGTCGCCTCTCCCACCACTGCCGCCTCTGTCCGCCACCACCCTCCATTTCTGTTGTTCGCCACCAGTCCGCCAATCCCGTCTGATAGCAGCACTCCATTCACCCAAATGAGAGGTTAGTAATTTTATTAGATGTGTATTCTTAAATTTGTAATGTATGAATTTTGTAATTTGTAGATATTTTGGGATTATTGTTTGAATATTGTATATATATTCAAAGTTTTTTGTAAAAATTTGTTGCAATGTATGAAATATTTTTGGATTATTGTTGGCATATTGTAAATATTTTTAGTTTTTTATAAATATATGAAATTAAATATTATTGGAATATTGTTGAAATATTGCTAGTATGTTTCAATTTTTTTTTTGTATTTTTTCAGATTTCTTTTTGTAATTTTTAAGAATTTGTTGTATTTTTTATATTTTCTCTATAATTTATAAGAATTTTCCAAAAAATATGTAATTTTAGAAAAATCTGAAAATTTTCAGGATTTTTCTATATTTTTCAGAAATTTAGGATTCTATGAAAATTTTGTAATTAAAAAAAAAATGAAATTATTTAGACTTCATTGTATAAATTTCTGAAAATTCTAATTTATGAAAATAATAATTTTCCTTAATTTTTTGGAATTTTATGTAATTTTCTGGAAATTTGGAAATTTTAGAATTTTGGGAATTCATTTATGCAATTTTTGAAAAATGGGAATTCATTTTCTATAAATTTTAGAAATTAAAATATAAAATATTTTCTGAAATGCTGAAATTTTCATAAATGCATTTATTTTTTTGCAATTTTTTGATATTTTTCTACAGTTTTTTTGTTAATTTTTTTTTTTTTACAATTTTATGATTGTTGAGTTAATTAGTGTTAATATGAAATATTAAAAATGCATTTATTATATGAATTGTTGGGTTAATTAGTGTTGATATAGTAATTGGTTAATTGTATGTTTAAGTGTTGGTTAATTGTTGATGAAGTTAGTGTAGAATTCATTGTATAAATTTTGAAAATAATAATTTTTCTTAATTTTGGGAATTTTATGTAATTTTCTGCAAGAGTTGATTTATGCAAATTTTTGGAACTTGGAAATAATTTTTCTCGCTGTAATTTTAGAAATTTTTATGTAAATTTGTGAAACTTTTATGTAATTTTAATTCTGTATTTTTTTTGAAATTTTATGTCAATTTCAGATTATTTTAGGATCGGATGGTTCGACTGGAGACGATAATGGTCGACATGATGAGTATGATGAAATCGATGCAGGACCATGCTGATGAGGGGGGTGGGGTGTAGATTAGGATTTTTTTTTATATTGGTAAATGCAAATTTTTTATATTAATATAATAATTTTTTTCCCTAATTATCCATTTTTATGTTAATTGCATTCCATTAATCAATATTTATTTAATTAATTAAATTAAAACAAAATAATTAATTTTACTAATTAATTATAATTATAAAGTTATTATTTCAAAATTAACAAAAGTATTTTTTTTAGTAAATATATATTTAGGAGCGGGCTTTTGAATGGTTTGAGAATAATAAATGTTGTTCCATATTTAATAACTAAATATCGTAGGAACCGTTCCAAAATAAATCCTACAACCATCCCAAACATGTATTCCAAACAAAGGATACAATCATTTCAAAGTGTATTCCAATGGAAGATTCAAACTGTGTTCCGATACCCGTTCCAAAATAGTGTTACAATGACCGTTACAAATAGAAACAAAATTGTTCCAAAAAATAATTTACATTTTTAGATAGTCAAACGTATTTAGGAACGGTTTATGAACAAGTAGTACAAAATTCGTTACTAATTAGGAACGGTCACCGCCCATCCGTTCCAAATAATTAGGAATGCCGTCTATTACGACGAAAGGACTCCCGTTCCAAATGCCAGTCCAACAGTGTTCAATTACTAAAAATCGTTCTAAAAACCGTTTCTAAACCCGTTTCAAATCCCGCATTTTTTTTATAGTGATATAAGTTAAAAACTATATCAAGTATCACCTCAAATTTCTTCTATCTTCTTCCGTTTAAATTAATGATTAAATTTAGTATATATAAAATTATATTTCTTATTATAATCTACAAACAGATAATTAAATATTATAATAATCATTATTATTATATTATTTCAAAAAATTTCAACAATCTTTTGGTTTTTCACTTAGCAAATTTCCATCAAGTACAAATAATTTTTTAATTTTTTTTCTTATTTTTGTAACCAATTTCTCGTAAATTAAATACAATTTTCAACATTCTTTTCTTATTTCTCTTACGCACATATGACGCTTGTTCATTGGAGCCACCTCGGCCCATGCCGCCACCAACCGAAGTGCAGCCTTCGGCTGCCCACTACCACATCCACTGGTACCATGAACTCCATTCACACCACCACCACCACCACCACCACCGCTTCCCCAAATCTGTTGCCAGTTTCGCCTCCATAGCCCCTCCTCCATTCCGCCTCCATCTCTTCTCTCAGTTCCACCTCAAGCCTCCACTTCTGCCTCTATATCTTTCCCAGTTCCGCACATTACTTTCGCCGTCCTCCTTTCGCAATGGAGGAGGGAGGGTGCTAAAATGGCTTATATTTGATAAAAAAAAGTGTTAGATCATTAATTCAACATATTACGTACAATAGATATTATGGGTACAATAAGGGCATATTGGACATTCGGCATACAACCTTTGGGAACAAAAGAGGAAAGTAGAAGTGAATCAACCAACTCATAGACCAACCTTGATTATAATACGAACCAAATTGGTCCAATTTAAATCATGTAACAATATCGTTGAATATCGGGCAAAAACTACCATCGCGGGCCGACTGACCCCAAATTTTGTAAACGTTGGACTGGGCTGGATAGCCTATCAAGTCCAGTGAAATGTGGTAAACATGGACTTAAAGTAAACGGCAAGAATTGAAATGGATCGATTGCACCAGGATAATGAGTTGAAATGTAAACAAATGGCCGAAGTCGATTGGCTATGACAAGGTCCATGCTTGTGCCACCAGTCGTCACATACAAAATATGATCCACCAACTTCGAGATAGTGATGGGGAACAGTCAGATAGTTCGGAGGATTTAGAGTATTGTGTTGCATTATATTCAGGCTTTGTTCTCTTCCACTAATCTGTCACAAGGTGACTTGGAGGAGGTGTTGTCAGCAGTACAATGCGGGGTCACATAAGAAATGAATGAATTCCTCATGCTTCCATTCTTTGAAGATGAGGTTTGTTCGTCAATATTTAGTATGGCCTATTTTACTTCTCCGGGGTCGGTTGGCTTCCCCCTATTTTTTGAGAAATATTAGAATGTGGTTGGTGCTGATATTACTGAATGTGTTTTACAGTATCTTAATCATCGTTTGCTACCTTCTGCTGCTGACTTTACATAGTTTGTTTTGTTTCTGAAAATTGCATCTAATTCATGTTAACGTTTCAGACCTATTAATTTATGTAATGTAGTGTACGAAATTGCATCAAAGGATATTACAAATAGGTTGAAACTTTGTATGGACTCGATTATTTACCCAACTCAAACTGTTTTTACTTTGGTCGACTTATTTCTGATAATGTGTGGTTGGCCTGCAAAGTGAGTCATTATTTGAAAAATAAAAGTGTGGGGAAATGTGGTTACATGGCTTTGAGTATATTAAATATTTGAGGACAAAGTCAGATTTTAATAAAAGTTAATATATATATATATATATATATATAATGTGTGTGTAGAATTAAGATGAGAATTAAGCACATGACTGCCACCCTCATTAGCCTATAATTTTAACTTTGCAAGGCTAACATTGGGTGCTATCAGAGCAGGTCTACGTTTTTAGAGAGATAAGTTGACTATGGGATGTGTCTAATGATGAATTGCTTAATGTAGGATGGCTTCACAAGGTGTATGTGCTAACCCAGTAGCTACTAGGGAAGAGTCAGTGGAGTCCTCAGAGGGCTCCGTCGCACCTGCAAGTGCAGGTGGAGTTAGGGTAGATCGAGAAGGTGTTGGTGTTGATGCTCCAATCCCTCCTGGTGGTGCTCCAGTGGCAAGGTTACCACCAAAGTATGCACAAATCCTCTAGATGGCCTTGTAGGCCTAGGCCCAAGCTCAAGCACAATTTCTTGCACATGCACATGTACCAGCCCTAATGCCAGCACAGGTGGTTCCTACAATTGACCGTAACAATGAGAGGTATAGAAAGGTGGGAGCTCCAGAATTCGAGGGCACTTTAGAACCGGAGGTTTCGGAAAAATGGTGGGAAAAGACTAAAGATGTGATGAACTTGGTAAACTGTACTCCAAAAAATCGACTTAAGTAGATTGTTTCCTTATTCATGGGAATGCACTGATTTGGTGGAGGTTGGTAAAGAGAGCATATGAGCCACGAGAGATAACTTGGGCTAAATTTCAGAAAGAGTTTGACGATAAGTATAGACCCATGATGTACTAAGATAAGAAGAAGATGGAGTTTCTGAACTTAGTACAAGGGGATGATCAGACAGTAGCAGAGTATGAGATTCGTTTTGCAGCATTAGCAATGTACGCATTGGAAGCAGTAGCGACACAAGAGGACCAATGTTACTGATTTGAACAGGGGTTACGACATGAGATTAGAAAGGACCTTGCAGTCAAAATTACGTACTTTAAAACTCTTGTTGAGTCAGCAGTTCGGATGGAAGAGGCAGTAACTGAAGATAAAAAGAAAAAAGAAGAGAAAAGAAAGTCAACATATACAATATGGGAGTCCAGTAGGTTGACCAAGAGGGGCACTGGCCGTCCATTTTCAGCAGAGGGTGGAAGTTTCATACGTGGTGGATCCGATTTTCGAGGAAGTAGTGGATCGAGATTTGGTGGATCAGTGGGCTTTTAACAGGGGATCAGTAAAACGCAGTTCATTTAGTTTGTCCTATATTGATCAGGTAGAGGAGCTGGACAAAGTTATGAAAGGGGCTACCCTTTATACCGAGTTTGTCCTACTTGTGGAAGACAACATATGGGAAATGTTGGAGGCCTGGTGTTACATCTAAGATTTGCTATAACTATGGGGGTAGGGGACACATGTCCAGAGATTGTCCCAGCCAGACTACCGGTACTGCAGGTATGAGTGTGTTAGAATAGGTGACCAGAAAGCCAATAGGTTTGGCGGATTGTAACCTATCTGGCAACTTGATGTAAATGTAATATTATTTATGTGATGAATAAAATGAGTATTTGTCACTTCTGGTGCTTATTTTGTTGCGCTCATTTCACATTTGTTAAAATGGTGTTTAACTTATATCGCAACAAAGCCCACAGACCATGGTTAACAACTCGTGCAGTTGGGCCACACATTGGATGGTGGTCATGAAACCAACTGACTAAGAGTTGGGTTTGAAACGTTCCAAGTCGAGGACCTCGAGACAGGGCATCGAGAGTCCTATTGAGACTTGCGTCAAGAGTCGTGTTCATTGGATGAGTGCCGTGTTTTATCGGCGACAAGCGTGGGACGCCTACACGATCTTGATGGGTTGGTCGACTGGGGTCGAGATAACTGGACTGACTCGCGGGGATCATCATATGGAAGCCTTGGAGGCTTGGTCGGTATGATTGGTTTTCCCCGGTTCCGATAGTACGGGAGTAATCCTCAGACTTGAGGGATCATGCCAGTCGTGTGCACATGACGGTTGTATCTTGGATCTGGCGAGAGGTGATCATTCTGTAAGATGATCATCATAAGCCTTGCCCAGTGCAGTCAGAATGTGTAGCGAGGACGATGGATTCCAAGAAGAGGATCTGTCCCCTGTCAGTATGTGACAGAGGTATCTCCTATGCACTCGGAGACACGTTCATGCTGTTTGAAGCTGTGGCCACAGTGGTTGGTCGAATAGGGAATGGTTTCCTGTGTCGACACAATGAAGCATACGTGGTCTCGAGTATTAAGCATAGATGCCTAGTCAAGGATGGGAACCGACGCCCAATTCCATACCCTAGACTAAGGCCGAGAGACGGTAGACGGAAGGATCGTACCCGTACAGAATCGGCGCCTAAATGTTCACGCTAATTCACCTAGTCTCTAGTGCCATGGACAGTTGTTAGACGGCTACCCATGGTAACGGGCCCTTGTGGGACACGGGCCCAAGTTTAGCTGAGGGTGAACCTAAAGGGTCACACACAAATCACCGAGGAGGTTGAGAGATCGACTTGGAGTCAATCTCGAAGGATAAAATAAGTAATTGGATTACTTAAGGGAAAGTCCATTGGATGGACGGGCCGATATTGTATCGGGCTTCCGTTTAATCGGTAAATTGGATTTTCAATTAAGTATGAAAAGTTGAGACGTTGAGACATTGGATCTTTTAATTGGATTAAAAGATCAACGAGAATAATTTAAAAAAGGACATTAATTGAATTCAATGTTAGGTTCATCATAATTGGATTACGATAAAACCCGGTCCATTAAATTTTACCCGAGAGGAGAAATAATTCCTATTTTAGAATAGGAAGAAGTTGGACTTCTTCCCTTAATTAAACATGGCCGAGATGCTCCCTTGGAGGAAGCAAAATCAGCCATGTTTCATGCTAGGTGGTATGTTGACTTATCTCTTTTGGAAAGAGACAAATCAACTCCAATCAAGCTCTTCCCTTTTGGTATGATTTGATCATACCATAAATTTTGGTAGGCTTGATAAAAAAATTGATGGTGATTGATTGGAATGAATCTAGACATCCTCGGATGAACCTAGACACATTCCAATAATCACATTAATTATGTATATATATTAGAATATACAACACCAAGCATAAGTGATTCATTATTCATTTTTTTCTAGGAAAAAGAGAAGACAATTTTCGGATCCTCTCTCCTCTCTCTCAACTCTCGGCTTCTCTCCCTCTCTTACACTTGTGTTCTTCACTTGATTTTGAATCAAGAAGAAGAACAAAGTAAGTTTAAGAGACCACTAATTCATAGTGTTCTTCTCTTAAACCGATTCCTTCTTAAACCCGTTCTTTTCTAGCAAGAAGAACATGTGTTTCTGCCGGTGTTGTGTGGATCACCTTTGGAGAATCCATACGTTTGGATTTCGTGAGCATTCCGGAGAAGGAACAACGTAAGTAGCCGGGAGCATACGCTAAACAATCGAAGGTAACGGTCTCCTTACGCTTTGATTGATTTATTGTATACATCTATGCCCTATGTGTTTAAATATATGTTTCTAATATTTACACATCCTACATCAAACGCCCGGTTGAGCACCTAAGGGTACACCCCTTGGGATTCATTTATTTAAATTAGATTTAAATTTACGCACCACTTTTCTCGCTTTCTTGCTTCCGCTCGCGCTCCCGGGCGGATCCGCTTGTCCTTCAAGTGGTATCAAAGCCCGGTTCGATGTAAGGGGCATAGATCTATGTGTTTGGCATGATCTACTTGGTTTTAATGGCTTTATTGGCATGTTAGATTATATGAATATATGAATAATATGATGATTCAATTGTTTGGATTTAATGGACTTTTGGCATGCTTAATTTTGTTAGATTGGATCTAAAAATTGCATGATTATTTTCAGAAAAATGTTACTATTATTGTGCTGAAACAAAAAAAAAAAAATTGGTTCGGACGGCAGCGGGGCGCGCGCGCTGTGCGCTGCCGGCCGAGGCTAGCGCGCGGCACAGAGCGCGCGCACGCAAGGCGCGCAGGCTTGCTGCCTGCACGTGCGCGCGCTGCCCTGTGCGCGCGGGTGGTCGGCCGGCACAAACGGCTGCGCCGTTTTGTGCCCTTTTTCGACGTTTTTTCGAAAAATTTGATTTTCTGTATTTTCTGCACCATATTCTGAAAGTATGTTAATTTTGCATTTTGATTTTGGAATAATTGGATTATTCCTTGAATTAAATTTGCTTAATTAATTTGGGATTAATACATGCACTGGATGCATTGTTTAAATGTCCATTAAATTTGAAATTTGAATTTTGCATATTATTTATATGTTTATGCTTTTGTGATGTTGGACATCATTTGGGTATTTGGAATATCCATTGGTATTTATGCATGATTATTTGGAATAATTATGTTATGTGTGTTGATGGAATCAACATGGGATGATCACAAGAGCCCCTACACCTTATGTATGTATGGATGTATGATCATTTATTTTCTGTTGGGTGGGGCCTGCGTGCCTCTTGTTTTTGGGACTATCATCTCCCGTATTTTCAGCCTCATGATGTTAAGGCTTGTTTTCTTTATTACCAATGTATTACTTTCAGTTGTAATGAGAGTAGATAGGATTGGTGAGGTTTTAATTTTAACAAGCAATTGGAGTCGGAGACCCCAAGGAGGAGCATCAAGTCGTGAAACAAGAAGCACTTCAAGGCCCATTGGAATGACAATGGGTATATTATTATTGTAATAATTTAGGACCACCCTAGACAGACCATAGACTCACTGCGGGCTCAGTGGGTCGCATAGGTTGGGCTTGTGATCATCCTAACAGGGGTATGCTATGCTTTATGCATGCAGCATATTTATTTATCGCTTTAAATATTGGATATTTATGCATGCTAAAACACCATAATGTGATGAGGTCTCAGTCACACACAAACTCTCATTTGGTTGGACCAAATTAAATATTGGGCCCAGAACGGACTTGGATCAAAATGGTATTTTGATCTATCCGAGCCTTCTATCCACGGCAATGTGGTGAGGAAGCTACCACTACCCAAGTGTGGTCTCACGAGTCGTGGCACACTTGGACTAGGGGAAAGCTGCACCATTGTTGTGAACAAAAAGACTGCGCTTGTTGTTTCCCTATCTCACGAGTCGTGGGGGGCGACAGTTTGAGGCATGATTTGGTTGATGGGTCGGGCCCAACACTGAGTAACATGGTTCGCTTGGAGTCCTCAGAACCATGTGAATAGGTGAGGCAAAATATCTTGGGAATCTCATTGGATGAGAATGATATTGGATATCTCCCACGAGGTCTTCTTCACGTGAATCGTAAAAGTGGGGCATGGAGATTACGCTTGTGGATCCCAAGCCCACTAGGAAATGGTTTCCCGAAACTCCGCTTGAGAGTGGCGGACTTTCGTATAAATAGTGGGAGGGTTAAAGACTAAAAGACCAAGTCTTCAACTTGAACAATAATATTACCATCAGTTGCTAATTTCTGCTTTACATTTTCATTAATGTAGATATGTCTAAGAACCCATTAACCATGATTCTCGACACTAACAAATTCAACGGAACGAACTACTCGGACTGGCTGAGAAACCTGAGGATTGTCCTTGATTTCGAGAACCAAGGCTACATCTTGGACGAGCCGCCATCGAGCGACTTACCGGAGGGCTCCACGCCTGAAGAACATTTGACGTTCGAGAAATGGCATGAGGACAACCAAAAAGTACGCAATATCATATTGGCTTCGATGTCTACGACATCCAGAAGCAGTATGAGAGGCTGGACAACGTCTCCGCCATAATGCTCCGCATGAACGAGGTTTATGCGGTTCCGGATAGGCATATTAGATATGCCGCCACAAAAGCATTCTTTGGCACCAAGCTTGCTAAAGGAGCGTCTGTATAATGTCATGGGGTCAAGATGCTCTCCCTAGTGGAGAAACTCGAGGACCTTAAAGCTGGGCTTAACAATGACATGTACATTGATGTGATCCTCCAGTCGTTTCCTCCACCTTATGACCCGTTTGTTGTAAACTACAACATGAACAGACTTGAGAAGTCTATTCATGAGTTGATCAACATGCTGGTCCAATACGAAGCAACGACCACAAGTCGGCGCCGGCGGTATTGATAGGAGAGGCTTCAACCTCTAAGGCGAATGGCAAAAAGGCCGGACGCTGGAAGAGGAAGAAGGGCAAAGGGAAGACGGTTGCGGCCCCTGCTCGCGCTCCGGGCGTCCCTGTTGCTCCGGTTGGACCGAGCAAAGGGAAAGGGAAGGGCCGTGGTTCTCAGCGGTCCAAGGCAAATGATGTCTGCATGCATTGCCAAGGGAAAGGGCATTGGAAGAGGGAGTGCCCACAACTCCTCTCTAACCCAGGTATGTTTGTGGTTGAAGTAAATATGATTACTAATTCTACTTCATGGGTATTGGATACCGGGTGTGGTGCTCACATCTGCAATGATTTGCAGGCACTGCAAAGAAGTAGAAGGCTAACCAAGGATGAGATGATCTTGAGGCTAGGCGATGGCAAGGCTATTGCTGCGGAGGCCGTGGGATCACTAGAGTTAGCCATTAGTAGTCATGTTAGGATTGTACTGAACGACTGTTTCTATGTACCTAGCATGATTAAAACATTGTTTCCATCCCGGTCCTTGATAAGAGGGATATGAATTTACCATCAATAAAAACAGTTTTTTTCATTGTTAAGATGGTATTTCTCATTTGCTTGGTACTTGGTCAACAGTCTGTACATACTTCAACAGTCTAATTGGATTACGACTGCAAAACACAAACAAAAATGTGATGATCATAATAACGCACAGATATGGCATGCGAGGTTAGGTTATATCTCTAAAGATAGGATAAGAAGGTTGGTGGACTCAAAGAGTCTAGGAATAGACGATTTGGACAACCTACCGACCTGCGAATCTGTTTGAAGGAAAGATGACAAGAAACCCTTTGTTGGACAAAGTACGCTAGCCAGTGGTCTGTTGGACTTGATCCATACAGATGTCTGTCGCCCACTAAATACTCAGGCTAGAGGTGGGTACTCATACTTCATAACTTTACGATGATCACTCACGGTATGGTTATGTTACTTGATGAGGTACAAATCTGAAGCCTTTGGAAGGTTTAAGGAATACAGACTTGAAGTAGAGAACCAAACCGGTCGAAAGATCAAAGCCCTTTGGTCAGACCGAGGTGAAGAGTATTTAAGTGGAGAGTTTACTGATTATCTAAAAGAGAATGGGATTCTCTCTCTAATAGACCCCTCCTGGAACACCACAGTTTAATGGTGTGTCTGAAAGGAGGAAATCGGACCTTGTTGGACATGGTCCGATCATAATGTGTTTTATCGAACTCCCCTTTCCTTTCCGGGGATATGCTCTTGAGACGGCGGCCAAAGTTTTGAACTTGGCGCCATCTAAGACGGTATCCAGACGCCATATGAGATATGGCATGGCAGCCTGCCTCCTACAAATACTTGAAAGTGTGAGGTTGCCCGCATATGTCAAGAGATTAGTGGGAGATAAACTGGACTCGAGGTCTAGATTATGCAGGTTCATCGGCTATCCAAAAGAAACTGCAGGGTATTATTTCTATGATCCCTCCGAGCAAAAGGTTTTTATCTCGCGAAACGCAGTGTTCTTGGAAAAGGGTTTTCCATCGGATAGTCGACGCGATGAGGTGCTCCTTGAGGAATCAAGTGAGGCACCCCATGAGGCGGCAGTGACATCTGAGCTAGTAGTTCCCACTGATATTGTTCCAGTCCTCCGTATGTCGGCCAGAGTATCCCATGCACCTGATAGTATGGATTTTTGGGCTTGACCGGTCAGTTTGGATAATGATCCAAAGACGTACGGAGAAGCGATGTCGGACATCGATTCGGATAAGGGCTGAGGCCATGAAATCCGAGATGGACTCGATGGGTACAAACAAGGTTTGTACCCTAGTAGACCCATCCAAAGGGGTAAAACTGTAGGGTGTAAATGGGTCTACAAACGTAAGCTTGGAGCAGACGGGGAGGTTACAACCTTCAAAGCCAGGCTTATGCGAAAGGTTACACTCAGCGACCCGGGTCGATTTTGAGGAACCTACTCGCCCGTAACAATGGCAAGTCCATTCGGATATGCTTGCCATAGCAGCGTGGTATGACTATGAAATATGGCAGATGGAGTGAAAACGGCCTTCCTCAACGGTTTCATAGAAGAAGAGATCTTATATGGATCAGCCGAAATGTTTCACAACTGTTGGAGAAGAGCAGAAGGTCTGCCGTCTCCAAAAGGTCCATCTCTATGGCCTCAAACAAGCTTCCCGAAGCTGGAACATACATTTTGATGAAGTCCATACGGGGATATGATTTCATGAAGAACGAGTCCAATCGTTGTGTATACAAGAAGATCAGTGGGAGCTCAGTTGCGTTTCTGGTGCTTTACGTGGATGACATCTTGCTCATTGGGAATGATGCTAAGATGTTAGGTACCACTAAAGCTTGGTTTTTTCAAACGCAATTTTCCATGAAGGATATGGGCGAGGCTCCTACATCCTTGCATCAAGATTTTACAGGGATAGATCTAGAAGGATGTTAGGAATGGCCCAGTCCTCGTGTATTGAGAAAAGTCTTGAAGAGATTCAAGATGGAGAACTCAAAACGAGGATTCCTTCCTATGAGGCATGGATTAAGTTATCCAAGAAGCAGTCTCCTAAGACTGATGAGGAGCTTAAAAGGATGTTGGACATCCTCTATGCTTCAGCCATAGGCAGCATACAGTGTGTTGTTCAGTGCACTAGACCTGATGTGTCTTTTGCTCTGAGCGTAACAAGTCGATATCAGTCGTGTGCCGGGGAGGCACACTGGAGTGCAGTCAAGACTATCCTGAAGTACCTGAAAAAGGACTAAGGACATGTTCTTGATCTACGGCGGTGGAGAGTTGATACTGGAAGGCTATAGCGACGCTAGCTTCCAGGCCGAGATGACGATGATGCCAAGTCTCAGTCTGTTATGTGTTCAGACTTAATGGTGGCGTGGTCGCTTGGAAGAGTTCCAAGCAGGCTAGCACGGCGGACTCCACCACAGAGTCTGAATACATAGCAGCTTCGGAATCTGCTAAGGAGGCGGTTTGGATTAAGGGCTACATCAAGAGTTGGGTGTAGTACCTAGCATCGCTGAGCCAGTGGTTATCTTCTGCGATAACAACGGGGCCATAACGCAAAGCAAAGGAACCGAGATCTCATCACTGATCCAAGCATATTCGTAGACGCTACCATCTGCTCAGAGAGATGGTTAGCAGGGGTGACGTTGGATGGACCGAGTCAGCTCCGCATAAGACATAGCAAATCCACTTACTAAGCCCATGTCGCAAGTTGCCCACACTCAGCATCTGGATAAGATGGGTTTGGAGTCAATGGTGATTGGCTTTTAGGTCAAGTGGGAGATTGTTAGAATAGGTGACCAGAAAGCCAATAGGTTTGGCGATTTGTAACCTATCTGACAACTTGATGTAAATGTAATATTATTATGTGATAAATAAAATGAGTATTTGTCACTTCTGGTGCTTACTTTGTTGCACTCATTTCAGATTTCTTAAAACACTGTTTAACTTATATCGCAACAAAGCCCACAGACCATGGGTTAACAACTCGTGCAGTTGGGCCACGCATTGGATGGTGGTCATGAACCAACTGATTAAGAGTTGGTCTGAAACATTCCAAGTCGAGGACCTTGAGACAGGGCATCGAGAGTCCTATTGAGACTTTCTTCAAGAGTCGTGTTCATTGGATGAGTGTCGTGTTTCATCGGCGACAGGCGTGGGACGCCTACACGATCTTCATGGGTTGGTCGACTGGGGTCGAGCCGACTGGACAAACTCGCGGGGATCATCATATGGAAGCCTTGGAGGCTTGGTCGGTATGATTGATTTTCCCCGATTCCGATAGTACGGGAGTAATCCTCAGACTTGATGGATCATGGCAGTCGCGTGCACATGACGGCTGTATCTTGGATCTGGCGAAGAGGTGATCATTTGTAAGATGATCATCATAAGCCTTGTCCAGTGGCAGTCGGAATGTGTAGCGAGGACAATGGATTCCAAGAAGAGGATCTGTCCCCTGTCAGTATGTGACAGAGGTATCTCCTATGCACTCGGAGACACATTCATGCTGTTTGAAGCTATGGCCAAAGTGGTTGTCGAACAGGGAATGGTTTCCTGTGTCGACACAATGAAGCATACGTGGTCTCGAGTATAAGCATAGATGCTATCAAGGATGGGAACCGACGCCCAATTCATACCCTAGACTAAGGCCGAGAGACGAGTAGACGGAAGGATCGTACCCGTACGGAATTGGCGCCTAAATGTTTCACGCCAATTCACCTGGTCTCTAGTGCCATGGACCGTTGCTAGACGGCCACCCATGGTAACGGGCCCTTGTGGGACACGGGCCCAAGTTAGCTGAGGGTGAACCAAGGGTCACACACAAATCACCGAGGAGGTGAGAGATCGACTTGGAGTCAATCTCGAAGGATAAATAAGTAATTGGATTACTTAAGGGAAAGTCCATTGCATGGACGGGCCGATATTGTATCGGGCTTCCGTTTAATCGGTAAATTGGATTTTCGATTAAATATGGAAAGTTGAGACGTTAGATCTTTTAATTGGATTAAAAGATCAACGAGAATAATTTAAAAAAAGGACATTAATTGAATTTAATGTTAGGTTCATCGTAATTGGATTACGATAAAACCCGTCCATTTAAATTTTACCGAGAGGAGAAATAATTCCTATTTTAGAATAGGAAGAATTGGACTTCTTCCTTAATTAAACATGGCCGAGATGCTCCCTTGGAGGAAGCAAAATCAGCCATGTTTCATGCTAGGTGGTATGTTGACTTATCTCTTTTGGAAAGAGACAAATCAACTCCAATCAAGCTCTTCCCTTTTGGTATGATTTGATCATACCATAAATTTTGGTAGCTTGATTGAAAAATTGATGGTGATTGATTGGAATGAATCTAGACATCCTTGGATGAACCTAGACACATTCCAATAATCACATTAATTATATATATATATTAGATATACAACACTAAGCATAAGTGATTCATTGTTCATCTTTTTCTAGGAAAAGAGAAGACAATTTTTGGATCCTCTCTCCTCTCTCTCAACTCTTGGCTTCTCTCCCTCTCTTACACTTGTGTTCTTCACTGATTTTGAATCAAGAAGAAGAACAAAGTAAGTTTAAGAGACCACTAATTTCATAGTGTTCTTCTCTTAAACCGATTCCTTCTTAAACCCGTTCTTTTTCTAGCAAGAAGAACGTGTGTTTCTTCGGTGTGTGTGGATCACCTTTGGAGAATCCATACGTTTGGATTTCGTGAGCATTCCGGAGAAGGAACAACGCAAGTAGCCGGGAGATACGCTAAACAATCGAATGGTAACGGTCTCCTTATGCTTTGATTGATTTATTGTATATACATCTATGCCCTATGTGTTTAAAATATATGTTATAATATTTACACATCCTACATCGAACGCCCGGTCGAGCACCCAAGGGTACACCCCTTGGGATTCGTTTATTTAAATTAGATTTAAATTTACGCACCACTTTTCTCGCTTTCTCACTTCCGCTCGCGCTCCCGGCGGATCCGCTTGTCCTTCAGAGTGTAGGTTCAACCAGTGGGAGTTAGAGTCAAAGTAATATAGGACCAGTGCTCGAGGAGCTGAGAGAGATAGAGGGCAGAGCTAGGGCATAGGCACTGATAATGGAGATGGTAGCCATACTAGTGGAAGGAGTACAAAGGGAGCAGGAGCACAAGCAACTCAGGGACAGACCCCAAGCAAGAGTATATAACGTGACTAGGGGGAAGCCCCAACCTCAAATGACGTGATATCAGGTACGATCTTATTATTTGATGTTGAGGCATATGTTTTTCATTGAACCTGGCTCTACGCTTTCATATATATCTTCAAAATTTGTATCTAAAAATACCTGGTGAGAATAGTCCTTTGGGATATAATTTTGATGGTTCATTTGCCCATTATGAGATGAGGTGTGATCATGAATAATGTTAGAAAAGGGATTACTGAGGATTGGTGAATAAAGTAAATCACACTTACCTGTAGGTCACTGATAGTGATGAATTTTCTGTGATAGGAGTTGGTGATTGTAATCTTTAGGTGATGGAATTGGTAGCACAACATAATAGGCATTTTAGTTTGACTAGTATATTCCTAGACGCCAAGGGAACTGGTGATTGATATATCTTAGGCAAGCTAAGAAAACTAGTAGTGTTTGGGTGGGGAGACCAAGCAAGTAGTAGCTAAGAATTGTGTAATACATCAGCCATAAAAGGCACGACGATCTGATGTAGTACAGAAGGCATCTTGTAGCATGGCCATTATCTAGCCCATGCTGATTATAGATTTCCCTAAAAAGATGTAGGTCCCACACTGGAAGAAATGCCAATTTCTGTCTAGAGAGTTCCCTGATTAGTGTTCCCTGAAGTGAGTTTCTTCGCCTGATGAATCTTACCAAGTTTATGGACACCGCAGTATAGAGTCGGAAAGAGGTGGAGCTTTACTATAGCAAACACTCTGCCTCAAGATTGCCCGTGTATGAGTTGAGGGCCGATTTCTAATTGCATTGATACGAATGACCCTCTAGTGGTGGAAGTTTGGTGAATATATAAGAGTCTTAAGAAGCAAATAGAAAAGAAAATTGTTTGTACTTCAGAAAATGTATTGCCCAAATCTTCCCGGTTAGTTACCGTGAGACCACCAATAGTATGAGTGGGAATTACCGTCAAGACCCCATGTTATATTATTTGCGACAACCCAAGAAGGACACAGGTAGTATGAGAGTTGAAATTGTGGCATTGATTACCGCCAATTTGAATAGGGGAGGTGACAGTGAAGAATAGGATAAATTCGTTTACCGAGCATCGATTTGAACTCTTGACCAGTTTGTAAGGGTCTACCATGATTCTCAAAATTCATGATTTGAAGGGTCGGGTAATATTGGGTTATTGCTGCAGTTTGAACGATGGAATAGCTGAGAGAAAGAGTTAGATTACCAAAATCAGGCTTTTCGGCTTACATCGGTTAGATGGTCTAAACTATGAGTTCTTGGTAATGCCATTGATGTAAAGAAATTGCAAATAACCGGATCGCTCTTTCTCTCTTTTCCCCCCTTCCCCCATAGACTTCATGGAATTACATGAGAGCGCATACATTTTGTTTGCGGCGGCGCGACCCAAGTGTAGCCTGCAGATTTCAGTGTTGTAGATTGTTGTTTATACGATGACATCATTGGTGTGGGTACTTCGAGAAACATGGAGGAGCATGAACAACATCTTAAGGATAGTGTTACAAATTTTGAAAGATTAATAAGAGTTAGTTGTATGTTAAGTTAAGTTAAGTATGAATCTTTGGGTAAATCAGATTGGTTTCTAGGGCATTGTGATCATCTGGTGATAGGGGTTATGGCGGCTGTTACCTTGCAAAGGTGAAATGCTATTGTGGAATTGCCTGACCTTTGATAGTTCAAGTTTCGACGTTTCTCTTGTTGGGGTTAGCTAATGTAGTGGGCTTACGCGCGTTTTGTTGAGATGGTGGATTTTCCAATAATTGCAGGTCCTATGACTAAAGTTATTATGGAAATGGGGGTAGCATAATCCACTAGGATCTGAACCAGGCCACGTCAGCAGATTTGAATGAGCTACAAAAAAATAGATTGACATTCGGACTCTCTGGATTTTTGGTATTTACCATCTAGTAATGCGGGTACGTGGTGTATACAAGAATTGCATTCAACAACAAAGGGTTGGGTTTTGTATTGATGCAAAAATGGGAAAGGTCAATATGCTTATAGCATTCTCAGGGTCAGCTGAAGACTGCATGAGTGTGAAACCTTATCCGCACACACTGTTGGAGTTGCAGCAATTGTGTTATGCAATCTGAAGGTTTTGGAAGACACTATTTATATGGCGAAAAAGTTCAGTATCTTCACGCGACACCATAAAAGCCTTGAAATATGATAGGTTTTAACGGAGAAGGAGTTGGAATTTGAGCACTAAGAGAGATGGATAGAGCTGTTTAAAGGCATTATGAACTGCACTAGTGATTATCATAGACCAGGAAAGCAAAATGTCAGTAGTAGTTTCGGCAGTTAAGTAAGAAAGAGTTCAAGAACCTTAGCTAGTTTTGGGGAGTCGATAGATATGTGACATTGTGATAAGTGGAATCAAAGATTTATCTAGAATAACGAAATTGGAGGGTTGATCAGATAGCAGGTTTGTTGGCAAACTGGCTTTGCAGATTAAGCCAAGTACTTTTATGGATAAGATAAAATCAGGAGAGCACAGAGTGCAAAGATCTCTTTCCTTATGAATGAGATTGTTGCCTAAAGATGAATGAAAACAGGGATACGTTAAAAGGAAGCGGCTAATTTTTTCATATGAGGGTTGGTGAGTGATGGATTGAGTGGAATGGGAGCGATGTGCGGACGAGTTCTGTTGTTTTGCTCCTGATGTGATGAAACGAGGCTTACGGGATGGAGATTATTGCAATAGCTTATAATGCATCAATAATGCATATGCATCCTGTTACTATTATATAAAGATGTAAGCTGAGACATTAGACTCATTTTACTATTGGTTGAGCTGACAATGAAGAAGAAGAAAGATGAAGTTTTTCTAGATATGTGCTATAAATTTATGGCTAAATGTATGACTTTCATAAGTAACAGGTAGAACATCAGGCGCCAGCAGTAAACTTCAACCTTTATCTATACTAGAGTGGAAGTAGGAGAAGATCATTATGAATTTTATCGTAGGGTTGCCCCTATACACTTAGAAAGCATGACACTATTTGGGTAATTCTGGATAGACTGATAGAATCAACTCACTTCTTTATGTACCTAAAGTGATTCTCTAGATAAGTTAGCTGAGTTGTATATTTCCGAAATTGTAAGACTGCATGTGTGCCTGTATGTATTATGTCGGATAGAGATCATTGATTTACCTCAACGTTTTGGGAAAACTTACAAAGGGCTTTAGGCACGAAATTGCATTTCAACACTGCATTCATCATTAGACAGATGGACAGTCAGAAAGAACGATTTAGACTCTAGAAAGATATGATGAGGGTGTTTGTACAAATGGAGTTTAAGGGTAATTGGGATATCACCTTACCATTAATGGAGTTTGCGATAATAACAGTTTCACTCTAGCATTGTATGTCTCCATATGAAGCTTTATGGGAAAATGTTGAAGTCAGTATGTCGGGATTATTGAGGGCTTACGACAGCTAGAAAAATCCTGAATTGGTACAGGAAATAGTTTAAAAGATCCAACCATTAAAAAGTGTTTGAAAGTAGCCCGAATCACCAGAAAAGTTATGTTAATAGACACAGGAGGAAATGGGATGTATGAAATTGGGAGAAGGTTTTCTGAAGGTATCACCATGGAAGGGAATCTTGAGTTTGTTAAGCAGGGGAAGCTGAGTCCAAAGTATATTGGCCCGTATGAAATTTAATTGAAAGAATCAGACCACTAGCATATCGACTAGCAGTCCCAGCAAAATATTCACAGATACATGATGTATTCGATGCTACCGGCAATATCGATCTGATCCTAGCCATTATATCCTGACACCTGAAGCCAAAAGTTCTAGCTATGTGACTATAGTCTTTTGTCGGTTTGCATTTCAAAATTCTTAGTAGTCTGAAACTCTTTTTTTGGAGTTATGTACATAAGTATACCTGTGGCTTAGTAGATATAATAAACTTCTGACGACGTCTATCATTATTATATATATATATTACATGTTTATAATAGATGGTATTCATTTAACTGGAAATCTCTTATAAGACAGGTTATACGTAAGAGGGATGTAAACTAATGAATATACAGTGTAGTTATGTATGTCAAACTAGTGATCGTGATCAGGTTATTGGCAGTAGGTAAGGGGTGGGTTTTATTGGACGAGTTGTTATCGTGAAGATCTGGCACAGTCAGCTTTTCTCTCTCAACGCTCCTGACACTTGCGGCCGTCGTTGTTCCTTAATTGCCACGATTAGGCTCTGATAATAACCATAGAGTGAAGCTTCATGCACAACGCCGTCCGAAGGAGAGTTTGCCATCCCTACGGATTTAATGATTACTCACGTGAAAAACCGCCTGCCTCTGGCGGCCATCTCTTTGATTTACGACGCGGCCCGGTGAATTATACTCCAACCAAAGGCAAATACGTCTGCGCCTCCATTGACTCCCTAGGGGGCCTATTGATGTTCCCACACAATATCCGTATTTCAGGCAACCATCAAATCAACCGGAACGGTCAACTTGCCGTAGGTGGGCTGCCCGTGGTCTTATTTTTGAAGAAATTTAGTTTTCCAAACGTCTTTGTGTTTGGTAATTTCTGTGTAGAATTTTGTGGTCCGAAGAAAAGATTACGACTAGTTTGTTTGAGTATAGATATAATACTCAAAAAACCACCATGCGGGATTGATATTTCAGGGATATGAGGTGTTTCATACCCCTCTGGCACTTAGGCAAACCAGCAGAGATCATTGGAGTCAACATTCATTTCCCCAATACCTTTATAGATGTCTGGGTGCTGAAAAATGCGCTGTTTTTCCAAACTCTTAATTTTTTCATGTGACTTTGGGAAGGAATCATTTCCTTCTAGTAGTAGTATTTTGGCTATGCAACAGATTATAGAATGGATGTTGCGAAAACTGGGGCCACTTTCTGTCGGATTTGGCTTAATGCATGGCTTTCTTGGCCACACACTTTCTGACCATTTTCCCTAGTTTATTGTGCTTCTAAAGTCGGCTTCTATCAGTTGAAACTCCTTCTTGAAGGTGCATAGCGCGAAACTTGGATTTACTTGCACATATTTTTTGTTTAGATGATGTTGATTGTGTCAGTGCAAATTTCCCATCCCACAACAAAGACTATCGGACCATGTTGCTTGCACTGATTCCAAGAAATGGGTTCTTTCAGTTTGCAACACCTACAACTTGGTCAAAGCGGTTGAGGATATATCAAGTGCAAGTGTACGCAATGCTTGCTTCTCGGTTAGATTGAGTTGAAGACTTTCGTTGGTAGACAAAAGTGCTAATAAGATGAAGTTTTTTTTCTTTGACGATGTGTGGGCCCGACCAAGCTTTTCCTAACTGTGTGAAAACCGGAAGCTTCCCAGAGTTGGGGTTTCAAAATGGACTATCAAAGTGCTATTTGGACTGTGAGGGTGATAAACAGTCATCCTTGATTATGACTTTGGCTCAAACAGATGGTGTGCTCTCAGTGATTTACCTTGGGGTGTTGTTTTCGTAAGCCTAGAAAAAGCATGTGGATCGGCCTGGGAGTAGCGCGAAATGCGGAAGCGCGGGATAAATAAAATTGCAAGAATTTAAAACATGCTATGAACAAGATAAATAAACCGTTCAAGGGGTGTTCTTGAACCTCCCGGGCATTCCGCCCACGTTTCAAGGAGACCTCTTAATTCGTACACGCAATCCGCCACGTATCTTGATCTTCGTGCTAGCGAAAGAACAAGTGTATGTTTATTGGAGAGGACGGATTGATCGGACGTTATTGATTAACGAGATCAACCCTCCTAAAGTTCAATTGTTAAACACAAAAGAACTTGAGAGTTTCTTGGAAGAGAAGGAAGAGATGTTCGGCCGAGAGAGAGAGAGAGAGGAGAGGCCGAAGTATGTGTATGTGTGTGTGCCTATCATTTTTCATCATCTTTTCCAAAGAGGACACTTAGGAGTATTTATAGAGGAGGAATCTATTCCTCTTCTAATTCCACTCTTTGAAGACTCCTCCTTGATAGGATTTAACCTAGTCAATCTAGTCAACTACTAAGCATTCTTGGTCAAACCAATCTAGCCATTGATTCCTCTTCTTTAATCTCAACCATTGATTAATTTAATGGAATATTTAATCTCATTTAAATAATCCAACAGACAATAAATAAATGTATCAAATATAAATATTTATACGCAAGCAAATTAAAATTAATTTTCAATAAATCTAATTTATTAGATAAATTCCTTTCATCTAATAAACGGAATTAATTTCTTCCAAGAAAAGAAGGACTCGATTAAATCCAATTTAATCGTTCCATTTTCTCCAAATATTTAATAACCAATTAAATACGTTATGTGTGCGAATTGTGTGTGACTCTTTAAGGTTCACCTTCAGCTAGACTTGGTTGGATTCCTAGAATCCTCCCGTCACCATGGTGTGGGCCGTCTAGCAACGGACCATGGCACTAGAGACTAGGTGAATATGCGTGGGGATGAACATTTAGGCTCTATAGTGTTAGAATAGGTGACCAGAAAGTCAATGGTATTGGCTGTTCTGAGAACCATTCGTCAATCTGTGAACAAGTAATATTATGTTAATGAATGTGGTAAGGTTCATAGGCATGAGTTTGTTGTACTTACTGCTTGCATCGTTACGATGTCACAACAAACGCCCACAGACTGAAATAACATTTCGGGAAATTGGAACTTACGCTTGGAGGTAGGTTCATGAAATCAGTTTCGCCGAATCAGTCTGAAATACTCCAAGTCAAAGGAATCTCGAGACAGGGCATCGAGAATCCATTGAGACTTGCACTAAGCATCTGCTGTCGTGTTTCATCGACGGGTGACGAGGATCGTCTAAGCAGTGTTAGGGTCGGTCTGCTGGGAGCGGCCGACTGAGGTGACTCGCGGGAATCGTCATATAGAAGCTACTCGGGCTTGGTCGGTATGCTCGTATTCCCGGTTCCGATAGTACGGGATTAGTCCTCGGACTTGAGGATCACGGCAGTCCCCTACATACTAAGGCTGTATCTTGGATCTGGTGAAATTTGACCGATTATATCACATGGTCATCATAAGCCTCGTCCAGTGCAGTCGGAGTATGTAAGAACGGTGAATCCAAGATAGGATCTGTCCCCTGTCAAAGGACATGAAAGAAAGATCTCTATGCGCTCGAGATTGTTTAGACTCACAAAGGTCTATGGCCATAGCACTTGATGTAGTGGGAAAGGATTTCCTACGTCGAGTTAAACCTATCTCGAGCATTATGCATAGTTGCCTAGTCAACGATGGGAACCGACCCCTATACTAAAGGCCGGGAGACAGGCGACAGTAGGACCGTACCCGTACGTATCGAGCGTCGTCGGACCGCACCTGCGTATAACTCGGAGCCTAAATGTGAAAGAAATCGGTGGATCGGCCCGGGGATGAGCGCGTATAGCGGAAGCGCGGAATAGTGCGTAATAAAAATTACAAAGCATAATTAAATGGGAATTTAAACTATGCATAATATACATAAACGAATCAAGGGGTGTGCCCCTTGATTCTCCCGGGCGTTCGTGTATCTCATGTTCAATTAAACACAACATGGAGGCCATAGAATTAGAACGAAAACCATAATTAAAAGAACCTACCCGGTTTGTAGTTTTGTCTTCGTTCGGCTACATGCATTGTTCCCCGTTTTGCACCAAGATCTCAAGAAGAGACCTCTAAATCATCTCACTCGCTGCACCGGGAAAGCAACGAACCCTTGTGCTAGCAAGAAAATCATTGGGGAGAAGAGACATCGGTACACGCTATCAATTAACGCAACCGGCGTCTCTTACGTTCTTAACTTGAATAAATCAAGAAGAACAAAGTATATTTCTTGGAGAGAAGAAAGAGGGTGGACGAATTTGAGAGAGATGAGAGAATGAGAGTTGTAGAGAATACTAGGTGTAAGTGTGTGTTTTTTGAGTATTTATAGAAGATGGAATTCCTATTCCTTCTCAAACTCTTCCAAAGAGACACACTTTGACTAGGATTTTGACCTAGTCAAATCCTAGTCAAATTAGGCTTTTGATTAAGTCAAATTAATCATGGCCCTTCATCTCATCATTCTCTAGATCAAATCTTTGTCCATCCATTTTGATGGGCTTTATGGAATGGGCCTATTTAATTCTAAATTAAAATTCCCATGGACTTTATATTAAAAATCCTATTTAATATACTAAGCCCATTAATTAATTAATGGAATGGACTTTATTTAATTCCAAATTAAATAGTCCATGGACTTTATATTAAATCCTATTTAATTACCAAGCCCATTAATTAATTCCATAGAATGGGATTATTTAATTCTAAATTAAATAGTCCCATGGACTTTATATTAAATCCTATTTAATATACTAAGCCCCATTAATTAATTAATGGAATGGACTTTATTTAATTCCAAATTAAATAGTCCATGGACTTTATATTAAATCCTATTTAATACCAAGCCCACTAATTAATTAATTCATCCTTTTAATCTAATTAAAAGGAAAGCCCATGCTTTGTAAAATTCATAAATCTAATTTATGAACTCAAGCCCGATTATTCCAAATAATACATCGAGGCTTGTATCTCCAAGAAGTATAGATTTAATTCCATTAAATTAAACCTTCTCCCGGAATTAATTCCAAATTAATTCCCTTTCATTTGGTGTAGCGGGTGTGACTCTTTAGGTTCACCTTTCAGCTAGACTTGGACCTACTTTTCGTTATTTCAATAACTAAAGTAGTCCGTTACCATGGGTGGCCATCTAGCAACGGTCCATGGCACTAGAGACTAGGTGAATTTTATGGTGTGAACATTTAGGCTCCGAGTTATACGCAGGTGCGGTCCTACCGACGGCTCGATACGTACGGGTACGGTCCTACTGTCCGCCTGTCTCCCGGCCTTTAGTCTAGGGTCGGTTCCCATCGTTTGACTAGGCAACTATGCATAATGCTCGAGATAGGTTTAACTCGACGTAGGAAATCCTTTCCCACTACATCAAGTGCTATGGCCATAGACTTTGTGAGTCTAAACCATCTCCGAGCGCATAGGAGATCTTGCTGTCATATCCTTTGACAGGGGACAGATCCTATCTTGGAATTCACCGTTCTTTACATACTCCGACTGCACTGGACGAGGCTTATGATGACCATGTGATATAATCGGTCAAATTTCACCAGATCCAAGATACAGCCTTAGTATGTAGGGGATCTGCCGTGATCCTCAAGTCCGAGGACTAATCCCGTACTATCGGAACCGGGAATACGAGTCATACCGAACCAAAGCCGAGTAGCTTTCTATATGACGATTCCCGCGAGTCACCTCAGTCGGCCACTCCCCAGCTGACCGACCCACTAACACTGCTTAGACGATCCTCGTCACCCGTCGATGAAACACGACAGCAGATGCTTAGTGCAAGTCTCAAATGGATTCTCGATTGCCCTGTCTCGAGATTCCTTTTGAGTTGGAGTATTTCAGACTGATTCGGCGAAACTGATTTCATGAACCTACCTCCAAGCGTAGTTCCAATTTCCCGAAATGTTATTTCAGTCTGTGGGCGTTTGTTGTGACATCGTAACGATGCAAGCAGTAAGTACAACAAACTCATGCCTATGAATCCTTTACTACATTCAATTAACATAATATTACTTGTTCAACAGATTGACGAATGGTTCTCAGAACAGCCAATACCATTGACTTTCTGGTCACCTATTCTAAACAATCTCCCCATTGACCAATAAGTCAATTACCCCACTTTGTTCAGAATCCACTGAGTATGAGTAATCTACGATACCGACTAAGGTATTGTGAGTCCGTTTATATTTCCTTGCGAAGCAATACGGTCTAACCGTGTTACCTCTATCCACCATTGCCTCTTAGAGATGGTGGTTGTCTAAGAATATTTTCGTGGATCTTGTGATGAGATCTCGTGCCAATACTCCCATAGCCAAGTTGCCTGCCATATAGGCAAAACATTGGCTTGTCGTGCTAGGCGCCACGTCCATCCTATGGACGCGGTCTTCATCAGTGAACCACTATCCGATGCACTCGTCATTGGGCCTGACTGTGCATACCTTTGAGACTAACTGGTTTTCACTTATGCTCTGGAAGCTAGTATCGCTTTAGCCTTCCAAAGCAACTCTCAACAGACGGTGCATCATGAACACATCTTTAGTCCTTATTCAGTACTAAGGATCGTTCTTTGATTGCTGTCTTCAACCCTCAGTGCATTACCGATTTATGTTTGAGCCATGCTAGAAGCACTCTCAACATCGGTTCCTATACACCGAGTAAACATATCATATGTTTGCCTAGGGTTAAGACGTAGGGGATACTCAACATCCAAGCCTTCTCATTAGTCCACCGTGACTAAGTCTTGAATGGCTTGATGCTTTATGCATAGTATCCAAGTTTTCTCATCAGTCTTACTATGACTGAGTCTCGAACAACTTGTCCCTCTACATATATGAGTTTTTTCTCATCAGTCCACCATGACTGAGTCTTTGAAAAGCTTAATTCATGATATGTATGTGGGATCCCTAAAATGTCATCGAGAATTTTCGTGAGTTACAGTTTGTGTTTTAGTGATTCCTAATGCCTTGAATTCATCCATGAATCAAGATATTACACACTTAAACACTTGGAACACCATTTCTACTCCCACTGATCACCTACGTCGTTTAAGACCGAGTTCATGCTCCGTATGAGCTCGTCAAAACGAATATTCCAATTATGCGGTGTTTCAAATCTTGTTTGAATTTCCTAGTGGATTCTATGGCTCCTCTCCATAAATCCTACTACGATGTCCAACATCACGTTCCGCAGGTCATTTGGATTATTATCCAAATTTGACCGAACATATCCCGATCACTCGTACCTCTTACGACATTCGGGTTCGTTCTTAAGGGGACTTGGAATATGATCAATTTAAGAAAGAAATGCAATTATAAGCAACGTTTAGCATTATTCTGTCGTAACGTTGTACAAATTAGACACCGAGTCTAATTTGTCTCCCACTTAGTCCCTTGACGTATGTAGGATCCTTCTACATGCTCAAGGACTTTGTCGGGACATAGGCTTGCCAAACCATGGCTCCTTGTGCGTGACTCTTGGCAAAGTGCCATGTTCTTACGTTGGCAATTTTGAGTCTACGTCTACACGGGCTAAGGTAATTGGCGAAACTTCGATCGATCTTCGTCCAACGAGATTCGATCGTTCCCTTTATCAGAGACCGTCATACTTGGCCTTTATAGGAAATGTTTCATTGAGAATTCCATTTTCAACTTGGATGCTCAAGAGCTCCCACTAAATACACGGCCTTTTCGATCCTATCGAAACAGGTTTAATTTTGCAACCATTTATGGTTCACCTCCTTAAGTCTAATTCCCAAACCTCCTATGGGGACCTTTAGACTTTTTGAACCCTCTTATGGTCTTTGTGTATTAGTAACCTACAGTTGTCTTATTGGCTTCCCTTCCAATAGACTATTTGGCAAGCCTACTTTGTCCAACAAAGAGCTTTCGGACTTTCTTCTTCATAAAAGACTTGTAAATTTAGTCGATTCGAATCATCTATTTCTAGATTCATCGAACTTTCCAATTACTTATCTTTTAATAAGAAGAAACGTCCTAGCTGTTGTAGATGCCCAAATCTATAAGTTGGTTCTTGATTAATCCATTTAATAATTTGAATTTTGAGTATCCATAAACCTTTTATAGGATGGTATTTTAGGAATTTACGTACAAACACTAGCAAACATGAATCAATATTCAATAATTTTGTTTGATCAAATATGTATGTAATAAAACCTTTGTCCAACAAAGAGACATACTTTGATCAAGCTAGGTTACGTAATTCCTATATTACCCTAACATGATCACGATTATGGGCCTAACAAGTCTCTAGTCCTTTTCATCAATGGACCTTGCCATTGTTGAATCCTAGAACTGTTCTTGGCTTTTTAAGTCCTTATTCACTTTCTGCAAACCACCCGCAGATTAGTGATAGGAATGGTATCAAATACCAAATAGAGTAAAAGTGATCATGTCAATACTCAATATCAAATTTTACCTACATTGGAGAGGGGTTTAGAATACTCCCCTTTCCAATGGCCCTTTTACGACAGTAAATGCTTACGTTCTTAGAATCTATTGACTGCTTGAACCTTTTGCTCTTTCCTTTACCTCCACCTTGTGTTGTAAAGGAACAAACTTGAAGTGCTGCAATAGTTGATGTTACCTTACCCTTCTTCCTCTTTTAGCGTCTGGCACCCTGCCTTTCGCTATGAGGTTGAAGCCTCTCCTACTAGTACCAACGGCGCAGATTTTGCAATCGTTGCCTCGTACTAGACCGACATAATTACCAACCTATGAAGATCTTTCTAAGCTCATTCATGTTGATAATTAATGGTTCGTAGGAGGAAGGAAGAGACTGAAGGATCATGTCAATGTACGTCTCTAAAGACTGACGTGGAGGTCTTTTGAGCTTCTCCACTAGGATTGCATCATCACTCCATGTTCTTTGTACCGACATCCCTTCCGTCATCTTAGCTCCAAACATGCCTTCGTTGCATTTTACCCCACATGTTGGTCCAAGACCATATAGACATGATGCAAACGAAAGCATAGTTTGAGCCAACATCATTATATCCTACTTGTCGGTGGTCATCCTTCAACTTTTGAACGCCAAGCGTTGCCTTAGTTGTCGACCCTCCGGCAAGGGCTGAGGAACGTCCTCATTCCGATATGTGAGTTAAGGTTCTGGAAATCTAAGACCATCTTAAGATTTCGCAGTCAATTCGTCTAATTGGTTCCCTTTTTAATGAGCCTCTTAGTGATGTGTTTGGTGGATTCTTAGACATTCACAACATATATGAAACAGAAAATAATAAGCAGAATGAAGTAATATTTTGGTTAAGTCTCGGTCTTTAGTCCTTAACCTCTCCCACTATTTCTACGAAAAACACGGCACTCTCAAACGTTGTTTTCGGGAAATCCTTTCCTAGTGGGCTCGGGATCCACAGCGATCTCCCCATACCCCGCTTTTACGATTCGCATGGGAAAAGAACCCGTGGGAGGTATTCCATACCATTCTCGTTCCACGAGATTCCCAAGATAATTGCCTCACCCTTTCACGTGATCCCGAGGACTCCAAGCGAATCACGTTATTCGCGGCGTTAGACCCGACCCAATCAACCGATTCATAAACTCACTGCTACCTCCACGACTCGTGAGACAGGTAACAGTAGTCTACTCATCGTTCATGACAAAGTGCAGCTTCTTTTAAGCACGATAGTCGTGCCACGACTCGTGAGACCACGCTATCGACCTAAAAGATCTTCCTCACTTTTGCCATGGATGGAAGGCTTGGACAGACTCCCAGAGTCCTAGTCCATTTATTAAGGGTCTATATTTAACTTGGTTTAACCAAGTGAGAGTTTTGATAGAACGAGACCTCATCACATATTAAGTATTGCATTGCGTGCGTTATGGCAGAAAATATTCTAAGCGTGAATGTAACCATACATAAAGCATATAGAATAATCATAAGCATAAAATACGCATCGCATGCAAAATAAAGTCTAGGCACGCCCCTGTAGGATGATCACAAGCCCAAACCTATGCGACCCACTGAGCCCGCAGTGGATCTATGGTCAATCTAAGGGTAGGCCCTACACTATTACAAGTTTTAATAACCCATTACATGCAATGGGCCTTGTAAGTCCTCTTTATCTTCTTGGGCTCTCCATCGTGGGCCTACACCGGGCTTCTTCTCCATGGATCCTCCGTGGGCCATCTGATGGCAACCTCCATGGGCCTCCAACACCTTGGCTTATCTTCTCTTGCAGCTTTTATTTACAAAAAGAATAAAACCTCACCACTAATTCTACTCTCATTACATCATAAAATAAGAAACCCCAATTAAACATTTGGGGGAGTACATTGGGAGGGAGAGAGAAAAGCCTTATTATTCCAAGGCACTAGAAGAGAGACAGAGAGGAAAATAAAGAGGCACACAGGCCACAACCCAACAAATAAATGTAAAATAAACCATACATGCGGTCTAGGGGCTTTGTGATCATCCTTTTGTCAAATCAATTAACACAAATAGCACAAATACATATCCCACGTAAAATATGCTATACCAACATCCATGATAATCCATACCATAAAATAAATGCAGAAACTACATGTAAAATATCCACACCAAACATTGGATAATAGTGCAACCTATGCACAACGATTTTTGTTGGAAAAACCTTTTCCATAATTAACAAGCAATATTAATTCTATGAAATATAAAATCTCAACCAAAATTAAAATGCCCCAAGTTAATTAATTAAGAAAAATTCCCAGAATTATACAGAAAAATCAAATTTTTTTCTGAAACACAAAAATCAACAATTCAAGAATATGCCCATTTATTCAAGAATTCCAAAATCCAACATTCGTGCAATATTAATACATGTCAAGATCTACTCATACTCAAGCCATAAAATAACCATGATGTCCAACATCATAAAACGCAGAAATTATTGCGAAATTTCACATGTGAATTTTGATCATTGGTGCAACCATTGCAAAAAATTAAATCTTGTTAGGAAACCCTTTCCTCATCAACCAAGCAATATTTATTTTAGAAAATTCCAAATCTCAAAAAATAAATATTCTAAGTCAACGGGTTCAGAATAATTCAGAAAATATCATAAAAAATAATACAGTAAAAACAGTTTTGAAAAACGAGCCAAAAACGGAGGGAAACGGAAAACGGCACGGCCGGCCGGCCAGACGCGCGCGCGCGCGCGCGCAGGCTCCTCTGCCTGCGCGCACAGCGCGCGCGCCCAGCGCATGCCGTGCGGCGCGCCCAGCGCGCGCCTGCGCCTAGCGCTTGCGCGCGCGCGCACGCGCGCAGGCGCCCATGCCTGCGCGCGCGGCCGCGCGCGCGGCCGGCAACAGCGCGCGCGCTGTCCGCGCACGCTGGGCGCGCTGGCCGGGCGCGCGCAGGCCCCTGCCTGCACGCGCGCCCGGCCGCGCCCCTGTGCGCGCGGCCAGCGTGCTGCTGCTGCCGGTTCGCCGTTTTTTCACTCCTTTTCGATTTTTCATGCAATTTTCTGAACCACAAGATAAATAAAACCCTAGAACATGTATAAACACATTCAAGAAAACCAAGATCCAAAATCCCATGCAAAATTAAACGCCAATAAATATCTACGATAAACATGCTATAAACGTAAATTAAAACACGTTTATCATGCTTAAACGCACATAGCACATAGAATTCTAGGCCTATACACCGAACCGGGCTCTGATACCACTGAAAGAAATCGGTGGATCGGGCCCGGGAGATGAGCGCGTATAGCGGAAGCGCGGAATAGTGCGTAATAAAAATTACAAAGCATAATTAAATGGAATTTAAACTATGCATAATATACATAAACGAATCAAGGGGTGTGCCCTTGATTCTCCCGGGCGTTCGGTGTATCTCATGTTCAATAAAACACAACATGGAGGCCATAGAATTAGAAACGAAAACCATAATTAAAGAACCTACCCGGTTGTAGTTTTGTCTTCGTTCGGCTACATGCATTGTTCCCCGTTTTGCACCAAGATCTCAAGAAGAGACCCTCTAAATCATCTCACTCGCTGCACCGGAAAGCAACGAACCCTTGTGCTAGCAAGAAAATCATTGGGGAGAAGAGACATCGGTACACGCTATCAATTAACGCAACCGGCGTCTCTTACGTTCTTAACTTGAATAAAATCAAGAAGAACAAAGTATATTTCTTGGAGAGAAGAAAGAGGGTGGACGAATTTGAGAGAGATGAGAGATGAGAGTTGTAGAGAATACTAGGTGTAAGTGTGTGTTTTTTGAGTATTTATAGAAGATGGAATTCCTATTCCTTCTCAAACTCTTCCAAAGAGACACACTTTGACTAGGATTTTGACCTAGTCAAATCCTAGTCAAATTAGGCTTTTGATTAAGTCAAATTAATCATGGCCCTTCATCTCATCATTCTCTAGATCAAATCTTGTCCATCCATTTTGATGGGCTTTATGGAATGGGCCTATTTAATTCTAAATTAAAAATTCCCATGGACTTTATATTAAAATCCTATTTAATATACTAAGCCCATTAATTAATTAATGGAATGGACTTTATTTAATTCCAAATTAAATAGTCCATGGACTTTATATTAAATCCTATTTAATACCAAGCCCATTAATTAATTCCATAGAATGGGATTATTTAATTCTAAATTAAATAGTCCCATGGACTTTATATTAAATCCTATTTAATATACTAAGCCCATTAATTAATTAATGGAATGGACTTTATTTAATTCCAAATTAAATAGTCCATGGACTTTATATTAAATCCTATTTAATACCAAGCCCACTAATTAATTAATTCATCCTTTTAATCTAATTAAAAGGAAAGCCCATGCTTTGTAAAATTCATAAATCTAATTTATGAACTCAAGCCCGATTATTCCAAATAATACATCGAGGCTTGTATCTCCAAGAAGTATAATTTAATTCCATTAAATTAAACCTTCTCCCGGAATTAATTCCAAATTAATTCCCTTTCATTTGGTGTAGCGGGTGTGACTCTTTAGGTTCACCTTTCAGCTAGACTTGGACCTACTTTTCGTTATTTCATAACTAAAGTAGTCCGTTACCATGGGTGGCCATCTAGCAACGGTCCATGGCACTAGAGACTAGGTGAATTTATGGTGTGAACATTTAGGCTCCGAGTTATACGCAGGTGCGGTCCTACCGACGCTCGATACGTACGGGTACGGTCCTACTGTCGCCTGTCTCCCGGCCTTTAGTCTAGGGGTCGGTTCCCATCGTTGACTAGGCAACTATGCATAATGCTCGAGATAGGTTTAACTCGACGTAGGAAATCCTTTCCCACTACATCAAGTGCTATGGCCATAGACTTTGTGAGTCTAAACCATCTCCGAGCGCATAGGAGATCTTGCTGTCATATCCTTTGACAGGGGACAGATCCTATCTTGGAATTCACCGTTCTTACATACTCCGACTGCACTGGACGAGGCTTATGATGACCATGTGATATAATCGGTCAAATTTCACCAGATCTAAGATACAGCCTTAGTATGTAGGGGACTGCCGTGATCCTCAAGTCCGAGGACTAATCCCGTACTATCGGAACCGGGAATACGAGTCATACCGACCAAGCCCGAGTAGCTTCTATATGACGATTCCCGCGAGTCACCTCAGTCGGCCGCTCCCCAGCTGACCGACCCACTAACACTGCTTAGACGATCCTCGTCACCCGTCGATGAAACACGACAGCAGATGCTTAGTGCAAGTCTCAAATGGATTCTCGATGCCCTGTCTCGAGATTCCTTTGACTTGGAGTATTTCAGACTGATTCGGCGAAACTGATTTCATGAACCTATCTCCAAGCGTAGTTCCAATTTCCCGAAATGTTATTTCAGTCTGTGGGCGTTTGTTGTGACATCGTAACGATGCAAGCAGTAAGTACAACAAACTCATGCCTATGAATCCTTACTACATTCATTAACATAATATTACTTGTTCACAGATTGACGAATGGTTCTCAGAACAGCCAATACCATTGACTTTCTGGTCACCTATTCTAACAAAATGTTCACACCATAAATTCACCTAGTCTCTAGTGGCATGGACCGTTGCTAGATGGCCACCCATGGTAACAGACTACTTTGGTTATGAAATAACAAAAAGTAGGTCCAAGTCTAGCTGAAAGGTGAACCTAAAGAGTCACACCCGCTACACCAAATGAAAGGGAATTAATTTGGAATTAATTCCGGGAGAAGGTTTAATTTAATGGAATTAAATTATACTTCTTGGAGATTCAAGCTTCGATGAATTATTTGGAATAATCGGGCTTGAGTTCATAAATTAGATTTATGAATTTTACAAAGCATGGGCTTTCCTTTTAATTAGATTAAAAGGGTGAATTAATTAATTAGTGGTCTTGGTATATTAAATAGGATTTAATATAAACTCCATGGACTATTTAATTTGGAATTAATATAAAGTCCATTCCATTAATTAATTAATGGGCTTAGTATATTAAATAGGATTTTAATATAAAGTCCATGGGACTATTTAATTTAGAATTAAATAATCCCATTCTATGGAATTAATTAATGGGCTTAGTATATTAAATAGGATTTTAATATAAAGTCCATGGGACTATTTAATTTAGAATTAAATAATCCCATTCTATGGAATTAATTAATGGGTTTGGTATTAAATAGGATTTAATATAAAGTACATGGACTATTTAATTTGGAATTAAATAAAGTCCATTCCATTAATTAATTAATGGGCTTAATATATTAAATAGGATTTTAATATAAAGTCCATGGGATCATTTAATTTAGAATTAAATAAAGCCCATTCCATAAAGCCCATCAAAATGGATGGACAAGATTTGATCTAGAGAATGATGAGATGAAGGGCCATGATTAATTTGACTTAATCAAGCCTAATTTGACTAGGATTTGACTAGGTCAAAATCCTAGTCAAAGTGTGTCTCTTTTGGAAGAGTTTGAGAAGGAATAGGAATTCCATCTTCTATAAATACTTAAAAAACACACACTTACACCTAGTATTCTCTACAACTCTCATCTCTCAAAATTCTCTCTCAAAATTCGTCCACCCCTATTTTTCACTCTCCAAGAATATTACTTTGTTCTTCTTGATTTATTCAAGTTAAGAACATAAGAGACATTGATTGCGTTCATTCATAGCGTGTATCGATGTCTCTTCTCCCCAAAATAATTTCTTGCTAGCACAAGGGTTGTTTGCTTTCCAGTGGAGCGAGTGAGATGATTTAGAGGGTCTCTTCTTGAGATCTTGGTGCAAAACGGGGAACAATGCATGTAGCCGAACGAAGACAAAACTACAACCGGGTAGGTTCTTAATTTCGTTTTTTACGGTTTCAATTCTATGGCCTCCATGTTGTGCTTTATTGAACATGAGATACACCGAACGCCCGGGAGAATCAAGGGCACCCCCCTTGATTCGTTTATGTATATTATGCATGATTTAAATTCCATTTAATTATGCTTTGTAATTTTTTATTACGCACTACTTCGCGATTCCGCTATTCGCGTTAATCTCCCGGGACGATCCACCGATTTCTTTCAGTGGTATCAGAGCCCGGTTCGGTGTATAGGCCTAGAATTCTATGTGCTATGTGCGCTTAAGCATGATAAACGTGTTTTCATTTACGTTTATAGCATGTTTATCGTGGATATTTATTGGCGTTTAATTTTGCATGGGATTTTGGATCTTGGTTTTCTTGAATGTGTTTATACATGTTCTAGGGTTTAATTTATCTTGTGGTTCAGAAAAATTGCATGAAAAATCGAAAAGGAGTGAAAAACGGCGAACCGGCAGCAGCAGCACGCTGGCCGCGCGCACAGGGGCGCGGCCGGGCGCGCGTGCAGGCAGGGGCCTGCGCGCGCCCGGCCAGCGCGCCCAGCGTGCGCGGACAGCGCGCGCGCTGTGCCGGCCGCGCGCGCGGCCGCGCGCACGGCATGCGCTGGGCGCGCGCGCTGTGCGCGTAGGCAGAGGAGCCTGCGCGCGCGCGCGCCTGGCCGGCCGGCTGTGCCGTTTTCCGTTTCTCTCCCGTTTTTGGCTCGTTTTTCAAAACTGTTTTTACTGAATTATTTTTATAATATTTTCTGCATTATTTTGAACCCGTTGACTTAGAATATTTATTTTTTGAGATTTAGAATTTCCTAAAATAAATATTGCTTGGTTGATGAGGAAAGGGTTTCCTAACAAGATTTAAATTTTGCAATGGTTGCACCAATGATCAAAATTCATATGTGAAATTTCGCAATAATTTCTGCGTTTTATGATGTTGGACATCATGGTTATTTTATTGTTTGAGCATGAGTAGATCCTAACATGTATTAATATTGCACGAATGTTGGATTTTGGAATTCTTGAATAAATGGGCATATTCTTGAATTGTTGATTTTTGTGTTTCAGAAAATTTGATTTTTTCTGTATAATTCTTGGAATTTTTCTGAATTAATTAACTTGGGGCATTTTAATTTTGGTTGAGATTTTATATTTCACAGAATTAATATTGCCTTGTTAATTATGGAAAAGGATTTTCCAACAAAAATCGTTGTGCATAGGTTGCACTATTATCCAATGTTTGGTGTGGATATTTTACATGTAGTTTCTGCATTTATTTTATGGTATGGATTATCATGGATGTTGGTATAGCATATTTTACGTGGGATATGTATTTGTGCTATTTGTGTTAATTGATTTGACAAAGGATGATCACAAAGCCCCTAGACCGCATGTATGGTTTATTTACATTTATTTGTTGGGTTGTGGCCTGTGTGCCTCTTTATTTTCCTCTCTGTCTCTCTTCTAGTGCCTTGGAATAATAAGGCTTTCTCTCTCCCTCCTCATGTACTCCCCCCAAATGTTTAATTGGGGTTTCTTATTTTATGATGTAATGAGAGTAGAATTAGTGGTGAGGTTTTATTTTTTTTTTTGTAAATAAAAGCTGCAAGAGAAGACAAGCCCAAGGTGTTGGAGGCCCATGGAGGTTGCCATCAGATGGCCCACGGAGTATCCATGGAGAAGAAGCCCGGTGAAGGCCCACGATGGAGAGCCTAAGAAGATAAAGAGGACTTACAAGGCCCATTGCATGTAATGGGTTATTAAATCTTGTAATAGTGTAGGGCCTACCCTTAGATTGACCATAGATCCACTGCGGGCTCAGTGGGTCGCATAGGTTTGGGCTTGTGATCATCCTACAGGGGCGTGCTAGGCTTTATTTTGCATGCGATGCGTATTATATGTTTATGATTATTCTATATGCTTTATGTATGGTTACATTCACGCTTAGAATATTTCTGCCATAACGCACGCAATGCAATACTCAATATATGTGATGAGGTCTCGTTCTATCAAAACTCTCACTTGGTTGAACCAAGTTAAATATAGACCCTTAATAAATGGACTAGGACTCTGGGAGTCTGTCCAAGCCTTCCATCCATGGCAAAAGTGAGGAAGATCTTTTAGGTCGATAGCGTGGTCTCACGAGTCGTGGCACGACTATCGTGCTTAAAAGAAGCTGCACTTTGTCATGAACGATGAGTAGACTGCTGTTACCTGTCTCACGAGTCGTGGAGGTAGCAGTGAGTCTATGAATCGGTTGATTGGGTCGGGTCTAACGCCCGAATAACGTGATTCGCTTGGAGTCCTCGGGATCACGTGAAAGGGTGAGGCAATTATCTTGGGAATCTCGTGGAACGAGAATGGTATGGAATACCTCCCACGGGTTCTTTTTCCATGCGAATCGTAAAAGCGGGGTATGGGGGAGATCGCTGTGGATCCCGAGCCCACTAGGAAAGGATTTCCCGAAAACAACGTTTGAGAGTGCCGTGTTTTCGTAGAAATAGTGGGAGAGGTTAAGGACTAAAGACCGAGACTTAACCAAAATATTACTTCATTCTACTTATTATTTTCTGCTTTACATATATGTTGTGAATGTCTAAGAATCCACCAAACACATCACTAAGAGGCTCATTAAAAAGGAACCAATTACACGAATTGACTGCGAAATCTTAAGATGGTCTTAGATTTCCAGAACCTTAACTCACATACCGGAATGAGGACGTTCCTCAGCGCTTGCCGGAGGGGTCGACAACTAAGGCAACGCTTGGCGTTCAAAAGTTGAAGGATGACCACCGGCAAATAGGATATAATGATGTTGGCTCAAACTCTGCTTCGCTTGCATCATGTCTATATGGTCTTGGACCAGCATGTGGGGTAAAATGCAACGAAGGCATGTTTGGAGCTAAGATGACGGAAAGGATGTCTGTACAAAGAACATGGAGTGATGATGCAATCCCTAGTGGAGAAGCTCAAAAGACCTCCACGTCAGTCTTGAAAAAGAGATGTACATTGACATGATCCTTCAGTCTCTTCCTCCCTCCTACGAACCATTAATTATCAACATGAATGAGCTTAGAATAGATCTTCATAGGTTGGTAATTATGTCGGTCTAGTACGAGGCAATGATTGCAAAATCTGCGCCGTCGGTACTAGTAGGAGAGGCTTCAACCTCCATAGCGAAAGGCAAGGGTGCCAGACGCCAAAAGAGGAAGAAGGGTAAGGTAACATCAACTATTAAAGCACTTCAAGTGTTGTTCCTTTACAACACGAGGTGGAGGTAAAGGAAAGAGCAAAAGGTTCAAGCAGTCAAGTTCATAGATTTCTAAGAACGTAAGCATTCACTGTCGTAAAGAGGGCCATTGGAAAGGGGAGTATTCTAAACCTCTCTCCAATATAGGTAAAATTTGATATTGAGTATTGACATGATCACTATTTGGTATTTGATACCATTCCTATCACTAATCTGCGGGTGGTTTGCAGAAAGTGAATAAGGACTTAAAAGCCAAGAACAGTTCTACGATTCAACAATGGTAAGGTCCATTGATGAAAAGGACTAGGGACTTGTTAGGCCCATAATCGTGATCATGTTAGCATAATATAGGAATTACGTAACCTAGCATGATCAAAAGTATGTCTCTTTGTTGGACAAAGGTTTTATTACATACATATTTGATCAAACAAAATTATTGAATATTGATTCATGTTTGCTAGTAGTTACACGTGAATTCCTAGAACACCATCCCATAAAAGGTTTATGGATACTCAAAATTCTAATTATCTAAATGGATTAATCAAGACCAACTTACAGATTTGGCATCTACAACAGCTAGGACGTTTCTTCTTATTAAAAGATAAGTAAATTGGAAAGTTCAATGAATCTAGAAATAGATGATTCGAATCGACTAAATTTACAAGTCTTTTATGAAGAAGAAAGTCCAAAAGTTCTTTATTGGACAAAGTAGGCTTGCCAAATAGTCTATTGGAAGGGAGCCAATAAGACAACTGTAGGTCACTAATACACAAAACCATAAGAGGGTTCAAAAGTCTAAAGGTCCCATAGGAGGTTTGGGAATTAGACTTAAGGAGGTGAACCATAAATGGTTGCAAAATTAAACCTGTTTCGATAGGATCGAAAAGGCTGTGTATTTAGTGGGAGCTCTTGAGCATCCAAGTTGAGAATGGAATTCTCAATGAAACGTTTCCTGTAAAGGACAAGTATGACGGTCTCTGATAAAGGGAACGATCGAATCTCGTTACACGAAGATCGATCGAAGTTTCGCCCAATTACCTTAGCCCGTGTAGACGTAGACTCAAAATTGCCAACGTAAGGAACGTGGCACTTTGCTAGGAGTCACGCACAAGGAGCCATGGTTTGGCAAGCCTGTGTCCCGACAAAGTCCTTGAGCATGTAGAAGGATCCTACATACGTCAAGGGACTAGTGGGAGACAAATTAGACTCGGTGTCTAATTTGTACAAGTTTACGACAAAATAATACTAACGTTTCTTAGAACCGCATTTCTTAAATTGATCATATTCCAAGTCCCCTTAAGAACGAACCCGAATGTCGTAAGAGGTACGAGTGATCGGGATATGTTCGGTCAAATTTGAATAGTAATCCAAATGACCTGCGGAACGTGATGTTTGACATCGTAGTAGGATTTATGGAGAGGAGCCATAGAATCCGCTAGGAATTTCAAACAAGGTTTGAAACACCGCATAACTGGAATATTCGTTTTGACGAGCTCATACGGAGCATGACTCGGTCTTAAACGACGTAGGTGATCAGTGGGAGTAGAAATGGTGTTCCAAGTGTTTAAGTGTGTAATATCTTGATTTATGGATGAATTCAAGGCATTAGGAATCACTAAAACACAAACTGTAACTCACGAAAATTCTCGATGACATTTTAGGGATCCCACATACATATCATGAATTGAGCTTTTCAAAGACTCAGTCATGGTGGACTGATGAGAAAAGCTCATATATATAGAGGGACAAGTTGTTCGAGACTCAGCCATAGTAAGACTGATGAGAAAACTTGGATACTATGCATAAAGCATCAAAGCCATTCAAGACTTAGTCACGGTGGACTAATGAGAAGGCTTGCTTGTTGAGTATCCCCTACGTCTTAAACCTAGGCAAACATATGATATGTTTACTCGGTGCATAGGAACCGATGTTGAGAGTGCTTCTAGCATGGCTCAACATAAATCGGTAATGCACTGCGGGGTTGAAGACAGCAATCAAGAACGATCCTTAGTACCTGAATAAGGACTAAAGATGTGTTCATGATGCACCGTCTATTGAGAGTTGTTTTTGGAAGACTAAAGCGATACTAGCTTCCAGAGCATAAGTGAAAACCAGTTAGTCTCAAAGGTATGCACAGTCAGGCCCAATGACGAGTGCATCGGATAGTGGTTACTGATGAAGACCGCATCCATAGGATAGACGTGGCGCCTAGCACGACCAAGCCATGTTCGCCTATATGGCAGGCAACTTGGCTATGGGAGTATTGGCACGAGATCTCATCACAAGATCCACGAAAATATTCTAAGACAACCACCATCTCTAAGAGGCAATGGTGGATAGAGGTAACACGGTTAGACCGTATTGCTTCGCAAGGAAATATAAGCGGACTCACAATACCTTAGTCGGTATCGTAGATTACTCATACTCAGAGGATTCTGAACAAAGTGGGTAATTGACTTATTGGTCAAGTGGGAGATTGTTAGAATAGGTGACCAGAAAGTCAATGGTATTGGCTGTTCTGAGAACCATTCGTCAATCTGTGAACAAGTAATATTATGTTAATGAATGTGGTAAGGATTCATAGGCATGAGTTTGTTGTACTTACTGCTTGCATCGTTACGATGTCACAACAAACGCCCACAGACTGAAATAACATTTCGGGAAATTGGAACTACGCTTGGAGGTAGGTTCATGAAATCAGTCTGAAATACTCCAAGTCAAAGGAATCTCGAGACAGGGCATCGAGAATCCATTTGAGACTTGCACTAAGCATCTGCTGTCGTGTTTCATCAATGGGTGACGAGGATCGTCTAAGCAGTGTTAGTGGGTCGGTCTGCTGGGGAGCGACCGACTGAGGTGACTCGCGGGAATCGTCATATAGAAGCTACTCGGGCTTGGTCGGTATGACTCGTATTCCCGGTTCCGATAGTACTGGATTAGTCCTCGGACTTGAGGATCACGGCAGTCCCCTACATACTAAGGCTGTATCTTGGATCTGGTGAAATTTGACCGATTATATCACATGGTCATCATAAGCCTCGTCCAGTGCAGTCGGAGTATGTAAGAACGGTGAATTCCAAGATAGGATCTGTCCCCTGTCAAAGGATATGACAGCAAGATCTCCTATGCGCTCGGAGATGGTTTAGACTCACAAAGTCTATGGCCATAGCACTTGATGTAGTGGGAAAGGATTTCCTGCGTCGAGTTAAACCTATCTCGAGCATTATGCATAGTTGCCTAGTCAACGATGGGAACCGACCCCTAGACTAAAGGCCGGGAGACAGGCGACAGTAGGACCGTACCCGTACGTATCGAGCGTCGGTAGGACCGCACCTGCGTATAACTCGGAGCCTAAATGTTCACACCATAAATTCACCTAGTCTCTAGTGCCATGGACTGTTGCTAGATGGCCACCCATGGTAACGGACTACTTTAGTTATGAAATAACGAAAAGTAGGTCCGAGTCTAGCTGAAAGGTGAACCTAAAGAGTCACACCCGCTACACCAAATGAAAGGGAATTAATTTGGAATTAATTCTGGGAGAAGGTTTAATTTAATGGAATTAAATTATACTTCTTGGAGATACAAGCCTCGATGTATTATTTGGAATAATCGGGCTTGAGTTCATAAATTAGATTTATGAATTTTACAAAGCATGGGCTTTCCTTTTAATTAGATTAAAAGGGTGAATTAATTAATTAATGGGCTTGGTATTAAATAGGATTTAATATAAAGTCCATGGGACTATTTAATTTAGAATTAAATAATCCCATTCTATGGAATTAATTAATGGGCTTGGTATTAAATAGGATTTAATATAAAGTCCATGGACTATTTAATTTGGAATTAAATAAAGTCCATTCCATTAATTAATTAATGGGCTTAGTATATTAAATAGGATTTTAATATAAAGTCCATGGGAATATTTAATTTAGAATTAAATAGGCCCATTCCATAAAGCCCATCAAAATGGATGGACAAGATTTGATCTAGAGAATGATGAGATGAAGGGCCATGATTAATTTGACTTAATCAAAGCCTAATTTGACTAGGATTTGACTAGGTCAAAATCCTAGTCAAAGTGTGTCTCTTTGGAAGAGTTTGAGAAGGAATAGGAATTCCATCTTCTATAAATACTTAAAAAACACACACTTACACCTACTATTCTCTACAACTCTCATCTCTCATTCTCTCTCAAATTCGTCCACCCCTATTTTTCACTCTCCAAGAATATTACTTTGTTGTTCTTGATTTATTCAAGTTAAGAACATAAGAGACATTGATTGCGTTAATTCATAGCGTTTATCGATGTCTCTTCTCCCCAAAATAATTTCTTGCTAGCACAAGGGTTGTTTGCTTTCCGGTGGAGCGAGTGAGATGATTTAGAGGGTCTCTTCTTTGAGATCTTGGTGCAAAACGGGGAACAATGCGTGTAGCCGAAACGAAGACAAAACTACAACCGGGTAGGTTCTTTAATTTCGTTTTTCGTTTCTAATTCTATGGCCTCCATGTTGTGTTTTATTGAACATGAGATACACCGAACGCCCGGGAGAATCAAGGGCACACCCCTTGATTCGTTTATGTACGTTATGCATGATTTAAATTCCATTTAATTATGTTTTGTAATTTTTATTACGCACTATTTCGCGCTTCCGCTATACGCGTTAATCTCCCGGGCCGATCCACCGATTTCTTTCACAACTGCCATTCCTTTTCTTTCTCTGAGTGACGGTCTTTGTTTTTTATGCTTCTGTGTAATTTTAGCAGTTGATTTTTTGGGGCTTGTATTTGTATGATTAGCATTTGGTATTTTAATGAAATGATTTCCTTTCCAAAAAAAAAAAAAAAAAAAGATGGGGCAAAAATGACTACTTGCATTAAGATTTTCTAATTGTTAGCAATAACTTTGATTATGAAAGACTATTTTTCATAATATATATATATATATATATATATATTACAACTAACGATGTCGTTTTGGTTGATACAGTGCTGCATTGGTGTGTTCCAAACGAATAGGACGTTTTCCTTTTTACCAGTTAGATGGATGGTAGGTGTTACATTGGTCTATAACAAGGCATTTATGTTTTTATTCATTTCTTCACAAAATTTTTCTACTATTTCAAAATTAATTAGCCAGAGCCGGAAAGGGCTGAAAAATACTGAAGAATAAATTTCTCTTGGAGACCACGTTTGAGGAGACAGAGTAATTCAAAGTGAGGCATATGAGTGTTTGGTGGTGCCATGGATTTGCATCATCTTGACTGCGTTATACAGTAGTTTTTGTCTGTCATTGCTACATTTGTGTTTGTAGCTAAACGACTTTTGGGTGTGCTGTCGCTGTGGTGGTTGTGTGGTTTTTTGTTCAATTGGTCCGTCCTTGTGAGCATTAATTTGTGTGTCGTTGAGGGGAGCATGTGAGGTTCATTGTGTTAGAATAGGTTACCATGTAGCCAATCTTGGTAGGCGAATTGTAACCTATGTCTGAATAATTTCGAAGTTTATGATAAAACCTTGATGAATAAGAAAGTTAAATTCATTTGGCGTATACTTTGTCTGTGTTCACTTTATCTGCTTTATAACTATTTGCCACACAAACAAAGCCCACAGGCTGAAATCATATTTCGGGGACTGGGACTACGCTTCGAGGTAGGTCCACGAAATCAGTTCCGCCGAATCAGTCTAGAAATCTCCAAGTCAAGGAATCTCAAAAATGGGTACCGAGATTCCTCTTGAGACTTGCACTAAGCATCTGCTGTTGTGTTTCATCGACGGGTGACGAGGGTCGTCTAAGCAGTGTTAGTTGGTCGCCCTGCTAGGGAGCGGCCGACTGAGGTGGCTCGCGGGAACCGTCTTATGGAGGACTTTGAGTAGGGTCGACTAGGTATGACGTGAGTTCCCAGTTCCAACGGTACAGGTCAAATCCTTTGACTTGAGGAATTGCTGAGTTTACCTGTACACCGAGACTGTATCTTAGGTATGGTGAGAGATTGCCAAAATACACTTGAGTAGTCACAAGCCATATCTAATACAGCCACGGTGTGCAACGTGACAGTAATTTCCAAGAAAGGATCTGTCTCCTGTCAAAAGGTGTTGACAGTTGTGTCTCACAATACTCTGTGTCTTGTCCCTAAAATCTGTAGCCACAGTAACTGAACAGAAGGGAAGGGTTTCCTACGGCGTTTGATAAAGGATAGACCGACACTTAGGTCCCAAATGGGTACCTACATAATCCGTGCCCTAGACGCTAAGTGGTGAGACCGTAGACGGAAGGATAGATGTACTGTAGAGCCTAAATATTCACCTAATCTCTAGTGCCATGGACCGTTGCTAGACGGCCACCCATGGTGACGGGCGGGTTCTAGGAATCCAACCAAGTCTAGCTGAAGGTGAACCTAAAGAGTCACACACAATCCGCACACATGACGTATTTAATTTGTAATTAAATATTTGGACAAATGGAACGATTAAATTGGATTTAATCGGGTCCTTCTTTTCTTGGAAGAAATTAATTCTTTTTATTAGATGAAAGGAATTTATCTAATAAATTAGATTTATTCGAATTTAATTTAATGAGCTTGGAATAAATATTTATATTTGATATATTTATTTATTGCCTTTAGGATTATTTAAATGAGATTTAAATATTCTATTAAATTAATCTATGGTTGAGATTAAAGAGAGAAATCAATGGCTAAGATTGGTTTGAGTAGGTCAAATCCTATTCGAGGAGGAGTCTTCAAGAAGTCTCTCCCTCTCTTCCAAGAAACTCTTCCAAGTTCTTTTGTTTATAGAATTGAACATTAGGAGGTTTGATCTCGTTAATTAAATAGCGTTTGATCATTCCGTCCTCTCCAAATATAATATGCACTTGTTCTTTCGCTAGCACGAGGAGCAAGTTACGTGGATGGATTGTGTGTATGAATTAGAGGGTCTCCCGTTCGAGATCTTGGAGCAAAACGGGGAACAACGCGAGTAGCGGTTTGAAGACAAAAACAACAATCGGTAGGTTTTCGCCCCATTTTCTTTTAAACCATATGGCCTCCATGATAAATCTTGTATGTTTTCTAATTCATGAGATACACCGAATGCCTGGGAGATGCAAGGGAACACTCCTTGAATGTATTATTTTATATCGTTTATGCATGTTTAAATTCTTGCAATTTTAATTATCCCGCGCTTCCGCATTCGCGCTACTCCCGGGCCGATCTACACGCCTTTGCTAGGCTTACACATTGTTTGGGAATGGAAGAATATAGATGCGGTGCACCGAAGATAGTAGAATGTATTGGGTAAACCGTCCAGTCGTGGCACTCGCACTGGTTGGAATTTTATGTCTCTTGGGGGAGGCGTATTATGGGAACATTTTGTTTTTTGTCCAATCGTGATTTAAACAAGGTCATTTTGGTTGACGCAATGTTGCATTAGTGTGTTCCGAATCAATACGACATCGTTTTATGTTTTACCCGTTAGATAAGTGGTAGGTGTTACATTGGTCTATAGTAATGCGCTCCTGTTTTTATTCATTTCTTTGCAAAAACTTTGTCCTATTCCAAAAGTAATTGGCAAGAGCACAAACGGCTAAAAAATATAGAAGGATAAATTTATCTTTGAGAGAGCACTTTTGTTGGGGACACGACAAACCAAAGTGAGGTATATCAGCGCTGGGTAGTGCTATGGATTTGCATCCTATTGCCGGCATTGGACAATATTTTCCAACGGTCGTTGTTGAAAGAATCAGTACGGCCCGGGAACGCGGCGGAAGCGTAAAATAAGATAAATTAAAAACGATTTCAAAGAGGTATTCCCTTTGAATTTCCGGGTATTCAGTATATTCAAAAGCATCATAACCTAAGTAAAGACATGCTTGAACATGTGGTTAGAGGAGGAAACAAAAAAGTATAATAATTTAAATCGAAACATTATCTTTTCGTTTCACATGTAGAGCGGCAACAAGTACTGATTCCCTTTTTGTTCCTTTTCCGTTCACCTTAGGATTCAAATTAGAACCATTCTAATTTGTTTACACCACACTTATGGAAGCAAATCTGGATCTACTGCTAGGTAGAAGCTAGATCAAGGAAGAAACAAACAACATATTACACTATTGATTAGTGTATACGTATTTCTAATGTCTCATCTTGAATCTAATTAAAAGAGAACTAAAAAATGGAGAATAATGGAGGAATTTCCGTGGCCTAGTGAGAGGAGAGTGCAATTTAGGATTTGAAAAGTGTATACATATGTTGTGTGTAATGTAATCAAATTACATACAAAATAAGTTATTTCCAAAATAACTTCCATACACTATGCATGACATGTGCACCACTACCCATCATGGCAAGCCACACCATTGCTTACATGGATGATTTTCAAATTCTTTTCAACCTGCATCAAACCTTCGAGTTTGAATTTCAAGTCATGGACAGATTTTGACCAGTCTTGATTTAATCAAATTAAATCAAGTCTAGTCAAGATCGATGTGTTCCATATTAATCCAATTAATATTAAACCTTATTGAAATCCAAAAGTATATTTAATCTAATTAAATAAACATAAACTCAAACACTAATTAATTGATCCAATCAATTAATTAAACTGAATCCAATAAATTAATCTAATTAATTTGAAAGTGTTAAGCCCAAAATAAATTAATCCAATTAATTAATTCTTGGGCCATCCATCCAATGGATTTTTCAATGACTGATCCAATCATTTATATTATCCTTGAATTAATTTAATCCAATTAAATTAATTGACTTCTTCAAGAATTAATTTAAAATTAATTCCACTACTTCCATAGTGATTTGTGTGTGACTTCTTAGGTTCACCTCAGCTAGACTTCGGCTTGTGTCCAACACAATTTGATTAATTATATCCAATTTAATTAAAAATCTCCGATTACCCATTAATCAGAAATGCCCGTCACCATGGGTGGCCGTCTAGCAACGATCTATGGCGTGAAATTCTTTCGTCGACCATCTCCCGGCCTTAGTCTAGGGCATGGAATTGGGTGTCGGTTTCCATCCTAGACCAGGCAACTATGCTTCATACTCGACCGTGCTGGACCGTTTTTTGGTTTTTGGTTGTTTTTCGTGCGTTTTCAGAAAATCTGATTTTTCTGTATTATTTTGGGAATTTTTCTGAACTAATTAACTGGGGGCATTTGAATTTCGATTGAAATTGGTTATTTTCTAGAATTAATATTGCACTGTTAATTATGGAAAAGGGTTTTCCCAACAAAAATAGTTGTGCATAAGTTGCACAATTATCCAATGTTTGGTGTGAATATTTTACATGTAATTTCTGCATTTATTTTATGGTATGGGATATCATGGATGTTTGAATAGCATGTTTTACGTGAGATATGTATTTGTGCTATTTGTGTTAATTGGATTGACGAAGGATGATCACAAAGCCCCTAGACCGCATGTATGGTTTATTTCTATTCTTTTGTTGGGTTGTGGCCTATGTGCTTCTTTATTTTCCTCTCTCTCTCTCTCTCTCTCTCTCTCTCTCTCTCTCTCTCTTCTAGTTGCCTTGGAATAATAAGGCTTAAGCTCTCCCTCCTAATGTATTCCCCCCTAATGTTTAATTGGAGTTTCTTATTTTATGATGTAATGAGAGTAGAATTAGTGGTGAGGTTTTAATTTTTGTAAATCAAAGCTGCAAGAGAAGACAAGCCCAAGTTGTTGGAGGCCCATGGAGGAAGCCATCAGGTGGCCCACGGAGGATCCATGGAGAAGAAGCCCGGTGTAGGCCCACGATGGAGAGTCCAAGAAGATGAAGAGGACTTACAAGGCCCATTGCATGTAATGGGTTATTAAAATCTTGTAATAGCATAGGGCCTACTCTTAGATTGACCATAGATCCACTGCGGGCTCAGTGGGTCACATAGGTTTGGGCTTGTGATCATCCTACAGGGACGTGCTAGGTTTTATTTTGCATGCGATGCATTTTATATGCTTATGAGTATTCTATAAAGTTATGTATGTTTACATTCATGCTTAGAATATTTATGCTATAACGCATGCAAAACACTTAATATGTGATGAGGTCTCGTTCTATCAAAACTCTCACTTGGTTAAAACCAAGTTAAATATAGACACTTAATAAATGGACTAGGACTCTGGGAGTCTGTCCAAGCCTTCCATCCATAGCAAAGTGAGGAATCTAGTTTGAGTTGATAGTGTGGTCTCACGAGTCGTGGCACGAGTATCGTGCTTAAAAGAAGATGCAATTTGTCATGAACGAGGAGTACACTGCTGTTACCTGTCTCACGGATCGTGGGGGTAGCAATAAATCTATGAATCGGTTGATTCGGTCGTGTCTAATGCCCGAATAACGTAATTCGCTTGCAGTCCTGAGGATCACGTAAAAGAGTGAGGCAGTTATCTTGGGAATCTCGTGGAACGAGAATGGTATGGAATACCTCCCACAGGTTGTTTCCCATGCGAATCGTAAAAGCGGGGTATGGGGGAGATCACTGTGGATCTCAAGCCCACTAGGAAAGCATTTTTCGAAAACAACGTTTGGGAGTGCCGTGTTTTCGTAGAATTAGTGGGAAAGGTTAAGGACTAAAGACCGAGACTTAACCAAAATATTACTTCATTCTGCTTATTCTTTTCTGCTTTATATATTGTGAATGTCTAAGTATCCACGAAACACATTACTAAGAGGCTTATTAAATAGGAACCAAGTACACGAATTGACTGCGAAATCTTAAGATGGTCTTAGATTTCCAAAACCTTAACTCACATATCGGATGAGGACGTTCCTCAGCCCTTGTCGGAGGGGTCAACAACTAAAGCAACGCTTGGCGTTCAAAGGTTGAAGGACGACCACCGACAAGTAGGATATAATGATGTTGGCTCAACTATGCTTCGTTTGCATCATGTCTATATGGTCGCGGACCAGCATGTAGGATATAACGCAACGAAGGCATTTTTGAAGCTAAGATGACGAAAGGGACGTCTGTACAAAGAACATGGAGTGATGATGCAATCCCTAGTGGAGAAGCTCAAAAGATCTCCACGTCAGTCTTGAAATAGAGACGCATGACCCTTCAGTCTCTTCCTTCCTCCTACGAACCATTAATGATCAACATGAATGAGCTTAGAAAAGATCTTCATAGGTTGGTAATTATGTTGGTCTAGTATGAGGCAACGATTGCAAAACGTCGGTACTAGTAGGAGAGGCTTCAACCTCCATAGCAAAAGGCAAGGGTGCCAGACGCCAAAAGAGGAAGAAGGGTAAGGTGACATCAACTATTAAGCACTTTAAGTGTTATTCCTTTACAACACAAGGTGGAGGTAAAGGAAAGAGCAAAAGGTTCAAGCAGTCAAGTTCATAGATTTCTAATAACGTAAGCATCTACTGCCGTAAAGAGGGCCATTGGGAAGGGGAGTAACTTAAACCCCCTGTCAAATGTAGGTAAAATTTGATATTGAGTATTGACATGATCACTTTTACTCTATTTGGTATTTGATATTGTTCCTGTCACTAATCTGCGGGTGGTTTGCAGAAAGTGAATAAGGACTTAAAAGCCAAGAACAGTTCTAGGATTCAACAATGGCAAGGTCCATTGCTGAAAAGGACTAGAGACTTGTTAGGCCCATAATCGTGATCATGTTAGGATAGTTTATAGGAATCACGTAATCTAGCATGATCAAAAGTATATCTCTTTGTTGGAAAAAGGTGTTATTTCATACATATTTGATCAACAAAATTATTGAATATTGTTTCATGTTTGCTAGTGTTTTCACGTAAATTCCTAGAATACCATCCCATAAAAGGTTTATAGATACTCAAAATTCAAATTGTCTAAATGGATTACTCAAGACCAACTTACAGATTTGGCATTTGCAACAGCTAGGACGTTTTCTCTCATTAAAGATAAGTAAATTGGATAGTTTGATAAATTTAGAACTAGATTATTCGAATCGACTAAATTTACAAGTCTTTTATGAAGAAGAAAGTCCCAAAGCTCTTTGTTGGACGAAGTAGGCTTGCTAAATATGTTAGAATAGGTGACCATGTAAGCCAATTTTGGCAGGAATATGTAACCTATGTCTAAACAATTTTTTGGTATTTGATAAAACATTTATGAATAAAGAAGTGAAAGTTCATATGACAATACTTTGTTTACGTTCACTTATATCTGCATTTACATTTCTGTTCACTATGAAAACAAAGCCCACGGACTGAGAAACGATTTCGGGGACTGGGACTACGCTTGGAGGTAGGTCCATGAAATCAGTCTTACCGAATCAGTCCGAAAATCTCCAAGTCAAGGAATCCCGAAAATGGGGTACCGGGATTCCCTTTGAGACTTGCACTAAGCATCTGCTGTCTTATTTCATCGAAGAATGACGAAGGTCGTCTAAGTAGTGTTAGTGGGTCAGCATGCTAGGAAGCAGCTGACTGAGGTGACTCGCGGGAACCGTCTTACGGAGGACCTTGAGTATGGTCAGCAAGGTATGACGTGTATTCCCGGTTCCAACGGTACAGGCCAAGTCCTTTGACTTGAGGAACTGCTGAGTTTACCTGTGCATCAGGTCTGTATCTTAGATATGGTGAGAGATTGCCAAAATACTCTTGAGTAGTCATAAGCCATGTCTAGTGTAGCTCGGGTGCACAGACTGACAGTAGTTTCCAAGAAAGGATCTGTCTCCTGTCAAAAGACATTGACAGTTGAGTCTCATGTATGCTCTGTGTCTTGTCCCTAAAAATCTGTGGCCACAGTAACTGAACAGAAGGGAAAGGTTTCTCTTGCGGTGTTTAGTAAGGACAGACCGACACTTAGGTCCAAAATGGGTACCTGCTTTTTCCGTGCCCTAGACTCTAAGTGATGAGACCGAAGACAGAAGGACAAGTGTACTGTTAGAGCCTAAATGTTCATCCCCAATTATTTCACCTAGTCTCTAGTGCCATGGACCGTTGCTAGATGGCCACCCATGGTAACGGACGGATTCTAGGAATCCGACCAAGTCTAGCTGAAAGGTGAACCTAAAGAGTCACACACTATCCACACACACTTAGTATTTAATTTGGAATTAAATATTGGAGTAAAGGAATGATTAAATTAGATTTAATCGGGTCCTATATTTTCTGGGAGAAATTAATTCCTTCTATTTGATAAAGGGAATTAAATTAATAAATAGGATTTATTAAAGGATTGATTTAATGGGCTTAGAGTAAATATTAATATTTATTTATTATATTTATTCTTTTAGCCTTTTGAAATATTTAATGGGATTTAAATATTCCATTAAATTAAAATCAACGGTTGAGATGGAAAGGGGAGATGGAAGGCTAGGATTTGTTTGACTAGGTCAAACACTAGTTTGACTAGGACTTTGACTAGGTCAAAATCCTAGTCAAATTAGGGTTCTTAGAGTTGGAGTTTAAAGAGGATTAAACTCCTCCTCTATAAATACCTCTAGCTTCCAACCTTTTGGAGGATGATGATTCTTGAAAACACACACTCTCCCCTCTCCTTACCTCTCGTCCGCCCCTCTCTCTCTAACAAGAAAGTATTTTTGTTAGTTCTTTTGTTCTTGGAACATTAGAACTTAGATGAATCAATACCGTTAATTGATAACGTGTTGTTGATTCATCCACTCCAAAAAATATACACTTGTTCGTTGCTTAATCATGAGATACACCGAATACCCGGGAATCTCAAGGGTACACCCATTGAGCGTGTTATTTTATTATTAAAAGCATGCTTTAATTTTTGTACGGTATTTTATATCGCGCTTCCGCATTCGCGCAATTCCCGGGACGATCCACCGATTTCTTTCAGTGGTATCAGAGCCCGGTTCGGTGTATAGGCCTAGGGTTTATGTGCGTTCTAAGCATGAAACGTGATATTGGCATGTTTTATATTAAATCTTGATTTTTCTTGATTTTTAGCATGTCGATTTTATTACTTTTAATTCGTGTGAATTTCTGAATGTTGGTATTTTTTCTGTTTTTCTTGGGTAACGGGGTGGAAAATTGAACGGAAAACGAGAAACGATGCAGCCGGCCAGCCAGGAGGGCTGGCCGCGCGCAGCTTCGCGCTGCCGGCAGGACAGACGCGCGCAGGCAAGGGAAGCCTGCGCGCGCCGCCCAGCCGGTCGCGCAAGGGCAGTGCGCAGCCAGGGAGGCTGTGCGCAGGCGCGCTCATGAGAGTCCGCGCGCGGACGGACTCTGGGCAGCGCCTCCAGGCTCGCGCGCACGCAGACGGAGGAGTCTGCGCGCGCGCACTCGGCAGGCGTGCCCAGTGCACGTCTGCGCGCGCACTGCGCACGGCACGACTGGCAGCCAGCAGGCCAGCGCGCGAGCAAGGCAAGGGAGACTGCGCACTACGGCCTGCCGGATTGCCCAGGCCGCGCAGCGCGCTGCCGGCCAGGCGCGCGTGCACGCAGGCAAGGGGCCTGTGCGCGCGCTCGGCCAGGCAGCGCCTCCGCGCGCAGAGGGGCGGCAGGCTGATCCTGCTGCCCTGTGCGCGTGCCGGCGGGCCGCTGCCGGCGGCGGCTGCTGCTAGGGTTTCAAAACCCTAGCAGTGTTTTTCCTTTTATTTTTTTTGATTATCTTCAGTTTTAATTTTTGAATTAATTCTGAAAAATCGCTTTGGTTCAATTATACGTATTTTTCTAAAGACATTATTTTAGGAGTAAAATATATTGGATTTGGAATCTCGGGGTTATTTTACTTAAAATAATGAGGAAAGGTTTTCCTAAAACGAGAAAATATTATTACCAATATTTGTGTTTTATTTTTCACACGTTATGCACATATTCATTTATTATTTTGGATATTCATGATTGGATATCATGTGTTGATGGTATATTGTGATTATATGATTGGATCATGTGATTATGTGTGTTGGATGGAAATGGATGATCACGAGCCCTACACCGGATGTATGGTTTATTTCTGTTGGGCCTGTGTGCCTCTTTTACTGCTTTCTCCTTCTCTCTTTCTAGTTGCCTTGGAATAATAAGGCATTCTACCTCCCTCCTTATGTACTCCCCCCGGATTTTCGCTGGGGTTTCTATTTTTTTAATATGTAATGAGAGTAGACTAGGAGTGAGGTTTCCTTTTTGTAATTGGTAGAGAAGAAGGAAGGACCACATGGAGAGCCCAGACGGGAGGTCCCTTGGAGTTTTCCATGAAGTGAAGAAAGAGAAAAGAGACCAAGGCCCATCAGCATGATGATTAGGTTACTATTAATGTAATAGTATAGGACCAACCCTAGATTGACCATAGATCCACTGCGGGCTCAGTGGGTCGCATAGGATTCGGGCTCGTGATCATCCAACAGGGGCGTGCTAGGCTTTAATTTTGCATGTGGTTACGATGATGGATGAATGAGTTGTTTATTTATCATATAACTGCTATGGATGGTTTATTTACGCATTATGGATGTATGTGTAGATATTTATTTATTTGAGATCTCGGTCATTTTCTACTCTCACATTGGTTGGACCAATGTCAAAATATTAGACCCTAGACAAAGTGGACATAAACTCTAGGAGTTTGTCCATGCCTTCCAATCCATGGCATAGTGAGGAAGCTGCTTTGGGTCAATAGCGTGGTCTCACGAGTCGTGCACGTTATTGTACTTAAAGGAAGCTGCACTATGTCATGAACGAAAAATGGGCTGCTGCTACCTGTCTCACGAGTCGTGGGGGTACCAGTGGGTCTGTGGCTCGATCGATTGGGTTGGGTCTAACGCCCAATTAACATGATTCACTTGGAGTCCTCGGGATCATGTGAAAGGGTGAGGCAATAATCTTGGGAATCTCGTGGAACGAGAATGGTATGGAATACCTCCCACAGGATCTTTTCCATGCGAATCGTAAAAGCGGGGTATGGGAAAAATCACTGTGGATCCCAAGCCCACTTGGAAAGGATTTCCCGAAAATCACGTTTGAGAGTACCGTGTTTTCGTATAAATAGTGGGAGGATTAAATGACTAAAGTCCATGCATTTAATTATTTTATCAAACCACCGTCTTTTATTTTCTGCTGATCGCGCGCTGTTTTCTAAAATGTAGATTTTAAAAATGTCTAAGAACCCACTTTCCACCATTCTTGAGACAAACAAATTCAATGGAACAAACTACAACGACTGGTTGCGCAATCTCAGGATAGTCCTAGATTACCAGAACCAAGGCTACGTCATGGACGAGCCTCTTCCTAGGACCTTACTGGAGGGATCCACGCCAGAAGAACGTGCGACGTTTGAGACTTGGCATAAGGATAACCGGAAGGTCCGTAGCATCATACTTGCTTCAATGACCAATGAGATTCAGAAGCAATATGAAAGGCTAGACGATGTCCCTTCCATTATGGCTCGCCTTAAGGATTGCTATGCAGTCCCGGACCGGCATACTAGGTATGTCGCGACCAAGGCGTTCTTTGGAACGAAAATGACAGAAGGATCCTCTGTACAAGAGCACGGGGTTAAAATGCATACCCTGGTGGAAAAGCTCGAGGACCTAAAGGCAGGTCTCGACAATGAAACGTACATAGATGTGATCCTTCAGTCACTCCCACCCTCCTTTGACCAATTTATCGTCAACTACAACATGAATGCACTTGAGAAGGGCATTCATGAGTTGATCAATATGTTGGTGCAATACGAGGCAACGACTAAGAAGTCCACGCCTTCGGTATTGTTTGGAGGTGCTTCGACTTCTAATACGAAAGGCAAGGGTGTTGGACGTTGGAAGAAGAAGAAAGGGAAGGGAAAGGCCGTTAAAGCAGCTACGAACACTAAGAGTGTTCCCATTGCCAAAGAAGGGAAAGGAAAAGGAAAGGGAAAGGTTATCTCCAAGCAACAGTCGAAGGCATATGACATATGTATCAACTGTCGTGAGAAAGGGCATTGGAAGAGAGAGTGCCCCAAACTCTTCTCGAACCAAGGTATATATGTGATTGAGGTTAATATGGTCACTAGTTCTACCTCTTGGGTATTAGATACCGACTGTGGAGCTCACATTTGCAATGACTTGCAGGTGTTGAAAAGAAGCAGAAAAACTGGGTAGCGGGGACATGATCCTGAAGCTTGGGAATGGCAAGGCCATCTCGGCAGAAGCAGTAGGATCCGCCACTCTAGTGATTAGTGATAGTATTAGCATAGATTTAGAGCAAGTTTATTTTGTACCCAGTATGATTAAAAACATCATTTCCATTCCATTGTTGGACAATAGTGGTTACGAGTTTAGAATCAATAAAAAATTGCTTTTATTTGATGAGGTGTGGAATTGCTCATCTACTTGGTACATTGCATAACGGACTCTATATCTTGCAACAAACGAATTTGGTCCTCAATGCACAACACAAACGAAAATTAGATAATAACGGGAACGCACGTCTGTGGCACGGTAGGCTAGGTCACATATCCCAAGATAGGATGAAAAGGTTGGTAGACTCAAAGAACCTAGAGGTTGGGGACTTGAGCGATCTACCAACTTGTGAGTCCTGTCTAAAATGGAAAATGACCAAGAAGCCCTTTGTACGACAAAGCAGGCTTGCCACAGGTCTGTTGGACTTGGTCCATACAGACGTATGTGGACCACTAAGGACGCAGGCCCGAGGTGGGTTCTCCTACTTCATAACCTTCACCGATGATCATTCGCGGTATGGTTATGTTTACCTGATGAGGTACAAGTCTGAAGCTCTTGAGAGGTTTAAAGAATTCAGACTGGAAGTGGAAACCAAACCAACTGCAAAATTAAAATCCTTCGGTCGGACCGAGGCGGTGAGTACCTTAGTACGGAGTTCCTTGATTATCTAAAAGAACATGGTATAATATCAGAATGGACACCTCGAGGAACACCGCAGTTAAATGGTGTCTCTGAAAGGAGGAATCGAACCCTGTTGGACATGGTTCGGTCCATGATGAGTTTTACCAAATTGCCCTTATTGTTTTGGGGCTATGCACTAGAAATGGCGGCCAAATTGTTGAATTTAGCGCCTACTAGTACATTGACCCAAACGCCATATGAGATATGGCACGGCAAGCCTGCATCCTACAACTACTTGAAAGTGTGGGGTAGCCCCGCATATGTCAAGAGGTTAGTGGGAGATAAGTTAGAATCTAGGTCTAGCTTATGCAGGTTCGTTGGATACCCTAAAGAAACTGCGGGTTATTACTTTTATGACCCCTTGGAACAAAAGGTCTTTGTTTCAAGAAACGCAGTATTCTTGGAGCAAGGCTTCCCGGAGGATATCCAACCTGATGAGCTGATCCTTGAGGAATCAAGTGATGGAATCCAGCCATCAGAGGAGGCCGCGGAACCCTCACTTAGAGGATTCAGGATAGACAGCCGAAGGGCTGACCAACCTCGAGAGGTCCAACATGCTAGGCATGAAGGACAACCTCAGGAACAGCCAGCCCCGGTTCCTGAACCACCGGCTCCGATACAGTCAGCGCCCACAGTCACCACTGACGTTCCCGTTCTCCGTAGGTCCACTAGAGAGTCCAAACCTCCAGTGAGATATGGCTTTCTAGGTGCGACCGATCTTTTGGATAACGATCCTAAGACTTATGGAGAAGCAATGTCTGACATCGACTCCGGGAAATGGCTTGAGGCTATGAAAGCCGAAATGGACTCCATGAGCGAGAACCAAGTTTGGAGTCTTGTAGATCCACCGAAAGGTGTTAAGCCAGTCGGCTGTAAGTGGGTCTACAAGTGCAAACTTGGCGTTGATGGAGAAGTCACAACCTTTAAGGCTAGGCTTGTAGCTAAGGGATACACTCAACGACCCGGGCTCGATTTTGAGGATACCTACTCGCCAGTAGCCATGGCTAAATCCATTCGGATTCTGCTCGCCATAGCAGCATGGTATGACTATGAGATATGGCAGATGGACGTGAAAACGGCCTTCCTCAACGGTTTCATTGAAGAAGAGATCTACATGGATCAGCCGCAGGGTTTCACGGTCACTGGAGAAGAACAGAAAGTCTGTCGTCTCCAGAAGTCCATCTATGGCCTCAAACAAGCCTCCCGAAGTTGGAGCATTCGCTTTGATGAAGTAATACGGGGTTATGACTTCATCAAAAACGAATCCGACCCTTGTGTATACAAGAAGGTCAGTGGGAGCTCAATAGCGTTCCTAGTGCTTTATGTGGATGACATTCTGCTCATTGGTAATGACGTTAGAATGTTAGGAAACACAAAAGCATGGTTGTCAACCCAGTTTTCCATGAAGGACTTGGGTGAAGCCTCCTACATCCTAGGCATCCAGATTGTCAGGGACAGATCTAAAAGGATGTTAGGACTCACCCAAAACTCGTTTATGGAGAAAGTCCTATAGAGATATCGAATGGACAACTCCAAACGAGGATTCCTTCCAATGAGGCATGGGATCAAGTTATCCAAGAAACAGTCCCCAAAGACTGATGAGGAACTTGAAAAGATGAAACTCATCCCCTATGCTTCTGCCGTAGGTAGCATACAATATGCGGTCCACTGCACTAGGCCTGACATTGCATACGCTTTGAGCGTGACAAGCAGATATCAGTCCTGCGCAGGAGAGGCACATTGGAATGCTGTTAAGGGCATCCTTAAGTACCTAAGGAGGACTAAGGAAATGTTCCTAGTCTATGGCAATGGAGAACTAATTTTGGAAGGCTTTAGCGACGCTAGCTTCCAGTCTGATGACGATGATGCCAAGTCTCAATCGGGGAACGTATTCAAACTCAATGGAGGAGTAGTAGCTTGGAAAAGTTCCAAGCAAGCAACCATTGCTGACTCCACCACAGAGGCTGAAATACATAGCAGCTTCAGAAGCTGCTAAGGAAGCGGCTTGGATGAGAAACTACATCCAAGAGTTGGGTGTGGTGCCTAGCATCGCTGAGCCTGTTGTCATCTTCTGTGATAACAACGGCGCAATAGCGCAAGCAAAGGAACTGAGATCTCATCACCGTTCCAAACACATTCTTAGACGCTACCATCTTCTTAGAGAAATGGTAGGAAGAGGTGACGTCCGGATGGACTGAGTCAACTCGGCAGACAACACAGCAGACCCGCTGACAAAGCCTATGTCGCAGAGCGCTCATACACAACATCTTGAGAAGATGGGGATTAAGCATATGGGCAATTGGCTTTAAAGGTCAAGTGGGAGATTGTTAGAATAGGTGACCATGTAAGCTAATTTTGGCAGGAATATGTAACCTATGTCTAAACAATTTTTTGGTATTTGATAAAACGTTTATGAATAAAGAAGTGAAAGTTCATATGGCAATACTTTGTTTACGTTCACTTATATCTGCATTTACATTTCAGTTCACTACGCAAACAAAGCCCACGGACTGAGAAACGATTTCGGGGACTGGGACTACGCTTGAAGGTAGGTCTATGAAATCAGTCTTACCGAATCAGTCCGGAAATCTCCAAGTCAAGGAATCCCGAAAATGGGTACCGGGATTCCCTTTGAGACTTGCACTAAGCATCTGCTGTCGTATTTCATCGAAGGGTGACGAAGGTTGTCTAAGCAGTGTTAGTGGGTCAGCATGCTAGGAAGCAACTGACTGAGGTGACTCGCGGGAACCGTCTTACGGAGGACCTTGAGTATGGTCAGCAAGGTATGACGTGTATTCCCGGTTCCAACGGTACAGGCCAAGTCCTTTGACTTGAGGAACTGCTGAGTTTACCTGTGCATCAGGTCTGTATCTTAGATATGGTGAGAGATTGCCAAAATACTCTTGAGTAGTCATAAGCCATGTCTAGTGCAGCTCGGGTACACAGAGTGACAGTAGTTTCCAAGAAAGGATCTGTCTCCTGTCAAAAGGCATTGACAGTTGAGTCTTATGTATGCTTTGTGTCTTGTCCCTAAAATCTGTGGCCACAGTAACTGAATAGAAGGGAAAGGTTTCCCTTGCGGTGTTTGGTAAGGACAGACCGGCACTTAGGTCCAAAATGGGTACCTGCTTTTTCCGTGCCCTAGACTCTAAGTGATGAGACCGAAGACAGAAGGACAAGTGTACTGTTAGAGCCTAAATGTTCATCCCCAATTATTTCACCTAGTCTCTAGTGCCATGGACCGTTGCTAGATGGCCACACCCATGGTAACGGACGGATTCTAGGAATCCGACCAAGTCTAGTTGAAAGGTGAACCTAAAGAGTCACATACTATCCACACACACTTAGTATTTAATTTGGAATTAAATATTGGAGTAAAGGAATGATTAATTAGATTTAATCGGGTCCTATATTTTCTTTGAGAAATTAATTCCTTCTATTTGATAAAGGGAATTAAATTAATAAATAGGATTTATTAAAGGATTTATTTAATAGGCTTAGAGTAAATAGTAATATTTTTTATTATATTTATTCTTTTAGCCTTTTGGAATATTTAATGGGATTTAAATATTCCATTAAATTAAAATCAACGGTTGAGATGGAAAGGGGAGATGGAAGGCTAGGATTCGTTTGACTAGGTCAAAATCCTAGTCAAATTAGGGTTCTTAGAGTTGGAGTTTAAAGAGGATTAAACTCCTCCTCTATAAATACCTCTAGCTTCCAACCTTTTGGAGGATGATGATTCTTGAAAACACACACACAACACACACTCTCCCCTCTCCTTACCTCTCGTCCGCCCCTCTCTCTCTAACAAGAAAGTATTTTTGTTAGTTCTTTTGTTCTTGGAACATTAGAACTTAGATGAATCAATACCGTTAATTGATAACGTGTTGTTGATTCATCCACTCCAAAAAATATACACTTGTTCGTTGCTAGCACGACGTGCAAGATACGTGGGTAGATCGTGTGTGATGATTTGGAGGGTCTCAAGAACGAGATCTCGGTGCAAAACGGGGAACAACGCGTGTAGTCGTTGAAGACGAAAACGACAACGGGTAGGTCTCGTTTTATTTTTCGTCTCTCTTTATTTTCAACTCTATGGCCTCCATGATTTTTTTACACGTTGTTTAATCATGAGATACACCGAACACCCGGGAATCTCAAGGGTACACCCCTTGAGCGTGTTATTTTATTATTAAAAGCATGCTTTAATTTTTGTACGTTATTTTATATTGCGCTTCCGCATTCGCGCAATTCCCGGGACGATCCACTGATTTCTTTCAAAATAGTCTATTGGAAGGGATCTAATAAGACAACTGTAGGTTACTAATACACAAGACCATAAGAGGGTTCAAAATTCTAAATGTCCCATAGGAGGTTTGGAAATTAGACTTAAGCTGGTGAATCATAAATGGTTGCAAAATTAAACCTGTTTCGATAGGATCGAAAAAGGTCGTGTATTTAGTGGGAGCTCTTGAGCATCCAAGTTGAGAATGGAATTCTCAATGAAACGTTTCCTGTAAAGGCTAAGTATGACGGTCTCTAATAAAGGGAACGATTGGGCCTCGTTCGACGAAGATCGATCGAAGTTTCGCCCAATTACCTTAGCCCATGTAGATGTAGAATAAAAAATTTCCAATGTAAGGAACGTGGCACTTTGCTAGGAGTCATGCACAAGGAGCCATGGTTTGGCAAGCCTGTGTCCCGACAAAGTCCTTGAGCATGTAGAAGGATCCTACATATGTCAAGGGACTAGTGGGAGACAAATTAGACTCGATGTCCAGTTTGTATAGGTTTACGGCAGAATAATACTAACGTTGCTTATAATCGCATTTCTTACTTAAACTGATCATATTCCAGTCCCCTTAAGAACAAACTCGAATGTCGTAGAGGTACGAGTGATCGGGATAATTTCGCTCAAAATTGGATGGAAATCCAAACGACCTACGGAACATGATGATGGACATCGTAGTAGGATTTATGGAGAGGAGCCATAGAATCCGCTAGGAAATTCAAACAATGTTTGAAACACTGCATAACTGGAATATTCATTTTGACGAGCTCATACGGAGCATGACTAGTTCTTAAACGACGTAGGTGATCAGTGGGAGTAGAAATGGAGTTCCAAGTGTTTAAGTGTGAAATGTCTTGATTCATGGATGAATTCAAGACATTAGGAATCACTAAAACACAACTGTAACTCACGAAAATTCTCCATGACATTTTAGGGTTCCCACATACATATCATGAATTGAGTTTTTCAAAGATTCAGTCAATGGTAGACTGATGAGAAAACACAGATATGTAGAGGGATAAGTTGTTCGAGACTCTATCATAGTTAGATTGATGAGAAAGCTTAGATACTATGAATAAAGCATCAAGCCATTCAAGACTTAGTGACGGTGGACTAATGAGAAGGCTTGGATGTTAAGTATCCCCTACGTCTTAACCCTAGGCAAACATATGATATGTTTACTCGGTGCATAGAAGCCGATGTTGAGTGTGCTTCTTGCATGACTCAACATAAATCGGTAATGCACTGAGGGGTTGAAGATAGCAATCAAGAACGATCCTTAGTACCTGAATAAGGACTAAAGATGTGTTCATGATGCACCGTCTGTTGAGAGTTGCTTTGGAAGGCTAAAGCGATACTAGCTTCCAGAGCATAGTGAAAACAAGTTAGTCCCAAAGGTATGCACAGTCAGGCCCAATGACGAGTGCATTGAATAGTGGTCACGGATGAAGACTGTGTCCACAGGATGGACGTGGCGCCTAACACGGCCAAGCCTTGTTCGCCTATATAGCAGGCAACTTGGCTGTGGGAGTATTGGCATGAGATCTCATCACAAGATCTACGAAAATATTCTTCGACAACCACCATCTCTAGGAGGCGATGTTGGATAGAGGTAACACGGTTAGACCGTATTGCTTCGACGAGGAAATATAAGCGGACTCACGAGACCTTAGTCGGTATCGTAGATTACTCATACTCAGAGGATTCTGAACAAAGTGGGTAATTGACTTAATGGTCAAGTAGAAGATTGTTAGAATAGGTGATTAGAAAGTCAATGGTATTGGCTATTATGAGAACCATTCGTCAAGCTTTGAACAAGTAATATTATGTTAATAAATGTAGTGAGGACTCATAGGCATAAGTTTGTTGTGCTTACTGCTTGCATCGTTTCGATGTCACAACAAATGCCCAAAGATTGAAATAACATTTCTGGAAATTAGAACTACGTTTGGAGGTAGGTTCATGAAATTAGTTTCGCTGAATCGGTCTGAAATACTCATAGTCAAGGAATCTCGAGACAGGGCATCGAGAATCCATTTGAGACTTGCACTAAGCATCTGCATTCGCATTTCATCGACAAGTGACGAGGCTCGTCCATGCAGTGTTAGTGGGTCAGCCAGCTAGGTGGCTCCTAACTGAGGTGACTCGCGGAAATCGTCATATGGAAGCCACTCGGGCTTGGTCGGTATGACTAGTGTTCCCAGTTCCGATAGTACGGGATTAATCGTCGGACTTGAGGAATCATGGCAGTCACGTGCATATGAACACTGTATCTTGGATCTGGCGAGAGGTGATTATTCTATAAGATGGTCATTATAAGCCTTGTCCAGTTCACTTGGAGTATGTAGCAAGGACTGTGGATTCCAAGATAGGATCTATCCCCGGTCAGTACATGACGGTGATGTCTCCTATGCACTCTAAGATGGTTTAGACTCTGAAAGTCTATGGCCATAGCAATTGATTGAGTAGGAAAGGGTTTCCTACGTCGATCGATAGAGTTAAAACTATCTCGAGCATTAAACATAGATGCCTAAGTCAAGGATGGGAACCGACATCCTAATTCCATGTCCTAGACTAAAGGCCGGGAGACAGGCGACAGTAGGACTGTACCCGTACTATCTAGCGACGGTAAGACCGTACCTGCATGTAACTCGGAGCCTAAATGTTCACACCAAATATTCACCTAGTCTCTATTGCCATGGACCGTTGCTAGATGGCCACCCATGGCGACTGACTACTTTGGTTATGAAATAACAAGAAGTAGGTCCAAGTCTGGCTGAAAAGTGAACCTAAAGAGGCACACCCGCTACACCAAATGAAAGGGAATTAACTTGGAATTAATTCCAGGAGAAGGTTTAATTTAATGGAATTAAATTATGCTTCTTGGAGATTCAAGCCTCGATGGATTATTTGGACTAATCGGGCTTATTTCTTAAATTAGATTTATGGATTTTATAAAGCATGGGCTTCCTTTTTAATTAGATTAAAAGGGTGAATTAATTAATGTGCTTGGTATATTAAATAGGATATAATATAAAGTCCATGGAACTATTTAATTTGGAATTAAATAAATTCCATTGCATTAATTAATTAATGGGCTTGGTATATATAAAGTCCACGGGATTATTTAATTTAGAATTAAATAGGCCCATTCCATAAAGCCCATCAAAATGGATGGACAAGATTTGATCAAGCGATTGATGAGATGAAGGGCCATGATTAATTTGACTTAATCAATTCCTAGTTTGACTAGGATTTGACTAGGTCAAAATCCTAGTCAAGCGTGCCTCCTTAGAAGAGGTTGAGTAGGAAAAGGAAATTCTATTTTCTGTAAATACTCAAAAACACACACATACATCTACTAATCTCTACAACTCTCATCTTACAATTCTCTCTCAAAATTCGTCCACCCCCTCTCATACTCTCAAAGATTTCTACTTTGTTCTTTTTGATTTATTCAAGCTAGAACATAAGAGACGTCGATTGTGTTAATTGATAGCGTGTATCGATGTCTCTTCTCCGCAAATAATTTCTTGCTAGCACAAGGGTTCTTTGCTTTTCGGTGTAACAAGTGAGATGATTTAGAGGGTCTCTTTCTTTGAGATCTTGGTGCAAAACGGGGAACAATGCATGTAGCCGAGCGAAGATAAAACTACAACCGGGTAGATTCTTTAATTATGTTTTTTCGGTTCAAATTCTATGGCCTCCATGTCGTGTTTTACCTATGATGCTCAGAGCTTTCTGAGCATGAGCAATCTACGATACTGGCTTGATCTTGCGGGTCTACTATATTTCTCTGCTGAAGTGACCCGGTCCAACCATGTCACCTTTTCCTACCATTGTTCCCTGCAAATGGTGGTTCTCTAAGAATTTTCCATGGATCTGTGATGATATCTCGGGCCCAAAAGCTTTTGCCAAGGTCTAGTTGTTGGCCTCCAAGGCAACTACTGGCTCGGCCGTGCAAGGCACCACATCCATCCTATGGATGCGGTTTTCAATCCAAACCACTTTCCAGAAACGACTTCCAAAGTCGCCATGCATTCGACTTTCGTAATGACATGTCGTGGTATTCTACTTGAAACCTTTTTAAGCCACCACACTCACCATTAAGTCCAAATGTACATACATATTGAGACTAAACATTCGTCACATGATTCTGAAAGCTAGTATCGCTATAGCCTTTCAGAATCAACCCTCCACAAAATGCACATCAAGAACACTTCTTTAATTCTTATTCAGGTATTAAAGACTATTCTCAACAGCTGTCTATTGCTTTCTCGACACAAGCCCAATAACCGTTGTTATGCCCAAAGCATACACAATATCAGGCCAAATGCACAAACAACATTTTCATGCTGCCTAAGGCAAAGATGTAGGGGATGTCAAACATCTAAGCTTTCTCATCAGTCTACCGTGACTGAGTCTTGAACAGCTTAACCCTGTATAAAGGAATCCAATTCCTATCATGGAGAATTGTGTAAACAATGCTCGTGTTTCATTGTTTCCTAACATCTTAAATTCATTCTAAATGAATAAGACGTTGCACACTAAACACTTGGAACAAAACTATCCTCCCACTGACCCTAAAGCCCGTTACTGATCGAGTCATACTTCGAATGAACTCGTCAAAACGAATATTCCAGTAACACAAAATTTCAAACCCAGTTTGAATTTTCATGACGGATCCAATAGCTCTAAGCCATTGATCCGAACTCGATATCCAACATTGTTTCTCCTTGTATCTTTTGGATGATAATTCAATTGATCGGACATACCCAGAAACCTATACCTCTCAAGTAAGTAAGGTACTCTGGTTATCCTTAGGAGGACTGGAATATAGTCAGTGGAACAATATAATTACAAATGATGTTTGCATTATTCTGCATTAAACCTGCACATATCAAACACCTAGTCTAATTTGTCTCCCATTAGTCCCTTGACGTATGTGGGATCATCCCTTGTACTCAAGAACTTTGTAGGATGCAGGCTTGCCAAACCATATCCTATATGGCAACTAGATCATGACTATTAGAAAAAAACAATGTTTCTCAACTTGGCAACCATTCCAATCTATGTTTAGACGGGTTAAGGTAATACAGTGAAACCCGAACCGAACCAAGTCTAACAAGGTTCGATTTCTCCCTTATCAGAGACCGTTCAACCATGGTCCTTATAGGAAGAATTGAAAGCCTTGGGTACGCGTGTGGATCGTCCGAGAATAGCGCGAAATGCGGAAGCGCGGTATAAATTTAAATTACGAAAATTTAAACATGCATAATACGTATAAAATTAAAACACGTTCAAGGGGTGTGCCCTTGAAGTTCCCGGGTGTTCGGTGTATCTCATGAATTAAGAACATACATGCAATCATGGAGGCCATAGGATTTGTAAAATAAAAGAGGACTAAAACATAAATAGAGACCTACCGGTTTGTCGTTTTCCTCTTCTAACTGGTACTCGCGTTGTTCCCCGATTTGCTCTAAGACCTCGTATGTAAAATCCTCTATCGTGACACGCAATCCGCCCACGTATCTTGTATTTCGTGCTAGCGAACGAACAAGTATTTTGGAGAGGATGGATCAATCACACGTTATTATTTGACGGGATTAATCCTCCTTTTGTTCAATTGTTAACACAAAAGAACAAGAAGTAATTTCTTGGAGAGAGAGAGGAGAGAGGCGCACGAGAGAGAGAGAGAGAGAGAGAGCACACGTGAACTTTGTGTGTGTGTGTGTGAAGAATCATCATCTCTTTATGAAAGAAATCGGTGGATCGTCCCGGGAATTGCGCGAATGCGGAAGCGCGATAAAAATAAACATACAAAAATTAAAGCATACTTTTAATTTAAAAGAACACGCTCAAGGGGTGTACCCTTGAGGTTCCCGGGCGTTCGGTGTATCTCATGATTATAAAGCATGTAAAGAAATCATGGAGGCCATAGAGTTGAAAAATAAAGATAGACGAAAAAAATAAAACGAGACCTACCCGTTGTCGTTTTCGTCTTCAACGGCTACACGCGTTGTTCCCCGTTTTGCACCCAGATCTCATTCTTGAGACCCTCCAAATTGTGACACACGATCCACCCACGTATCTTGCACGTCGTGCTAGCAACGAACAAGTGTATATTTTTTGGAGTGGATGAATCAACAACACGTTATCAATTAACGGTATTGATTCATCTAAGTTCTAATGTTCCAAGAACAAAAGAACTAAGAAAAAATATTTTCTTGTTAGAGAGAGAGAGGGGCGGACGAGAGGTAAGGAGAGGGGAGAGTGTGTGTTGTGTGTGTGTTTTCAAGAATCATCATCCTTCAATTGTTGGAGGCTAGAGGTTTATATAGAGGAGGAGTTTAATCCTCTTTAAACTCCAAGTCTAAGAACTCTAATTTGACTAGGATTTTGACCTAGTCAAAGTCCTAGTCAAACTAGTGTTTGACCTAGTCAAACGAATCCTAGCCTTCCATCTCCCCTTTCCATCTCAACCGTTGATTTTAATTTAATGGAATATTTAAATCCCATTAAATATTCCAAAAGGCTAAAAGAATAAATATAATAAATATTAATATTTACTCTAAGCCCATTAAATCAATCCTTTAATAAATCCTATTTATTAATTTATTTCCCTTTATCAAATAGAAGGAATTAATTTCTCCAAGAAAATATAGGACCCGATTAAATCTAATTTAATTATTCCTTTACTCCAATATTTAATTCCAAATTAAATACTAAGTGTGTGTGGATAGTATGTGACTCTTTAGTTCACCTTTCAGCTAGACTTGGTCGGATTCCCAGAATCCATCTGTTACCATGGGTGGCCATCTAGCAACGGTCCATGGAACTACAGACTAGGTGAAATATTCAGGGATGAACATTTAGGCTCTAACAGTACACTTGTCCTTCTGTCTTCGGTCTCATCACTTAGGGTCTAGGGCACGGAAAATGCAGGTACCCATTTTGGACCTAAGTGTCGGTCTGTCCTTACTAAACGCCGCAAGGGAAACCTTCCCTTCTGTTCAGTTACTGTGGCCACAGATTTTAGGGACAAGACACAGAACATACATGAGACTCAACTGTCAATGCCTTTTGACAGGAGACAGATCCTTTCTTGGAAACTACTGTCACTTTGTGCACCCGAGCTGCACTAGACATAGCTTATGACTACTCAAGAGTATTTTGGCAATCTCTCACCATATCTAAGATACAGACCTGATGCACAGGTAAACTCAGCAGTTCCTCAAGTCAAAGGACTTGGCCTGTACCGTTGGAACCGGGAATACACGTCATACCTTGCTGACCATACTCAAGGTCCTCAGTAAGACGGTTCCCGCGAGTCACCTCAGTCAGCTGCTTCCTAGCATGCTGACCCACTAACACTGCTTAGTGCAAGTCTCAAAGGGAATCCCGGTACCCATTTTTGGGATTCCTTGACTTGGAGATTTCCGGACTGATTCGGTAAGACTGATTTCATGGACCTACCTCCAAGCGTAGTCCCAGTCCCCGAAATCGATTTTCAGTCCGTGGGCTTTGTTTGCGTAGTGAACAGAAATGTAAATGCAGATATAAGTGAACGTAAACAAAGTATTGCCATATGAATTTTCACTTCTTTATTCATAAATATTTTATCAAATACCAAAAAAAATTGTCTAGACATAGGTTACATATTCCTGCCAAAATTGGCTTACATGGTCACCTATTCTAACACTCTAAAGGTAAAGGGCTAGGAGAATATATAGAGGAGGAGTTTAATCCTCTTCAAACTCCAATCTAGGAAGACTAATTTGACTAGAATTTTGACCTAGTCAAAGTAGTAATTTGACCTAGTCAAATTAATCCTAGCCATCCATCTCTCCTTTTAACCTCAACCATCCATTTAATTTAATAGAAAATTTAAATCCTATTTAAATATTCCAAGGGCAATAAATAAATATATTAAATATAAATATTTATTCTAAGCCCATTAAATTAATTTTCTAATAAATCTAATTTATTAGATAAATCCCTTTTATCCAATAAAAGGAATTAATTCTCTCCAAGAAAATTAAGGACCCGATTAAATCCAATTTAATCATTTCATTTCTCCAAATATTTAATTCTAAACTAAATACTTTAATGTGTGCGGATTGTGTGTGACTCTTTAGGTTCACCTTCAGCTAGACTTGGTCGGATTCCTAGAATCCGCCCGTTACCATGGGTGGCCATCTAGCAATTACTGTTCAATTACTGTGGCCACAGATTTTAAGGACAAGACACAGAGCATCTGTGAGACTCAACTGTCAATGCCTTTTGACAGGGACAGATCCTTTCTTGGAATCTACTGTCACTCTGTACACTGGAGCTGCACTAGACATGACTTATGACTACTCAAGTGCTTCTTGGCAATCTCTCACCATATCTAAGATACAACCCTTATATACAGGTAATTCAGTAAAAAATGGCACAGTCGGCCGACCAGGCGCGCGCCTGGTGTCCGCGCATGCTGGGCGCGCGCAAGCCCCTGCCTGCACGCGTGCCCGGCTGCGCCCCTGTGCTCGCTGCCAGCGTGTTGCTGCTACCGGTTCGCCGTTTTTCACTCCTTTTCGACTTTTCATGCTATTTTTCTGAACCACAAGATAAATTCAACCCTAGAACATGTATAAACACATTCAAGAAAAACAAGATCTAAAATCCCATGCCAAATTAAACGCTAACCAAGATCTACGTTAAACATGCTATAAACGTAAAGTAAAACACATTTATCATGCTTAAACGAAAATAGCACATAGAATTCTAGGTCTATACACCGAACCGGGCTTCGATACCACTGAAACGTTATGTGGATCGTCCTGGGAGATGAACGCGAATAGCGAAAACGCAAAAAATAGCATAATAAAATTGCTAAGCATAATTAAACGGAATTTAAATCATGCATAACATACATAACCGGATCAAGAGGTGTGCCCTTGATTCTTCCGGGCGTTTGGTGTATCTCATGTTCAATAAAAACACAACATGGAGACCATAGAATTGAAATCAAAAACGTAATTAAAGAACCTACCTGGTTGTAGTTTTGTCTTCGTTCGGCTACATGCATTGTTCCCCGTCTTGCACCAAGATCTCAAAGATGAGACCCTCTAAATCATGACACTCGCTACACCGGAAAGCAAAGAACCCTTGTGCTAGAAAGAAGTTATTTGGGGAGAAGAGACATCGATACACGCTATCAATTAACGTAATCGACGTCCCTTATGTTCTAAATTGAATCTATCAAGAAGAACAAAGTAGAGATCTTGGAGAGTATAAGAGGGGATTGACGAATTCTAGAGAGAATTTTGGGAGATGAGAGTTGTAGAGATTAGTAGGTGTATGTGTGTGTTTTTGAGTATTTATAGAAGATGAAATTTCTTATTCCTTCTCAAACTCTTCTGAAGAGACACACTTTTAACTAGGATTTTGACCTAGTCAAATCCTAGTCAAACTAGGCTTTGATTAAGTCAAATTAATCATGGCCCTTCATCTCATCAATCCCTTGATCAAATCTTGTCCATCCATTTTGATGGGCTTTATGGAATGGGCTTTATTTAATTCTAAATTAAATAATCCCATGGACTTTATATTAAATCCTATTTAATATACTAAGCTCATTAATTAATTAATGGAATGGACTTTATTTAATTCTAAATTAAATAGTCTCATGAACTTTATATTAAATCCTATTTAATATACCAAGCCCATTAATTAATTCACCCTTTTAACCTAATTAAAAGGGAAGCCCATGCTTTATAAAATCCATAAATCTACTATGAATTCAAGCCCAATTATTCCAAATAACCCATCGAGGCTTGAGTCTACAACAAGTATAATTATATTCCATTAAATTAAACCTTATCCCGGAATTAATTCCAAATTAATTCCCTTTCATTTGGTGTACCGAGTGTGACTCTTTAGGTTCACCTTTCAGCTAGACTTGGATCTACTTCTTGTTATTCCATAACCAAAGTAGTCCGTTACCATGGGTGGCTATCTAGCAACGGTCCATGGCACTAGAGACTAGGTGAATATGTGGTGTGAACATTTAGGCTCCAAGTTACATGCAGGTACGGTCCGACCGTCGCTCGATACGTATGGGTACGGTCCTACTGTCGCTTGTCTCCTGGCCTTTACTCTAGGGCATGAAATTATGCGTCGGTTCCCATCTTTGACTAGGCATCTATAGTTAATGCTCGAGATAGGTTTAACTTAACATAGGAAATCCGTTCCCACTACATCAAGTGCTATGGCCATAGACTTTGTGAGTCTAAACCATCTTCGAGCGCATAGGAGATCTCGCTGTCATATCCTTTGATAGTGGACAGATCCTATCTTGGAATACACCGTTCTTACATACTCCGACTGCACTGGACGAGGCTTATGATGACGATGTAATATAACCGGTCAAATTTCACCATATCCAAGATACAACCTTATTATGTAGGGGACTGCCGTGATCCTCAAGTCCGAGGACGAATCCCGTATTATCGGAACCGGGAATACGAGTTATATCGACCAAGCCCGAGTGGCTTTCATATGACGATTCCCGCGAGTCACCTCAGTCGGCCGCTCCCCAGCAGGCCGACCCACTAACACTGCTTAGACGATCCTCGTCACCCGTCGATGAAACACGACAGCAGATGCTTAGTGCAAGTCTCAAGGCGACTCTCGATGCCCTATCTCGAGATTCCTTTGACTTGGAGTATTTCAGACCGATTCGGTGAAACTCATTTCATGAACCTACCTCCAAGCATAGTTCCAATTTCCCGAAATGTTATTTCAGTCTGTGGGCGTTTGTTGTGACAAGCAGTAAGTTCAACAAACTCATGCCTATGAATCCTTACTACATTCATTAACATAATATTACTTGTTGACAGATTAACGAATGGTTCTCAGAATAGCCAATAGCATTGACTTTCTGGTCACCTATTCTAACACTATTCAGTCCCGAACCGGCATACTAGGTATGTCGCGACGAAGGCGTTCTTTGAAACTAAAATGACCGAAGGATCCTCTGTACAAGAGCACGGGGTTAAAATGCTTACCCTGGTGGAAAAGCTCGATGACCTAAAGGCAGGCCTCGATAATGAGACGTACATAGATGTGATCCTTTAGTCTCTCCCACCCTCCTTCGACCAATTTGTTGTTAACTATAACATGAGCACAGTTGAGAAGGGTTATTCATGAGTTAATCAATATTTTGGTGTAATATGAGGCAACAACCAAGAAGTCCACGCTGTCGGTATTGTTTGGAGGTGCTTCGACTTCCAAGGCGAAAGGCAAGGGTGCCGGACATTGGAAAAGGAAGAAGGTGTTAGAATAGGTGACCATGTAAGCCAATTTTGGCAGGAATATGTAACCTATGTCTAGACAATTCTTTGGTATTTGATAAAATATTTATGAATAAAGAAGTGAAAATTCATATGGCAATACTTTGTTTACGTTCACTTATCTGCATTTACATTTCTGTTCACTACGCAAACAAAGCCCACGGACTGAGATACGATTTCGGGGACTGGGACTACGCTTGGAGGTAGGTCTATGAAATCAGTCTTACCGAATCAGTCCGGAAATCTCCAAGTCAAGGAATCCCGAAAATGGGTACCGGGATTCCCTTTAAGACTTGCACTAAGCATCTGCTGTCGTATTTCATCGACGGGTGACGAAGGTCGTCTAAGCAGTGTTAGTGGGTCAACATGCTAGGAAGCAGCTGACTGAGGTGACTCGTGGGAACCGTCTTACGGAGGGCCTTGAGTATGGTCAGCAAGGTATGACGAGTATTCCCGGTTCCAACAGTACAGGCCAAGTCCTTTGACTTGAGGAACTGCTGAGTTTACCTGTGCATCAGGTCTGTATCTTAGATATGGTGAGAGATTGCCAAAATACTCTTGAGTAGTCATAAGCCATGTCTAGTGCAGCTCGGGTGCACAAAGTGACAGTAGTTTCCAAGAAAGGATCTGTCTCCTGTCAAAAGGTGTTGACAGTTGAGTCTCATATATGCTCTGTGTCTTGTCCCTGAAATCTGTGGCCACAGTGACTGAACAGAAGGGAAAAGGTTTCCCTTGCGGCGTTTGGTGAGGACAGACCGACACTTAGGTCCAAAATGGGTACCTGCATTTTCCGTGCCCTAGACCCTAAGTGATGAGACCGAAGACAGAAGGACAAGTGTACTGTTAGAGCCTAAATGTTCATCCCCGAATATTTCACCTAGTCTCTAGTGCCATGGGCCGTTGCTAGATGGCCACCCATGGTAACGGACGGATTCTAGGAATCCGACCAAGTCTAGCTGAATGGTGAACCTCAAGAGTCACACACTATCCACACACACACTTAGTATTTAATTTAGAATTAAATATTGGAGTAAAGGAATGATTAAATTAGATTTAATCGGGTCCTATATTTTCTTGGAGAAATTAATTCCTTCTATTTGATAAAGGGAATTAAATTAATAAATAGGATTTATTAAAAGGGTTGATTTAATGGGCTTAGAATAAATTATAATATTTATTTATTATATTATATTTATTCTTTTAGCCTTTTGGAATATTTAATAGGATTTAAATATTCCATTAAATTAAAATCAACGGTTGAGATGGAAAGGGGAGATGGAAGGGTAGGATTCGTTTGACTAGGTCAAACACTAGTTGGACTAGGAATTTGACTAGGTCAAAATCCTAGTCAAATTAGGTTACTTAGAGTTTGAGTTTAAAGAGGATTAAACTCTTCCTCTATATAAACCCCTAGTGTCCAACATTTAAGAGATTGATGATTCTTGAAAAAACACACACAACACACACTCTCCCTCTCCTACCTCTCGTCCGCCCCTCTCTCTTTCTCTAGCAAGAAAATATTTTTCCTTAGTTCTTTTTGTTCTTGGAACATCAAGAACTTAGACGAACCAATACCGTTAATTGATAACGAGTTATTGATTCGTCCACTCCAAAAATAATACTTGTTCGTTGCTAGCACGACGTGCAAGATACGTGGGTGGATCGTGTGTCACGATTTGGAGGATCTCAAGAACGAGGTCTTGGTGCAAAACGGGGAACAACGCGAGTAGCAGTTGAAGACGAAAACGACAACGGGTAGGTCTCGTTTAAGATTTTCGTCCCTCTTTATTTTTCAACTCTATGGCCTCCATGATTTATTTAATTGTTTTATGATCATGAGATACACCGAACGCCCGGGAACCTCAAGGGCACACCCCTTGAGCGTGTTCTTTAAATTAAAAAGCATGCTTTTTATTTTGTAAATTTTGATATGTTTATTTTTACCGCGCTTCCGCATTCGCGCAATTCCCGGGACGATCCACCGGATTTTCTTTCAGTGGTATCAGAGCCCGGTTCGGTGTATAGGCCTAGGGTTTATGTGCGTTATAAAGCATGAAACGTGAAATTGGCATGTTTTTTATTAAATCTGGATTGTTCTTGATTTTAAGCATGTCGATTTTATTGCTTTTTGATTCGTGTGAATTTATGAATGTTGGTGATTTTCTGTTTTTCTTGGGAAACGGGGTGGAAAATTGAACGGAAAACGAGAAACGACGCAGCCGGCCAGCCGGGAGGGTTGGCCGCGCGCTGCCGCACGCTGCCGGCAGGGCAGACGCGCGCAGGCAAGGGAGGCCTGCGCGCGCCCGCCCAGCCGGCCGCGCGGGGGCAGCGCGCAGGGCAGCGCCTCCAGGCGCGCGCGCGCAAGGCCGCGCGCCTGCGAGTCTGCGCGCGGACGGGCCCTGGGCGGCGCCGCCAGGCGCGCGCGCACGCAGACGAAGGAGTCTACGCGCGCGCGCCCGACAGGCGTGCCCAGTGCGCGTCTGCGCCCGCACTGCGCACGGCACGGCCGGCAGCCAGCAGGCCAGCATGCGCGCAAGGCATGGGAGCCTGCGCGCGCGGTGGCCTGCCGGCATGTCGGGCCGCGCAGCGCGCTGCCGGCCAGGCGCGCGCGCCCGGCCAGGCAGTGCCTGCACGCGCGCAGGGGCGGCAGGCTGAGCCTACTGCCCTGAGCGCGTGCCGGCGAGCCGTCGGCGGCGGCGGCGGCTGCGGCAGCTGCTGCTGCTAGGGTTTCAAAACCCTAGCAGTATTTTTTCTTTTATTTTTTTTAATTAATTATTTTCAGTTTTAATTTTGAATTAATTCTGAAAAAAACGTTTTTTGGTTCAATTATGCCTATTTTTCTAAAGACATTATTTTAGGAGTAAAATAAATTGGATTCGGAATCCCGGGGTTATTTTACTTAAAATAATGAGGAAATATTTTCCTAAAACGAGAAAATATTATTATCAATATTTGTGTTTTATTTTTCACACGTTGTGCACATATTCATTAATTATTTTGGATATTTATGATTGGAAATCACATGTTGTTGGTATTATGTAGTTATGTGATTGGATCATGTGATTATGTGTGTTGGATGGAAATGGATGATCGCGAGCCCTAAGACCGGATGTATGGTTTATTTTCTGTTGGGCCTGTGTGCCTCTTTTACTGCTTTCCCCTTCTCTCTTTCTAGTTGCCTTGGAATAATAAGGCATTCTACCTCCCTCCTTATGTACTCCCCCGGGTTTTCGCTGGGGTTTCTATTTTTTAATATGTAATGAGAGTAGACTAGGAGTGAGGTTTCCTTTTTTGTAATTGGTGGAGAAGAAGGAAGGACCACATGGAGAGCCCAGACGGGAGGCCCCTTGGTGTTTTCCATGAAGTGAAGAAAGAGAAAAAGAGACCAAGGCCCATCAACATGATGATTGGGTTACTATTAATGTAATAGTATAGGACCAACCCTAGATTGACCATAGATCCACTACGGGCTCAGTGGATCGCATAGGATACGGGCTCGTGATCATCCAACAGGGGCATGCTAGGCTTTAATTTTGCATGTGGTTATGATGATGGATGAATGGATTATTTATTTATCGTATAACTGCTATAAATGGTTTATTTACGCATTATGGATGTATGTGTAGATATTTATTTGAGATCTTGGTCATTACTTACTCTCACATTGGTTGGACCAATGTCAAAATATTAGACCCTAGACAAAGTGGACATGAACTCTAGGAGTTGTCCATGCCTTCCAATCCATGGCATAGTGAGGAAGCTGCTTTAGGTCAATAGCGTGGTCTCACGAGTCGTGGCACGTTATTGTACTTAAAGGAAGCTGCATTATGTCATGAACGAAAAGCGGGCTGCTGCTACCTGTCTCACGAGTTGTGGGGTACCAGTGGGTCCATGGCTCGGTCGATTGGGTTGGGTCTAACGCCCAATTAACATGATTCACTTGGAGTCCTCGGGATCATGTGAAAGGGTGAGGCAATAATCTTGGGAATCTCGTGGAACGAGAATGGTATGGAATACCACCCACAGGATCTTTTCCATGCGAATCGTAAAAGCGGGGTATGGGAAAAATCGTTGTGGATCCCAAGCCCACTTGGAAAGGATTTCCCGAAAATCACGTTTGAGAGTACTGTGTTTTCGTATAAATAGTGGAGGATTAAATGACTAAAGTCCATGCATTTAATTATTTTATCAAACCACCGTCTTTTATTTTCTGCTGATCGCGCGCTGTTTTCTAAAATGTCTAAGAACCCACTTTCCACCATTCTTGAGACAAACAAATTCAATGGAACAAACTACAACGGCTGGTTGCGCAATCTCAGGATAGTCCTAGATTACGAGAACCAAGGCTACGTCATGGATGAGCCCTCTCCTAGGACCTTACCGGAAGGATCCACGCCAGAAGAACGTGAGACGTTCGAGACTTGGCATAAGGATAACCGGAAGGTCCGTAGCATCATACTTGCTTCAATGACCAATGAGATTCAGAAGCAGTATGAAAGGCTAGACGATGTCCCTTCCATTATGGCTCGCCTAAAGGATTGCTATGCAGTCCCGGACCGGCATACTAGGTATGTCGCGACCAAGGCATTCTTTGGAACTAAAATGACAGAAGGATCCTCTGTACAAGAGCACGGGGTTAAAATGCTTACCCTGGTGGAAAAGCTCGAGGACCTAAAGGTAGGTCTCGATAATGAAACATACATAGATGTGATCCTTCAGTCACTCCCACCCTCCTTTGACCAATTTATCGTCAACTACAACATGAACGCACTTGAGAAGGGCATTCATGAGTTGATCAATATGTTGGTGCAATACGAGGCAACGACTAAGAAGTCCACGCCTTCGGTATTGTTTGGAGGTGCTTCGACTTCTAATACGAAAGGCAAGGGTGCCGGACGTTGGAAGAAGAAGAAAGGGAAGGGAAAGGCCGTTAAAGCAGCTACGAACACTAAGAGTGTTCCCATTGCCAAAGAGGGGAAGGCAAAGGAAAGGGAAAGGTTGTCTCCAAGCAACAGTCAAAGGCATATGACATATGTATCAACTGCCGTGAGAAAGGGCATTGGAAGAGAGAGTGCCCCAAACTCTTCTCGAACCAAGGTATATATGTGATTGAGGTTAATATGGTCACTAGTTCTGCCTCTTGGGTATTAGATACCGGCTGTGGAGCTCACATTTGCAATGACTTGCAGGTGTTGAAAAGAAGCAGAAAACTGGGTAGCGGGGACATGATCCTGAAGCTTGGGAATGGCAAGGCCATCTCGGTAGAAGCAGTAGGATCCGCCACTCTAGTGATTAGTGATAATATTAGCATAGATTTAGAACAAGTTTATTTTGTACCCAGTATGATTAAAAACATCATTTCCATTCCATTGTTGGACAATAGTGGTTATGAGTTTAGAATCAATAAAAATTGCTTTTATTTGATGAGGTGTGGAATTGCTCATCTACTTGGTACATTACATAACGGACTCTATGTCTTGCAACAAACGAATTTCGTCCTCAATGCACAACACAAACGAAAATTAGGTAATAACGGGAATGCACGTATGTGGCACACTAGGCTAGGTCACATATCCCAAGATAGGATGAAAAGGTTGGTAGACTCAAAGAACCTAGAGGTTGGGGACTTGAGCGATCTACCAACTTGTGAGTCCTGTCTAAGAGGGAAAATGACCAAGAGGCCCTTTGTAGGACAAAGCAGGCTTGCCACAGGTCTGTTGGACTTGGTCCATACAGACGTATGTGGACCACTAAGGACGCAGGCCCGAGGTGGGTTCTCCTACTTCATAACCTTCACCGATGATCATTCACGGTATGGTTATGTTTACCTGATGAGGTACAAGTCTGAAGCTCTTGAGAGGTTTAAAGAATTCAGACTTGAAGTGGAGAACCAAACCAACTGCAAAATTAAAATCCTTCGGTCGGACCGAGGCGGTGAATACCTTAGTACGGAGTTCCTAAATTATCTAAAAGAACATGGTATAATATCAGAATGGACACCTCCAGGAACAGCGTAGTTAAATGGTGTCTCTGAAAGAAGGAATCGAACCCTGTTGGACATGGTTCGGTCCATGATGAGTTTTACCAAATTGCCCTTATCGTTTTGGGGCAATGCACTAGAAACGACGGCCAAATTATTGAATTTGGCGCCTACTAGCACATTGACCCAAAACACCATATGAGATATGGCACGGCAAGCCTGCATCCTACAACTACTTGAAAGTGTGGGTAGCCCCGCATACGTCAAGAGGTTAGTGGGAGATAAGTTAGAATCTAGGTCTAGCTTATGCAGGTTCGTTGGATACCCTAAAGAAACTGCGGGTTATTACTTTTATGACCCCTTGGAACAAAAGGTGTTTGTTTCAAGAAATGCAGTATTCTTGGAGCAAGGCCTCCCGGAGGATATCCAACCTGATGAGCTGATCCTTGAGGAATCAAGTGATGGAATCCAGCCATCAGAAGAAGCCGCGGAACCCTCACTTAGAGGATTCAGGATTAACAGCCGAAGGGCTGACCAACCTCGAGAAGTCCCACATGCTAGGCATGAAGGACAGCCTCAGGAACAGCCAGTCCCGGTTCCTGAACCACCGGCTCCGATACAGTCAGCGCCCACAGTCACCACTGACGTTCCCGTTCTCCGTAGGTCCACTAGAGAGTCCAGACCTCCAATGAGATATGGCTTTCTAGGTGCGACCGATCTTTTGGATAACGATCCTAAGACTTAAGGAGAAGCGATGTCTGACATCGACTCCGAGAAATGGCTTGAGGCCATGAAAGCCGAAATGGACTCCATGAGCGAGAACCAAGTCTGGAGTCTTCTAGATCCACCGAAAATTGTTAAGCCAGTGGGCTGTAAGTGGGTCTACAAGCGCAAACTTGGCGTTGATGGGGAAGTCACAACCTTTAAGGCTAGGCTTGTAGCTAAGGGATACACTCAACGACCCGGGGTCGATTTTGAGGATACCTACTCGCCAGTAGCCATGGCTAAGTCCATTCGGATTCTGCTCGCCATAGCAGCATGGTATGACTATGAGATATGGCAGATGGACGTGAAACGGCCTTCCTCAACGGTTTCGTTGAAGAAGAGATCTATATGGATCAGCCGCAGGGTTTCACGGTCACTGGAGAAGAACAGAAAGTCTGTCGCCTCCAGAAGTCCATCTATGGCCTCAAACAAGCCTCCCGAAGTTGGAACATTCGATTTGATGAAGTAATACGGGGTTATGACTTCATCAAAAACGAATCCGACCCTTGTGTATACAAGAAGGTCAGTGGGAGCTCAATAGTGTTCCTAGTTCTTTATGTGGATGACATTCTGCTCATTGGTAATGACGTCAGAATGTTAGGAAACACAAAAGCATGGTTGTCAACCCAGTTTTCCATGAAGGACTTGGGTGAAGCCTCCTACATCCTAGGCATCCAGATTGTCAGGGACAGATCTAAAAGGATGTTAGGACTCACCCAAAACTCGTATATGGAGAAAGTCCTAAAGAGATATTGAATGGACAACTCCGAACGAGGATTCCTTCCAATGAGGCATGGGATCAAGTTATCCAAGAAACAGTCCCCACAGACTGATGAGGAACTTGAAAGGATGAAGGTCATCCCCTATGCCTCCGCCGTAGGTAGCATACAATATGCGGTCCACTGCACTAGGCCTGACATTGCGTACGCTTAAGTAGATATCAGTCCTGCGCAGGAGAGGCACATTGGAATGCTGTTAAGGGCATCCTTAAGTACCTAAGAAGGACTAAGGAAATGTTCCTAGTCTATGGCAATGGAGAACTAATTCTGGAAGGCTTTAGCGACGCTAGCTTCCAGTCTGATGACGATGATGCCAAGTCTCAATCGGGGTACGTATTCAAACTCAATGGAGGAGTAGTAGCTTGGAAAAGTTCCAAGCAAGCAACCATTGCTGACTCCACCACAGAGGCTGAATACATAGCAGCTTCAGAAACTGCTAAGGAAGCGGTTTGGATGAGAAACTACATCCAAGAGTTGGGTGTGGTGCCTAGCATCGCCGAGCCCGTTGTCATCTTCTGTGATAACAACGGCGCTATAGCGCAAGCAAAGGAACCGAGATCTCATCACCGTTCCAAACACATTCTTAGACGCTACCTTCTTAGAGAAATGGTAGGAAGAGGTGACGTCCGGATGGACCGAGTCAACTCGGCAGACAACACAGCAGACGTAAAATAGATAACAACGGAAACGCACGACTGTGGCACGGTAGGCTAGGTCACATATCCTAAGACAGGATGAAGAAATTGGTAGACTCAAAGAACCTAGAGGTAGGGGACTTGAGTGAGCTACCAACTTGTGAATCCTGTCTAAGAGGGAAAATGACCAAGAAGCCCTTTGTAGGACAAAGCAGGCTTGCCACAGGTCTGTTGGACCTGGTCCATACAGACGTATGTGGACCACTAAGGACGCAGGCCCGAGGTGGGTTCTCATACTTCATAACCTTCACCGATGATCATTCACGGTATGGTTATGTATACCTGATGAGGTACAAGTCTGAAGCTCTTGAGAGGTTTAAAGAATTCAGACTTGAAGTTGAGAACCAAACCGGCTGCAAAATTAAAGTCCTACGGTCAGACCGAGGCGGAGAATACCTTAGTACTGAGTTCCTTGATTTTCTGAAAGAAAATGGTATAATATCTGAATGGACACCGCCCGGGACACCACAGTTGAATGGTGTCTCTGAAAGGAGGAATCGAACCCTGTTGGACATGGTTCGATCCATGATGAGTTTTTCCAAATTGCCCTTGTCCTTTTGGGGCTACGCATTGGAGACTGCAACCAAGTTACTAAATTTGGTGCCAACCAGTGTGTTGACCCAAACGCCATATGAAATATGGCACGGCTAGCCTGCGTCCTACAACTACTTGAAAGTGTGGGGTAGCCCCGCATACGTCAAGAGGTTAGTGGGAGATAAGCTAGAATCCAGGTGTAGCTTAATGCAGGTTCGTTGGATACCCTAAGGAAACTGCAGGTTATTACTTCTATGACCCCTTGGAACAAAAGGTATTTGTTTCAAGGAACGCAGTATTCTTGGAACAAGGCTTTCTAGAGGATATCCAACCTGATGAACTGATCCTTGAAGAATCAAGTGATGGAAACCAGTCCACAGAAGTAGCCGTGGATTCCTCACTTGGAGGATTCAGGATAGATACCCGAAGAGCTGACCAACCTCGAGATGTCCAGCATGCTAGGCATGAAGGACAGCATCAGGAAAGGCCAGCCTCGATACCTGAACCGCCAGCTCCTATACAGTCAGCGCCCACAGTCACCACTGACGTTCCCATTCTCCGTATGTCAACTAGAGAGTCTCGACCTCCGGTGAGATATGGCTTCTTGTAGACGCACCGAAAGGGGTTAAGCCAGTTGGCTGTAAGTGGGTCTATAAGCGAAATCTTGGCATTGATGGAGAAGTCACAACATTTAAGGCTAGGCTAGTAGCTAAAGGGTACACTCAACGACCCGGGGTCGATTTTGAGGACACCTACTCGCCAGTAGCCATGGCTAAATCCATTCGGATCTTACTTGCCATAGCAGCATGGTATGACTATGAGATATGCCAGATGAACGTGAAAACGGCCTTCCTTAATGGTTTCGTTGAGGAACAGATCTACATGGATCAGCCGAAGGGTTTCGCAGTCACTGGAGAAGAATAGAAGGTCTGTCGTCTCCAGAAGTCCATCTATGGCCTCAAACAAGCATCCCGAAGTTGGAACATTCGCTTCGATGAAGTAATACGGGGTTATGATTTCATCAAAAACGAATCCGACCCTTGTGTATAGAAGAAGGTCAGTGGGAGCTCAATAGTGTTCCTAGTGCTTTATGTGGATGGCATTCTACTCATAGGTAATGACGTTATAATGTTGGGTGACATAAAAGCATGGTTATCAACCCAGTTTTCCATGAAGGACTTTGGTGAAGCCTCCTACATTTTAGGCATCCAGATTGTCAGGGACAGATCTAAGAGAATGTTAGGACTCACCCAAAACTCGTATATGGAGAAAGTCCTGAAGAGATTTCGGATGGACAACTCCAAACTATGATTCCTTCCCATAAGGCATGGGATTAAGTTATCCAAGAAACAGTCCCCGTAGACTGATGAGGAACTTGAAAGGATGAAAGTCATCCCCTATGCTTCTGCCGTAGGAAGCATCCAATATGAGGTCCACTGTACCAGACCTGACATTGCTTACGCTTTGACTGTAACGAGCAGATATCAGTCTTATGTAGGAGAGGCACATTGGAATGCAGTTAAGGGCATCCTTAAGTACCTGAGGAGGACTAAGGAAATGTTCTTGATCTATGGCAATGGAGAACTGATCCTGGAAGGCTTTAGCGAAGCTAGCTTCTAGGCTGATGACGATGATGCCAAGTCTCAATCGGGTTATGTATTCAGGCTCAATGGAGTAGTGGCTTGGAAAAGTTCCAAGCAAGCAACCACTGCTGATTCCACCACTGAGGCCGAATACATAGCAGCTTCAGAAGCTGTCAAAGAAGCGGTTTGGATGAGAAACTACATCCAAGAGTTGCGTGTGGCGCCTAGCATCGCCGAGCCTGTTGTCATCTTTTGTGATAACAACAGAGCAATAGCGTAAGCAAAGGAACTGAGATCTCATCACCATTCCAAACACATTCTTAGATGCTACCATCTTCTAAGAGATATGGTAGGAAGAGGTGACGTTTGGATGGACCGATTCAACTCAAAAGACAACACAACAGATCCGCTAACAAAGCCTATGTCGCAGAGCGCTCATACGCAACATCTTGAGAAGATGGGGATTAGGCATATGGGCGATTGGCTTTAAGGTCAAGTGGGAGATTGTTAGAATAGGTGACCATGTAGCCAATCTTGGTAGGCGAATTGTAACATATGTTTGAACAATTTCTAGTTTTAATAAATCATCAATGAATAAGAAGTGAAATTCATTTGGCATTTACTTTGTTTGTGTTTGAAAGAAATATGTGGATCGTCCCGGGAGATTAACGCGAATAGCGGAAGCGCGAAATAGTGCGTAATAAAAAAATTACAAAGCATAATTAAATGGAATTTAAACTATGCATAATATACATAAACGAATCAAGGGGTGTGCCCTTAATTCTCCCGGGTGTTCGGTGTATCTCATGTTCAATAAAACACAACATGGAGGCCATAGAATTGAAATGGAAAAAACGAAATTAAAGAACCTACCCAGTTGTAGTTTTGTCTTCGTTCGGCTACATGCATTGTTCCCCGTTTTGCACCAAGATCTCAAGAAGAGACCCTCTAAATCATCTCACTCGCTCCACCGGAAAGCAAACAACCCTTGTGTTAGCAAGAAATTATTTTGGGGAGAAGAGACATCGATACACGCTATGAATTAACGTAATCAATGTCTCTTATGTTGTTAACTTGAATAAAATCAAGAAGAACAAAGTAGAATTCTTGGAGAAAAAAGAAGGGGATGGACGAATTTGGGAGAGAGATGAGAGATGAGAGTTGTAGAGAATACTAGGTGTGAGTGTGTGTTTTTTTAAGTATTTATAGAAGATGGAATTCCTATTCCTTCTCAAACTCTTCCAAAGAGACACACTTTGACTAGGATTTTGACCTAGTCAAATCCTAGTCAAATTAGGCTTTGATTAAGTCAAATTAATCATGGCCCTTCATCTCATCATTCTCTAGATCAAATCTTGTCCATCCATTTTGATGGGCTTTATGGAATGGGCTTTATTTAATTCTAAATTAAATAATCCCATGGACTTTATATTAAAATCCTATTTAATATACTAAGCCCATTAATTAATTAATGGAATGGACTTTATTTAATTCCAAATTAAATAGTCCATGGACTTTATATTAAATCCTATTTAATATACCAAGCCCATTAATTAATTCCATAGAATGAGATTATTTAATTCTAAATTAAATAGTCCCATGGACTTTATATTAAATCCTATTTAATATACCAAGCCCACTAATTAATTAATTCACCCTTAATCTAATTAAAGGGAAAGCCCATGCTTTATAAAATTCATAAATCTAATTTATGAACTCAAGCCCGATTATTCCAAATAATTCATCGAGGCTTGAATCTCCAAGAAGTATAATTTAATTCCATTAAATTAAACCTTCTCCCGGAATTAATTCCAAATTAATTCCCTTTCATTTGGTGTAGCGGGTGTGACTCTTTAGGTTCACCTTTCAGCTAGACTTGGACCTACTTTTTGTTATTTCATAACCAAAGTAGTCCGTTACCATGGGTGGCCATCTAGCAACGGTCCATGGCACTAGAGACTAGGTGAATTTATGGTGTGAACATTTAGGCTCCGAGTTATACGCAGGTGCGGTCCTACCGACGCTCGATACGTACGGGTATGGTCCTACTGTCGCCTGTCTCCCGGCCTTTAGTCTAGGGGTCGGTTCCCATCGTTGACTAGGCAACTATGCATAATGCTCGAGATAGGTTTAACTAGACGTAGGAAATCCTTTCCCACTACATCAAGTGCTATAGCCATAGACTTTGTGAGTCTAAACCATCTCCGAGCGCATAGGAGATCTTGCTGTCATATCCTTTGACAGGGGACAGATCCTATCTTGGAATACACCGTTCTTACATACTCCGATTGCACTGGACGAGGCTTATGATGACCATGTAATGTAATCGGTCAAATTTCACCAGATCCAAGATACAACCTTAGTATGTAGGGGACTGCCGTGATCCTCAAGTCCGAGGACTAATCCCGTACTATCGGAACCGGGAATACGAGTCATACCGACCAAGCCCGAGTGGCTTCCATATGACGATTCCCGCGAGGCACCTCAGTCGGCCGCTCCTCAGCAGGCCGACCCACTAACACTGCTTAGACGATCCTCGTCACCCGTCGATGAAACACGACAGCAGTTGCTTAGTGCAAGTCTGAAATGGATTCTCGATGCCCTGTCTCGAGATTCCTTTGACTTGGAGTATTTCAGACTGATTCGGCGAAACTGATTTCATGAACCTACCTCCAAGCGTAGTTCCAATTTCCCGAAATGTTATTTCAGTCTGTGGGCGTTTGTTGTGACATCGTAACGATGCAAGCAGTAAGTACAACAAACTCATGCCTATGAATCCTTACTACATTCATTAACATAATATTACTTGTTCACAGATTGACGAATGGTTCTCAGAACAGCCAATACCATTGACTTTCTGGTCACCTATTCTAACAATCTCCCACTTGACCAATAAGTCAATTACCCACTTTGTTCAGAATCCTCTGAGTATGAGTAATCTACGATACCGACTAAGGTATTGTGAGTCCGCTTATATTTCCTTGCGAAGCAATACGGTCTAACCGTGTTACCTCTATCCACCATTGCCTCTTAGAGATGGTGGTTGTCTAAGAATATTTTCGTGGATCTTGTGATGAGATCTCGTGCCAATACTCCCATAGCTAAGTTGCCTGCCATATGGGCGAACATGGCTTGGTCGTGCTAGGCGCTACGTCCATCCTATGGACGCGGTCTTCATCAGTGACCACTATCCGATGCACTTGTCATTGGGCCTGACTGTGCATACCTTTTGAGACTAACTGGTTTTCACTTATGCTCTGGAAGCTAATATCGCTTTAGCCTTCCAAAACAACTCTCAACAGACGGTGCATCATGAACACATCTTTAGTCCTTATTCAGGTACTAAGGATCGTTCTTGATTGCTGTCTTCAACCCCTCAGTGCATTACCGATTTATGTTGAGCCATGCTAGAAGCACTCTCAACATCGGTTCCTATGCACCGAGTAAACATATCATATGTTTGCCTAGGGTTAAGACGTAGGGGATACTCAACATCCAAGCGTTCTCATTAGTCCACCGTGACTAAGTCTTCAATGGCTTGATGCTTTATGCATAGTATCCAAGTTTTCTCATCAGTCTTACTATGACTGAGTCTCGAACAACTTGTCCCTCTACATATATGAGTTTTTCTCATCAGTCTACCATGACTGAGTCTTTGAAAAGCTCAATTCATGATATGTATGTGGAACCCTTAAAATGTCATGGAGAATTTTCGTGAGTTACAGTTGTGTTTTAGTGATTCCTAATGTCTTGAATTCATCCATGGATCAAGGCATTACACACTTAATACACATGGAACACCATTTCTACTCCCACTGATCACCTACGTCGTTTAAGACCGAGTCATGCTCCATATGAGCTTGTCAAAACGAATATTCCAGTTATGCGGTGTTTCAAACCTTGTTTGAATTTCCTAGTGGATTCTATGGCTCCTCTCCATAAATCCTACTACGATGTCCAACATCACGTTCCGCAGGTCATTTGGATTACTATCCAAATTTGACCGAACATATCCCGATCACTCGTACCTCTTACGACATTCGGGTTCGTTCTTAAGGGGACTTGGAATATGATCAATTTAAGTAATGCGATTCTAAGCAACGTTAGTATTATTCTGTCGTAAACTTGTACAAATTAGACACCGAGTCTAATTTGTCTCCCACTAGTCCCTTGACGTATGTAGGATCCTTCTACATGCTCAAGGACTTTGTCGGGACATAGGCTTGCCAAACCATGGCTCCTTGTGCGTGACTCCTAGCAAAGTGCCACGTTCCTTACGTTGGCAATTTTCGAGTCTACGTCTTCACGGGCTAAGGTAATTGGGTGAAACTTCGATCAACCTCCGTCCAACGAGGCTTGATCATTCCCTTTATCAGAGACCGTCATCTTGGCCTTTATAGGAAACGTTTCATTGAGAATTCCATTCTCAACTGGATGCTCAAGAGCTCCCATTAAATACACGGCCTTTTCGATCATATCGAAACATGTTTAATTTTGCAACCATTTATGGTTCACCACCTCAAGTCTAATTCCCAATCCTCCTATGGAACTTTTAGACCTTTGAACCCTCTTATGGTCTTGTGTATTAGTAACCTACAGTTGTCTTATTGGATCCCTTCCAATAGACTATTTGGCAAGCCTACTTTGTCCAACAAGGAGCTTTCGGACTTTCTTCTTTATAAAAGACTTGTAAATTTACTCGATTCGAATCATCTATTTCTAGATTCATCAAACTTTCCAATTTACTTATCTTTTAATAAGAAGAAACGTCCTAGCTGTTGTAGATGCCAAATCTGTAAGTTGGTCTTGATTAATCCATTTAAATAATTTAAAATTTGAGTATCCATAAACCTTTTATGGGATGGTATTTTAGGAATTTACGTACAAACACTAGCAAACATGAATCAATATTCAATAATTTTGTTTGATCAAATATGTATGTAATAAAATCTTTGTCCAACAAAGAGACATACTTTTGATCATGCTAGGTTACGTAATTCCTATATTATCCTAACATGATCATGATTATAGGCCTAACAAGTCTCTAGTCCTTTTCATCAATGGACCTTGCCATTGTTGAATCGTAGAACTGTTCTTGGCTTTTTATTCACTTTCTGCAAACCACCCGCAGATTAGTGATAGGAATGGTATCAAATACCAAAAGTGATCATGTCAATACTCAATATCAAATTTTACCTACATTGGAGAGAGGTTCAGGATACTCCCTTTTCCAATGGCCCTCTTTACGACAGTGAATGCTTACGTTCTTAGAAATCTATGAACTTGACTGCTGAACCTTTTGCTCTTTCCTTTACCTCCACCTTGTGTTGTAAAGGAACAACACTTGAAGTGCTTTAATAGTTGATGTTGTTAGAATAGGTGACCATGTAAGCCAATTTTGGCGGTATATGTAACCTATGTCTAGACAATAGGTGTTTGATAAATCATTAATGAATAAAGAAGTGAATTTCATTTGGCATCACTTTGTTTGTGTTCACTTATATTTGTTTTCAATATCTGTTCACTACGCAAACAAAGCCCACGGACTGAGAATCAATTTCGGGGACTGGGACTACGCTTGGAGATAGGTCCATGGAATCAGTCTTCCCGAATCAGTCCGGAAATCTCCAAGTCAAGGAATCCCGAAAATGGGTACCGGGATTCCATTTGAGACTTGCACTAAGCACCTGCTGTCGTGTTTCATCGACGGGTGACGAGGGTCGTCTAAGCAGTGTTAGTGGGTTAGCATGCGAGGACGCAGCTGACTGAGGTGACTCGCGGGAACCGTCTTACGGAGGACCTTGAGTATGGTCGGCAAGGTATGACGTGTATTCCCGGTTCCAACGGTACAGGTCAAGTCCTTTGACTTGAGGAATTGCTGAGTTTACCTGTACATCAGGGCTGTATCTTAGATATGGTGAGAGATTGCCAGAATTCTCTTTGGTAGTCATAAGCCATGTCTAGTGCAGTTTTTGGTGTGCAAAGTGACAGTAGTTTCCAAGAAAGGATCTGTCTCCTGTCAATAGGTTTTGGCAGTTGAGTCTCATGTATACTCTAGGTCTTGTCCCTAAAACTGTGGCCACAGTGACTGAACAGAAGGGAAGGATTCCCTTGCGGCGTTTAGTGAGGACAGACCGACACTTAGGTCCAAAATGGGTACCTGCATTTTCCGTGCCCTAGACTCTAAGTGATGAGACCGAAGACAGAAGGACAAGTGTACTGTTAGAGCCTAAATGTTCATCCCTGAATATTTCACCTAGTCTCTAGTGCCATGGACCGTTGCTAGATGGCCACCCATGGTAACGGAAGGATTCTAGGAATCCGACCAAGTCTAGCTGAAAGGTGAACCTAAAGAGTCACACACTATCCACACACATTTAGATATTTAATTAGGAATTAAATATTGGAGTGAAGGAATGATTAAATTGGATTTAATCGGGTCCTTTATTTTTCTTGGAGAAATAATTCCTTCTATTAGATATAAGGAATTAAATTGATAAATTAGATTTATCAAAGGGATTATTTAATGGGCTTAAAATAATATTTATATTTATTTTAGCCTCTTGGAAATATTTAAATAGGTTTTAAATATTCCATTAAATTAAATTAAATAAACGGTTGAGATCAATGGGAGAGATGGATGGCTAGGATTGTTTTGACTAGGTCAAAACACTACTTTGACTAGGACTTTGACTAGGTCAAAATCCTAGTCAAATTAGAGTTCTTAAAAGAGGAGTTTAAAGAGGATTAAAACTCCTCTTCTATATAAACCCCTAGCATCCTACAAGTTGAAGGATGATGAAATTCCAACACACACAACACACACACACAACTCGGCTCTCTCTCCCTCTATCTCGTCCGCCCTCTCTCTCTCTGACACTCCAAGAAATTGTTTCTTTGTTCTCTTGTTCTTGGAACATTAGAACTTGATGAATCAATACCGTTAATTCATAACGTGTTGTTGATTCATCCACTCCAAAATAAAACTTGTTCGTTGATAGCACGACGTGCAAGATACGTGGGTGGATCGTGTGTCACGATTTGGAGGTCTCAAGAACGAGATCTTGGTGCAAAACGGGGAACAACGCGTGTAGCCGTTGAAGACGAAAACGACAACGGGTAGGTCTCGTTTTAGATTTTCGTCCTCTTTTATTTTCTACCCTATGGCCTCCATGATCCTTTTATGTTTTATTATTCATGAGATACACCGAACACCTAGGAAATTTCAAAGGCACACCCTTTGAAACGTGTTCTTTAATTTAAAGCATGTTTAAATTCCGCATTTATTTTTAATTATACCGCGCTTCCGCATTCGCGCTTTTCCCGGGACGATCCACAATTCCTTTCAGTGGTATCAGAGCCCGGTTCGGTGTATAGGCCTAGGGTTTATGTGCGTTTTTAAGCATGAAACGTGTTTTGAGCATGTTTTAATTGAATCTTGATTTTCTTGATTATTAAAGCATGTTGTTTTATTGCTTTTAATTCGTGTGAAATTCTGAATGTTGGTATTTTTCTGTTTTTCTTGGGAAACGGGAAAATTTGAACTGAAAACGAGAAACGCCACAGCCGGCCAGCCGGGAAGGCTGGCCGCGCGCAGCCGAGCGCTGCCGGCAGGGCAGACGCGCGCAGGCAAGGGTAGCCTGCGCGCGCCCGCCCAGCCGGTCGCGCAGGGGCAGCGCGCAGCCAGGATGGCTGCGCGCGGGCGCGCGCGCAAGGGGCGCCTCCAGCCGCGCGCGCGGCAGACGAGGGTGTCTGCGCGCGCGCGGCCGGTAGGCGCGCTCAGCGGGCGGAGAGCCCGCGCGCGGACGGCACCAGGCGCGCTGCCAGGTGCGCGCGCACGCAGACGGAGGCGTCTGCGCGCGCGCCCGGCGGGCGCGCGCACTGCGCGCAGCGCAGGCACGCGGCTGGCGACCAGCAGGCCGGCGCGCGCGAGGCAGAGGAGCCTGCTGCAGCTAGGGTTTCTTGAAATAGTGCGTAATAAAAAAATTACAAAGCATAATTAAATAGAATTTAAACTATGCATAATATACATTAACGAATCAAGGGGTGTGCCCTTGATTCTCCCGGGTGTTCGGTGTATCTCATGTTCAATAAAACACAACATGGAGGCCATAGAATTGAAATGGAAAAAACGAAATTAAAGAACCTACCCAGTTGTAGTTTTGTCTTCGTTCGGCTACATGCATTGTTCCCCGTTTTGCACCAAGATCTCAAGAAGAGACCCTCTAAATCATCTCACTCGCTCCACCGGAAAGCAAACAACCCTTTTGTTAGCAAGAAATTATTTTGGGGAGAAGAGACATCGATACACGCTATGAATTAACGTAATCAATGTCTCTTATGTTGTTAACTTGAATAAAATCAAGAAGAACAAAGTAGAATTCTTGGAGAAAAAGAAGGGGATGGACGAATTTGGGAGAGAGATGAGAGATGAGAGTTGTAGAGAATACTAGGTGTGAGTGTGTGTTTTTTAAGTATTTATAGAAGATGGAATTCCTATTCCTTCTCAAACTCTTCCAAAGAGACACACTTTGACTAGGATTTTGACCTAGTCAAATCCTAGTCAAATTAGGCTTTGATTAAGTCAAATTAATCATGGCCCTTCATCTCATCATTCTCTAGATCAAATCTTGTCCATCCATTTTGATGGGCTTTATGGAATGGGCTTTATTTAATTCTAAATTAAATAATCCCATGGACTTTATATTAAAATCCTATTTAATATACTAAGCCTATTAATTAATTAATGGAATGGACTTTATTTAATTCCAAATTAAATAGTCCATGGACTTTATATTAAATCCTATTTAATATACCAAGCCCATTAATTAATTCCATAGAATGAGATTATTTAATTCTAAATTAAATAGTCCCATGGACTTTATATTAAATCCTATTTAATATACCAAGCCCACTAATTAATTAATTCACCCTTAATCTAATTAAAGGGAAAGCCCATGCTTTATAAAATTCATAAATCTAATTTATGAACTCAAGCCCGATTATTCCAAATAATTCATCGAGGCTTGAATCTCCAAGAAGTATAATTTAATTCCATTAAATTAAACCTTCTCCCGGAATTAATTCCAAATTAATTCCCTTTCATTTGGTGTAGCGGGTGTGACTCTTTAGGTTCACCTTTCAGCTAGACTTGGACCTACTTTTTGTTATTTCATAACCAAAGTAGTCCGTTACCATGGGTGGCCATCTAGCAACGGTCCATGGCACTAGAGACTAGGTGAATTTATGGTGTGAACATTTAGGCTCCGAGTTATACGCAGGTGCGGTCCTACCGACGCTCGATACGTACGGGTATGGTCCTACTGTCGCCTGTCTCCCGGCCTTTAGTCTAGGGGTCGGTTCCCATCGTTGACTAGGCAACTATGCATAATGCTCGAGATAGGTTTAACTCGACGTAGGAAATCCTTTCCCACTACATCAAGTGCTATGGCCATAGACTTTGTGAGTCTAAACCATCTCCGAGCGCATAGGAGATCTTGCTGTCATATCCTTTGACAGGGGACAGATCCTATCTTGGAATACACCGTTCTTACATACTCCGATTGCACTGGACGAGGCTTATGATGACCATGTAATGTAATCGGTCAAATTTCACCAGATCCAAGATACAACCTTAGTATGTAGGGGACTGCCGTGATCCTCAAGTCCGAGGACTAATCCCGTACTATCGGAACCGGGAATACGAGTCATACCGACCAAGCCCGAGTGGCTTCCATATGACGATTCCCGCGAGTCACCTCAGTTGGCCGCTCCTCAGCAGGCCGACCCACTAACACTGCTTAGACGATCCTCGTCACCCGTCGATGAAACACGACAGCAGTTGCTTAGTGCAAGTCTCAAATGGATTCTCGATGCCCTGTCTCGAGATTCCTTTGACTTGGAGTATTTCAGACTGATTCGGCGAAACTGATTTCATGAACCTACCTCCAAGCGTAATTCCAATTTCCCGAAATGTTATTTCAGTCTGTGGGCGTTTGTTGTGACATCGTAACGATGCAAGCAGTAAGTACAACAAACTCATGCCTATGAATCCTTATTACATTCATTAACATAATATTACTTGTTCACAGATTGACGAATGGTTCTCAGAACAGCCAATACCATTGACTTTCTGGTCACTATTCTAACAGTGTTCACTTTATCTGCTTTATATAACTGTTCACTATGCAAACAAAGCCCACGGACTGAAACCACATTTTGGGGACTGGGACTACGCTTGGAGGTAGGTCAATGAAATCAGTTTCGCCGAATCAGTTCGGAAATCTCCAAGTCAAGGAATCTCGAAAGTGGGTACCGAGATTCCCCTTGAGACTTGCAATAAGCGTCTGCTGTCGTATTTCATCGACGGGTGACGAGGGTCATCTAAGAAATGTTAGTGGGTTGGCCTGCTAGGGAGCAGCTGACTGAGGTGACTCGCGGAATCATCTTACGGAGGACCTTGAGTAGGGTCGGTTAGGTATGATGTGTGTTCCCGGTTTCAACGGTACAGGTCAAGTCCTTTGACTTGAGGAACTACTGAGTTTACCTGTACATCAGGGCTGTATCTTAGATTGTCAAGATGCGTTTGAGTAGTCATAAGCCATATCTAGTGCAACTACGGTGTGCACAGTGACAGTAGTTTCCAAGAAATCATCTGTCTCCTGTCAAGATGTTGACAGTTGTATCTCACAAATTCTCTGTATCTTGTCCCTAAAATCTGTGGCCACAGTAAGTGAACAGAAGGGAAGGTTTCCCTTGCGGCGTTTAGTAAAGGACAGACCGACACTTAGGTCCAAAATGGATACCTGCATTATCCGTGCCCTAGACCCTAAGTGGTGAGACCGTAGACGGAAGGATAGATGTACTGTAGAGCCTAAATGTTCATCCCCGTATATTCATCTAGTCTCTTAGTGCCATGGACCGTTGCTAGACGGCCACCCATGGTAACGGGCAGATTCTAGGAATCCAACCAAGTCTAGCTGAAGGTGAACCTAAAGAGTCACACACAATCCGCACACATAAAAGTATTTAATTTAGAATTAAATATTTGGAGAAATGGAGTGATTAAATTGGATTTAATCGGGTCCTTATTTTCTTAGGAAGAATTAATTCCTTTTATTAGATAAAAAGATTTATCTAATAAATTAGATTTATTAAAAAAATAATTAAATGGGATTGGAATAAATATTTATATTTAATATATTTATTGATTGCCCTTGGAATATTTAAATAGGATTTTAATATTCTATCAAATTAAATTATTGGTTGAGATTAAAAGGGAGAGATCTATGGCTAATATTCGTTTGACCAAAAGAAGCTAGTTTTGACTAGGATTTGACTAGGTCAAAAAATCCTAGTTGTGGAGGAGTCTTCAAAGTGTAGGAACTTGAAGAGGAAAATGATTCCTCTTCTATAGATACTCCTTAGCACACACATTGAAGAGGATGATGATTCTTGAAACACACACACACACACACACACTCGAGCACTCTCCCTCTCTCTCGGCTGCATGCCTCTCTCCTCTTCCAAGAAAATATATTTTGTTCTTTTGTTTTAACAATTGAACAAAAGGAGGATTGATCTCGTTAAACTAATAATGTTTGATCGATCCGTCCTCTCCAAAATGTACTTGTTCTTTCGCTAGCACGAAGATCAAGATACATGGGCGGATTGCGTGTCACGAATTAGAGGGTCTCCCATACGAGATCTTGGAGCAAATCGGAAAACAACGCGAGTACCGGTTAGAAGGGAAAAACAACAAATCGGTAGGTTTCCGGTTTATGTTTTCGTCCTTCTTTACTTTTCGAATCCTATGGCCTTCCATGACTTGTATGTATATTTTAATTTTTCATGAGATACACCGAACGCCCGGGAGTTTCAAGGGTACACCCCTTGAACGTGTTTATTTTAATATGTATTTATGCATGTTTTAAATTCTTGAAATTTAAGTTATACCGCGCTTCCGCATTCATACTACTCCCAGGACGATCCACACGCCTACCCAAGGCTTTCATTTTGCTCTCTCCAAGGTGGCAATTTTCGGCCATGCTTATTTAGGGAAGATTTCCAACTTCTTCCTATTCCATAAATGGAATTAACACACCTCTCGGGTCAAAATTTAACGGACCGAGTTCTACCGTAATCCAATTATGACGAACCCAAAATTAAATCCAATTTAATTTAATGTCCACTTAAATAATTTCCATTGATCTTTTAATCCAATTAAAAGATCCAACATCTCAACATTCCATATTAATGGATAAATCCTACTTACCGATTAAACGAGGGCCCGATACAATATCAGCCCGTCCATTCAATGGACAATCCCTTAAATAATCCAATTACTTATCATCCTCTAAAATTGACTCCAATTCAATTCCTTCACCTCCTCGGTGATTTGTGTGTGACCCTTCAGGTTCACCCTCAACTAGACGTGGGCTCGTGTCCAACAGGAGCTCGTCACCATGGGTGGCCGTCTAGCAACAGTCCATGGCATTAGAGACTAGGTGAATGTTGGCGTGAACATAGGCGCCGATTCTGTATGGGTACGGTCCTATTGTCGACCGTCTCCCGGCCTTAGTCTAGGGTATGGAATTGGGCGTCAATTCTCATCCTTGACTAGGCAACTATGCTTCATACCTGAGATGCGTTTACTCTATCAATCGACGTAGGAAACCCTTTCCTACTCAATCAATTGCTATGGCCATAGACTTTCAGAGTCTAAACCATCTCAGAGCGCAAAAGAGACATCACCGTCATATACTGACAGGCGACAGATCCTATCTTGGAATCCACCGTCCTCGCTACATACTCCAACTGCACTGGACAAGGCTTATAATGACCATCTTACAGAACGATCACCTCTCGCCAGATCCAAGATCCAGTCTTCATATCCACGTGACTGCCATGATTCCTCAAGTCTGAGGACTAATCCCGTACTATCGGAACCGAGAATTCTAGTCATACCGACCATGCCTCCAAGGCTTCCATATGATGATTCCCGCAAGTCACTTCAGTCAGTCGACTACCCTGTCAACTAACCCACTAAAATTGCATAGACGACCTTCGTCTGTCTCCGATGAAACTCGGCACTCACCCAGTGAATGCAATACTTAGTGCATGAAAGCCTTGGGTAGGCGTGTGGATCGTCCCGGGAATAGCGCGGATGCGGAAGCGCGGTATAAATTTAAATTCTAAAAAGTTAAACATGCATAATACGTATAAAATAAAACACGTTCAAGGGATGTGCCCTTGAAACTCTCGGGTGTTCGGTGTATCTCATGAATTAAAATAAGCATGCATAGCAATCATGGAGGCCATAGGATTTGTAAAATAAAAGGAAGACGAAAATGTAAAAGAGACCTACGGGTTCGTCATTTACCTCTTCTAACCGGTACTCGCGTTGTTCCCCAATTTGCTCCAAGATCTCGTATGTGAGATCCTCTAATTCGTGACACGCAATCCGCCCATGTATCTTGTACTTCGTGCTAGCGAACGGATAAGTATTTTATTGGAGAGGACGGATCAATTACACGTTATTATTTAATGGGATTAATCCTCCTTTGTTCAATTGTTAACACAAAAGAACAAGAGAGAATTCTTGGAGAGAGAGGGGAGAGGCGGACGAAAGAGAGGGAGAGGCACACGAGTTCTAGTGTGTATGTGTGTGTTGAAGAATCACCATCTCTCTAAAGGTGAAGGACTAGGAGTATATATAGAGGAGGAGTTTAATCCTCTTCAAACTCCAACTCTAGGAAGACTAATTTGACTAGGATTTTGACCTAGTCAAAGTAGTAATTTGACCTAGTCAAATTAATCCTAGCCATTCACCTCTCCCTTTTAATCTCAACCATTAATTTAATTTAATGGAATATTTAAAAACCTATTTAAATATTCATAGGGCAATAAATAAATATAATAAATATAAATATTTATTCTAAGCCCATTAAATTAATTTTCTAATAAATTTAATTTATTAAATAAATCCCTTTTATATAATAAAAGGAATTAATTCTTTCCAAGAAAATTAAGGACCCGACTAAATCCAATTTAATCATTCCATTTCTTCAAATATTTAATTCCAAATTAAATACTTTATTGTGTGCGGATTGTGTGTGACTCTTTAGGTTCACCTTTCAGGTAGACTTAGTCGGATTCCTAGAATCCGCCCGTTACCACGGGTGGCCATCTAGCAACGGTCCATGGCACCAGAGACTAGGTGAATATATGGGGATGAACATTTAGGCTATAACAGTACACTTGTCCTTCCGTCTACGGTCTCACTACTTAGGGTCTAGGACATGGAAGATGCAGGTACCCATTTTGGACCTAAGTGTCGGTCTGTCCTTTACTAAAAGCCGCAAGGGAAACCTTCCCTTCTGTTCTGTTACTGTAGCCACAAATTTTTATGGACAAGACACAGAGCATTTGTGAGACTCAACTGTCAACGCCTTTTGATAGGAGACAGATCCTTTCTTGTAAACTACTGTCACTCTGTACACTGGAGCTGCACTAGACATGGCTTATGACTACTCAACTGCTTCTTGGAAATCTCTCACCATATCTAAGATACAACCCTGATGTATAGGTAAACTCAGCAGTTCCTCAAGTCAGAGGACTTGACCTGTACTGTTGGAACCAAGAACACATGTCATACCTAACCGACCCTACTCAAGGTCCTCCGTAAGACGGTTCCCGCGAGTCACCTCAGTCAGCTGCTCCCTAGCAGGCTAACCCACTAACACTGCTCAGACGACCTTCGTCACTCGTAGTGCAAGTCTCAAGGGGAATCACGGTACCCATTTTCGAGATTCCTTGACTTGGAGATTTCTGGACTGATTCGATGGGACTGATTTCATGGACCTACCTCCAAGCATAGTCCCAGTCCCCGAAATACATTTGCTGTCCGTAGGCTTTGTTTGCGTAGTGAACAGATATGTATAAAGAAGAAAAAGTGAACACAAACGAAGTAAATGCCAAATGAATTTCACTTTTTATTCATTAATAATTTATCAAATCCTTGAAATTGTTCAGACATAGGTTACAATTCGCCTGCCAAGATTGGCTACATGGTTACCTATTCTAACAATCTCCCACTTGACCTTAAAGCCAATCGCCCATATATCTAATCCCTATCTTCTCAAGATGTTGCGTATGAGCGCTCTGCGACATAGGCTTTGTCAGCGGATCCGTTGTGTTGTCTGCTGAGTTGACTCGGTCCATCCGGACGTCACCTCTTCTTACCATTTCTCTTAGAACATGGTAGCATCTAAGAATGTGTTTGGAACGGTGATGAGATCTTGGTTCCTTTGCTTGCGCTATTGCTCCGTTGTTATCACAAAAGATGACAACGGGCTCGCCGATGCTAGGCACCACACCCAACTCTTGGATGTAGTTTCTCATCCAAACCACTTCCTTGGCAGCTTCTGAAGCTGCTATGAATTCGGCCTCAGTGGTGGAATCAGTAGTGGTTGCTTTCTTGGAACTTTTCCAAGCCACTACTCCTCCATTGAGCCTGAATACATAACCCGATTGAGACTTGGCATCATCGTCATCAAACTGGAAGCTAGCGTCGCTAAAACCTTCCAGGATCAGTTCTCCATTGCCATCGACCAAGAACATTTCCTTAGTCCTCCTCAGGTACTTAAGGATGCCCTTAATAGCATTCCAATGTGTCCCTCCTTCACAATACTGATATCTGCTTGTTCCACTCAAAGGGTAAGCAATGTCAGGTCTGGTACAGTGAACCGCATATTGGATGCTACCTACGGCAGAAGCATAGGGGATGACATTCATCCTTTCATGTTCCTCGTCAGTCTGCGGGGACTGTTTCTTGGATAACTTGATCCCATGCCTCATGGGAAGGAATCCTCGTTTGGAGTTGTCCATTCGAAATCTTTTCAGGACTTTCTCCATATACGAGTTTTCGGTGAGCCCTAACATCCTTTTAGATCTGTCCCTAACAATCTGGATGCCTAGGATGTAGGAGGCTTCACGCAAATCCTTCATGGAAAACTGGGTTGATAACCATGCTTTTGTTTCACCTAACATTCTAACATCATTTCCTATGAGTAGAATGTCATCCACATAATGTTAGAATAGGTGACCAGAAAGTCAATGGTATTGGCTGTTCTGAGAACCATTCGTCAATCTGTGAACAAGTAATATTATGTTAATGAATGTGGTAAGGATTCATAGGCATGAGTTTGTTGTACTTACTGCTTGCATCGTTACGATGTCACAACAAACGCCCACAGACTGAAATAACATTTCGGGAAATTGGAACTACGCTTGGAGGTCGGTTCATGAAATCAGTTTCGCCGAATCAGTCTGAAATACTCCAAGTCAAAGGAATCTCGAGACAGGGCATCGAGAATCCATTTGAGACTTGCACTAAGCATCTGCTGTCGTGTTTCATCGACGGGTGACGAGGATCGTCTAAGCAGTGTTAGTGGGTCGGTCTGCTGGGGAGCGGCCGACTGAGGTGACTCGCGGGAATCGTCATATAGAAGCTACTCAGGCTTGGTCGGTATGACTCGTATTCCCGGTTCCGATAGTACGGGATTAGTCCTCGGACTTGAGGATCACGGCAGTCCCCTACATACTAAGGCTGTATCTTGGATCTGGTGAAATTTGACCGATTTATATCACATGGTCATCATAAGCCTCGTCCAGTGCAGTCGGAGTATGTAAGAACGGTGAATTCCAAGATAGGATCTGTCCCCTGTCAAAGGATATGACAGCAAGATCTCCTATGCGCTCGGAGATGGTTTAGACTCACAAAGTCTATGGCCATAGCACTTGATGTAGTGGGAAAGGATTTCCTACGTCGAGTTAAACCTATCTCGAGCATTATGCATAGTTGCCTAGTCAACGATGGGAACCGACCCCTAGACTAAAGGCCGGGAGACAGGCGACAGTAGGACCGTACCCGTACGTATCGAGCGTCGGTAGGACCGCACCTGCGTATAACTCGGAGCCTAAATGTTCACACCATAAATTCACCTAGTCTCTAGTGCCATGGACCGTTGCTAGATGGCCACCCATGGTAACGGACTACTTTAGTTATGAAATAACGAAAAGTAGGTCCAAGTCTAGCTGAAAGGTGAACCTAAAGAGTCACACCCGCTACACCAAATGAAAGGGAATTAATTTGGAATTAATTCCGGGAGAAGGTTTAATTTAATGGAATTAAATTATACTTCTTGGAGATACAAGCCTCGATGTATTATTTGGAATAATCGGGCTTGAGTTCATAAATTAGATTTATGAATTTTACAAAGCATGGGCTTTCCTTTTAATTAGATTAAAAGGGTAAATTAATTAATTAATGGGCTTGGTATTAAATAGGATTTAATATAAAGTCCATGGGACTATTTAATTTAGAATTAAATAATCCCATTCTATGGAATTAATTAATGGGCTTGGTATTAAATAGGATTTAATATAAAGTCCATGGACTATTTAATTTGGAATTAAATAAAGTCCATTCCATTAATTAATTAATGGGCTTAGTATATTAAATAGGATTTTAATATAAAGTCCATGGGAATATTTAATTTAGAATTAAATAGGCCCATTCCATAAAGCCCATCAAAATGGATGGACAAGATTTGATCTAGAGAATGATGAGATGAAGGGCCATGATTAATTTGACTTAATCAAAGCCTAATTTGACTAGGATTTGACTAGGTCAAAATCCTAGTCAAAGTGTGTCTCTTTGGAAGAGTTTGAGAAGGAATAGGAATTCCATCTTCTATAAATACTTAAAAAAACACACACTTACACCTAGTATTCTCTACAACTCTCATCTCTCATCACTCTCAAGATTTTCGTCCATCCCCTCTTCTTTTTTCCAAGATTTCTATTTTGTTCTTCTTGATTTATTCAAGGTAGAACATAAGAGACGCCGGTTGCGTTAATTGATAGCGTGTACCGATGTCTCTTCTCCCCAAATTATTTCTTGCTAGCACAAGGGTTGTTTGCTTTCCGGTGGAGCGAGTGAGATGATTTAGAGGGTCTCTTATTTGAGATCTTGGTACAAAACGGGGAACAATGCGTGTAGCCGAAACGAAGACAAAACTACAACCGGGTAGGTTCTTTAATTTCGTTTTTTCCGGTTTCAATTCTATGGCCTCCATGTTGTGTTTTATTGAACATGAGATACACCGAACGCCCGGGAGAATCAAGGGCACACCCCTTGATTCGTTTATGTATATTATGCATGATTTAAATTCGATTTAATTATGCTTTGTAATTTTATTACGCACTATTTCGCGCTTCCGCTATTCGCGTTAATCTCCCGGGACGATCCACCGATTTCTATCAGTGGTATCAGAGCCCGGTTCGGCGTATAGGCCTAGAATTCTATGTGCTATGTGCGTTTAAGCATGATAAACGTGTTTTAATTTACGTTTATAGCATGTTTATCGTAGATATTTATTGGCGTTTAATTTTGCGTGGGATTTTGGATCTTGGTTTTCTTGAATGTGTTTATACATGTTCTAGGGTTTAATTTATCTTGTGGTTCAGAAAAATTGCATGAAAAATCGAAAAGGAGTGAAAAACGGCGAACCGGCAGCAGCAGCACGCTGGCCGCGCGCACAGGGCGCGGCCGGGCGCGCGTGCAGGCAGGGGCCTGCGCGCGCCCGGCCAGCGCGCGCGCAGGCATGGGCGCCTGCGCGCGCGCTGTGCGCGCAGGCAGAGGAGCCTACGCGCGCGCGCGCGCCTGGCCGGTCGGCTGTGCCGTTTTCCGTTTCTCTCCCATTTTTGGCTCGTTTTTCAAAACTGTTTTTACTGTATTATTTTTATGATATTTTCTGTATTATTCTGAACCCGTTGACTTAGAATATTTATTTTTTTGAGATTTGGATTTTTCTAAAATAAATATTGCTTGGTTGATGAGGAAAGGGTTTCCTAACAAGATTTAATTTTTGCAATGGTTGCACCAATGATCAAAATTCATATGTGAAATTTCCCAATAATTTCTGCGTTTTATGATGTTGGACATCATGGTTATTTTATGGTTTGAGCATGAGTAGATCTTAACATGTATTAATATTGCACGAATGTTGGATTTTGGAATTCTTGAATAAATGGGCATATTCTTGAGTTGTTGATTTTTGTGTTTCAGAAAATTTGATTTTTCTTTATAATTCTAGGAATTTTTCTGAATTAATTAACTTGGGGCATTTTAATTTTGGTTGAGATTTTATATTTCATAGAATTAATATTGCCTTGTTAATTATGGAAAAGGTTTTTCCAACAAAAATCGTTGTGCATAGGTTGCACTATTATCCAATGTTTGGTGTGGATATTTTACATGTAGTTTCTGCATTTATTTTATGGTATGGATTATCATGGATGTTGGTATAGCATATTTTACGTGGGATATGTATTTGTGCTATTTGTGTTAATTGATTTGACAAAGGATGATCACAAAGCCCCTAGACCGCATGTATGGTTTATTTACATTTATTTGTTGGGTTGTGGCCTGTGTGCCTCTTTATTTTCCTCTCTGTCTCTCTTCTAGTGCCTTGGAATAATAAGGCTTTCTCTCTCCCTCCCAATGTACTCCCCCCAAATGTTTAATTGGGGTTTCTTATTTTATGATGTAATGAGAGCAGAATTAGTGGTGAGGTTTTATTTTTTTTGTAAATAAAAGCTGCAAGAGAAGATAAGCCCAAGGTGTTGGAGGCCTATGGAGGTTGCCATCAGATGGCCCACGGAGGATCCATGGAGAAGAAGCCCGGTGTAGGCCCAAGATGGAGAGCCCAAGAAGATAAAGAGGACTTACAAGGCCCATTGCATGTAATGGGTTATTAAATCTTGTAATAGTGTAGGGCCTACCCTTAGATTGACCATAGATCCACTGCGGGCTCAGTGGGTCGCATAGGTTTGGGCTTGTGATCATCCTACAGGGGCGTGCTAGGCTTTATTTTGCATGCGATGCGTATTATATGCTTATGATTATTCTATATGCTTTATGTATGGTTACATTCACGCTTAGAATATTTCTGCCATAACGCACGCAATGCAATACTTGATATATGTGATGAGGTCTCGTTCTATCAAAACTCTCACTTGGTTGAACCAAGTTAAATATAGACCCTTAATAAATGGACTAGGACTCTGGGAGTCTGTCCAAGCCTTCCATCCATGGCAAAAGTGAGGAAGATCTTTTAGGTCGATAGCGTGGTCTCACGAGTCGTGGCACGACTATCGTGCTTAAAAGAAGCTGCACTTTGTCATGAACGATGAGTAGACTGCTGTTACCTGTCTCACGAGTCGTGGAGGTAGCAGTGAGTCTATGAATCGGTTGATTGGGTCCGGTCTAACGCCCGAATAACGTGATTCGCTTGGAGTCCTCGGGATCACGTGAAAGGGTGAGGCAATTATCTTGGGAATCTCGTGGAACGAGAATGGTATGGAATACCTCCCACGGGTTCTTTTCCCATGCGAATCGTAAAAGCGGGGTATGGGGAGATCGCTGTGGATCCTGAGCCCACTAGGAAAGGATTTCCCGAAAACAACGTTTGAGAGTGCCGTGTTTTCGTAGAAATAGTGGGAGAGGTTAAGGACTAAAGACCGAGACTTAACCAAAATATTACTTCATTCTGCTTATTATTTTCTGTTTCATATATGTTGTGAATGTCTAAGAATCCACCAAACACATCAGTAAGAGGCTCACTAAAAAGGAACCAATTACACGAATTGACTGCGAAATCTTAAGATGGTCTTAGATTTCCAGAACCTTAACTCACATACCGGAATGAGGACGTTCCTCGGCGCTTGCCGGAGGGGTCGACAACTAAGGCAACGCTTGGCGTTCAAAAGTTGAAGGATGACCACCGGCAAATAGGATATAATGATGTTGGCTCAAACTATGCTTCTTTTGCATCATGTCTATATGGTCTTGGACCAGCATGTGGGGTAAAATGCAACGAAGGCATGTTTGGAGCTAAGATGACGGAAGGGATGTCGGTACAAAGAACATGGAGTGATGATGCAATCCCTAGTGGAGAAGCTCAAAAGACCTCCATGTCAGTCTTGAAAAAGAGACGTACATTGACATGATCCTTCAGTCTCTTCCTCCCTCCTATGAACCATTAATTATCAACATGAATGAGCTTAGAAAAGATCTTCATAGGTTGGTAATTATGTTGGTCTAGTACGAAGCAACGATTGCAAAATCTGCGCCGTCAGTACTAGTAGGAGAGGCTTCAACCTCCATAGCGAAAGGCAAGGGTGCCAGACGCTAAAAGAGGAAGAAGGGTAAGGTGACATCAACTATTAAGCACTTCAAGTGCTGTTCCTTTACAACACAAGGTGGAGGTAAAGGAAAGAGCAAAAGGTTCAGCAGTCAAGTTCATAGTTTCTAAGAACGTAAGCATTTACTGTCGTAAAGAGGGCCATTGGAAAGGGGAGTATTCTAAACCCCCTCTCCAATGTAGGTAAAATTTGATATTGAGTATTGACATGATCACTTTTACTCTATTTGGTATTTGATACCATTCCTATCACTAATCTGCGGGTGGTTTGTAGAAAGTGAATAAGGACTTAAAAGCCAAGAACAGTTCTAGGATTCAACAATGGCAAGGTCCATTGATGAAAAGGACTAGAGACTTCTTAGGCCCATAATCGTGATCATGTTAGGATAATATAGGAATTACGTAACCTAGCATGATCAAAAGTATGTCTCTTTGTTGGACAAAGGTTTTATTACATACATATTTGATCAAACAAAATTATAGAATATTGATTCATGTTTGCTAGTGTTTTTACGTAAATTCCTAAAATACCATCCCATAAAAGGTTTATGGATACTCAACATTCAAATTATTTAAATGGATTAATCAAGACCAACTTACAGATTTGGCATCTACAACAGCTAGGACGTTTCTTCTTATTAAAAGATAAGTAAATTGGAAAGTTCGATGAATCTAGAAATAGATGATTCGAATCGACTAAATTTACAAGTCTTTTATGAAGAAGAAAGCCCGAAAGCTTTTTGTTGGACAAAGTAGGCTTGCCAAATAGTCTATTGGAAGGAAGCCAATAAGACAACTGTAGGTTACTAATACACAAGACCATAAGAGGGTTCAAAAGTCTAAAGGTCCCATAGGAGGTTTGGGAATTAGACTTAAGGAGGTGAACCATAAATGGTTGCAAAATTAAACCTGTTTCGATAGGATCGAAAAGGCCGTGTATTTAGTGGGAGCTCTTGAGCATCCAAGTTGAGAATGGAATTCTCAATGAAACGTTTCCTGTAAAGGCCAAGTATGACGGTCTCTGATAAAGGGAACAATCGAATCTCGTTGGACGAAGATCGATCGAAGTTTCGCCCAATTACCTTAGCCCGTGTAGACGTAGACTCAAAATTGCCAACGTAAGGAACGTGGCACTTTGCTAGGAGTCACGCACAAGGAGCCATGATTTGGCAAGCCTGTGTCCCAACAAAGTCCTTGAGCATGTAGAAGGATCCTACATACGTCAAGGGACTAGTGGGAGACAAATTAGACTCGGTGTCTAATTTGTACAAGTTTACGACAGAATAATACTAACGTTGCTTAGAATCGCATTTCTTAAATTGATCATATTCCAAGTCCCCTTAAGAACGAACCCGAATGTCGTAAGAGGTACGAGTGATCGGGATATGTTCGGTCAAATTTGGATAGCAATCCAAATGACCTGCGGAACATGATGTTGGACATCGTAGTAGGATTTATGGAGAGGAGCCATAGAATCCGCTAGGAAATTCAAACAAGGTTTGAAACACCGCATAACTGGAATATTCGTTTTGACGAGCTCATACGGAGCATGACTCGGTCTTAAACGACGTAGGTGATCAGTGGGAGTAGAAATGGCGTTCCAAGTGTTTAAGTGTGTAATTTCTTGATTCATGGATGAATTCAAGGCATTAGGAATCACTAAAACACAAACCGTAACTCACGAAAATTCTCCATGACATTTTAGGGTTCCCACATACATATCATGAATTGAGCTTTTCAAAGACTCAGTCATGGTGGATTGATGAGAAAAACTCAAATATGTAGAGGGACAAGTTGTTCGAGACTCAGTCATAGTAAGACTGATGAGAAAACTTGGATACTATGCATAAAGCATCAAGCCATTCAAGACTTAGTCACGGTGGACTAATGAGAAGGCTTGGATGTTGAGTATCCCCTACGTCTTAACCCTAGGCAAACATATGATATGTTTACTCGGTGCATAGGAACCGATGTTGAGAGTGCTTCTAGCATGGCTGAACATAAATCGGTAATGCACTGAGGGGTTGAAGACAGCAATCAAGTACGATCCTTAGTACCTGAATAAGGACAAAAGATGTGTTCATGATGCACCGTCTGTTGAGAGTTGCTTTGGAAGGCTAAAGCGATACTAGCTTCCAGAGCATAAGTGAAAACCAGTTAGTCTCAAAGGTATGCACAGTCAGGCCCAATGACGAGTGCATCGGATAGTGGTCACTGATGAAGACCGCGTCCATAGGATGGACGTGGCGCCTAGCACGACCAAGCCATGTTTGCCTATATGGCAGGCAACTTGGCGATGGGAGTATTGGCACGAGATCTCATCACAAAGATCCACGAAAATATTCTTAGACAACCACCATCTCTAAGAGGCAATGGTGGATAGAGGTAACACGGTTAGACCGTATTGCTTCGCAAGGAAATATAAGCGGACTCACAATACCTTAGTCGGTATCGTAGATTACTCATACTCAGTGGATTCTGAACAAAGTGGGTAATTGACTTATTGGTCAAGTGGGAGATTGTTAGAATAGGTGACCAGAAAGTCAATGGTATTGGCTGTTCTGAGAACCATTCGTCAATCTGTGAACAAGTAATATTATGTTAATGAATGTGGTAAGGATTCATAGGCATGAGTTTGTTGTACTTACTGCTTGCATCGTTACGATGTCACAACAAACGCCCACAGACTGAAATAACATTTCGGGAAATTGGAACTACGCTTGGAGGTCGGTTCATGAAATCAGTTTCGCCGAATCAGTCTGAAATACTCCAAGTCAAAGGAATCTCGAGACAGGGCATCGAGAATCCATTTGAGACTTGCACTAAGCATCTGCTGTCGTGTTTCATCGACGGGTGACGAGGATCGTCTAAGCAGTGTTAGTGGGTCGGTCTGCTGGGGAGCGGCCGACTGAGGTGACTCGCGGGAATCGTCATATAGAAGCTACTCAGGCTTGGTCGGTATGACTCGTATTCCCGGTTCCGATAGTACGGGATTAGTCCTCGGACTTGAGGATCACGGCAGTCCCCTACATACTAAGGCTGTATCTTGGATCTGGTGAAATTTGACCGATTATATCACATGGTCATCATAAGCCTCGTCCAGTGCAGTCGGAGTATGTAAGAACGGTGAATTCCAAGATAGGATCTGTCCCCTGTCAAAGGATATGACAGCAAGATCTCCTATGCGCTCGGAGATGGTTTAGACTCACAAAGTCTATGGCCATAGCACTTTGATGTAGTGGGAAAGGATTTCCTACGTCGAGTTAAACCTATCTCGAGCATTATGCATAGTTGCCTAGTCAACGATGGGAACCGACCCCTAGACTAAAGGCCGGGAGACAGGCGACAGTAGGACCGTACCCGTACGTATCGAGCGTCGGTAGGACCGCACCTGCGTATAACTCGGAGCCTAAATGTTCACACCATAAATTCACCTAGTCTCTAGTGCCATGGACCGTTGCTAGATGGCCACCCATGGTAACGGACTACTTTAGTTATGAAATAACGAAAAGTAGGTCCAAGTCTAGCTGAAAGGTGAACCTAAAGAGTCACACCCGCTACACCAAATGAAAGGGAATTAATTTGGAATTAATTCCAGGAGAAGGTTTAATTTAATGGAATTAAATTATACTTCTTGGAGATACAAGCCTCGATGTATTATTTGGAATAATCGGGCTTGAGTTCATAAATTAGATTTATGAATTTTACAAAGCATGGGCTTTCCTTTTAATTAGATTAAAAGGGTAAATTAATTAATTAATGGGCTTGGTATTAAATAGGATTTAATATAAAGTCCATGGGACTATTTAATTTAGAATTAAATAATCCCATTCTATGGAATTAATTAATGGGCTTGGTATTAAATAGGATTTAATATAAAGTCCATGGACTATTTAATTTGGAATTAAATAATGTCCATTCCATTAATTAATTAATGGGCTTAGTATATTAAATAGGATTTTAATATAAAGTCCATGGGAATATTTAATTTAGAATTAAATAGGCCCATTCCATAAAGCCCATCAAAATGGATGGACAAGATTTGATCTAGAGAATGATGAGATGAAGGGCCATGATTAATTTGACTTAATCAAAGCCTAATTTGACTAGGATTTGACTAGGTCAAAATCCTAGTCAAAGTGTGTCTCTTTGGAAGAGTTTGAGAAGGAATAGGAATTCCATCTTCTATAAATACTTAAAAAACACACACTTACACCTAGTATTCTCTACAACTCTCATCTCTCATCACTCTCAAGATTTTCGTCCATCCCCTCTTCTTTTCTCCAAGATTTCTATTTTGTTCTTCTTGATTTATTCAAGGTAGAACATAAGAGACGCCGGTTGCGTTAATTGATAGCGTGTACCGATGTCTCTTCTCCCCAAATTATTTCTTGCTAGCACAAGGGTTGTTTGCTTTCCGGTGGAGCGAGTGAGATGATTTAGAGGGTCTCTTATTTGAGATCTTGGTGCAAAACGGGGAACAATGCGTGTAGCCGAAACGAAGACAAAACTACAACCGGGTAGGTTCTTTAATTTCGTTTTTCCGGTTTCAATTCTATGGCCTCCATGTTGTGTTTTATTGAACATGAGATACACCGAAGGCCCGGGAGAATCAAGGGCACACCCTTGATTCGTTTATGTATATTATGCATGATTTAAATTCGATTTAATTATGCTTTGTAATTTTATTACGCACTATTTCGCGCTTCCGCTATTCGCGTTAATCTCCCGGGACGATCCACCGATTTCTATCACATAAAGCACTAGGAACACTACAGAGCTCCCACTGACCTTCTTGTATACAAAAGGGTCGGATTCATTTTTGATGAAGTCATAACCCCGTATTACTTCATCAAAGTGAATGTTCCAGCTTCGGGATGCTTGTTTGAGGCCATAGATGGACTTCTGGAGACGACAGACCTGTTCTTCTCCAGTGACTGTGAAACCCTCTGGCTGATCCGTATAGATCTCTTCCTTAACAAAACCATTGAGGAAGACCGTTTTCACGTCCATCTGCCATATCTCATAGTCATACCATGCTGCTATGGCGAGCAGGATCCGAATGGATTTAGCCATGGCTACCGGCGAGTAGGTGTCTTCAAAATTGACCCCGGGTCGTTGAGTGTACCCTTTAGCTACAAGCCTAGCCTTAAAAGTTGTGACTTCTCCATCAACGCCAAGTTTGCGCTTATAGACCCACTTACAGCCAACTGGCTTAACACCTTTCGATGGATCTACAAGTCTCCAGACTTGGTTCTCACTCATGGAGTCCATTTCAGTTTTCATGGCCTCAAGCCATTTCCCGGAGTTGATGTCAGACATCGCTTCTCCGTATGTCTTAGGATTGTTATCCAGTAGACAGATTGTATTTAGAAAGCCGTATCTCACTGGAGGTCTGGACTCTCTAGTTGACCTACGGAGAACGGGAACGTTAGTGGTAACTGTGGGCGTTGACTGTATAGGAGCTGGCAGTTCAGGTACCGGGCTGGCCTTTCCTGAGGCTGTCCTTCATGCCCAGCATGCTGGACTTCTCGAGGTTGGTTAGCCCTTCGGGTATCTATCCTGAATCCTCTAAGTGAGGAATCCGCAGCTACCTCTGATGACTGATTTCCATCATTTGATTCCTCAAGGATATGTTCATCAGGTTGGATATCCTCTGGAAAGCCTTGTTCCAAGAATACTGCGTTCCTTGAAACAAACTCCTTTTGTTCCAAGGGGTCACAAAAGTAATAACCTGCAGTTTCTTTAGGGTATCCAACGAACCTGCATAAGCTAGACCTGGATTCTAGCTTATCTCCCACTAACCTCTTGATGTATGCGGGGCTACCCCACACTTTCAAGTAGTTGTAGGATGTGAAAGAATCGGTACGGCCCAGGAACGCGGCGGAAGCATAAAATAAAAGAAATTTAAAACGATTTCAAAGGGGTGTTCCCTTTGAATTCCCGGGCGTTCGGTGTATTCAAAAGCATAATAACATACATAAAAATATGCTTGAACATGTGGCTAGAGGAGGAAACAAAAAGGTACAATAATTTAAATAGAAACATACCTTTTTCGTTTCACATGTACAACGGCAACAAGCTTTGATTCTCTTTTCGTTCCTTTTCCGTTCACCTTAGGATTCAAATAAGAACCCCTCTAATTTGTCCACACCACAGCAATGGAAGTAAATCTAGATCTACTACTAGGTAGAAGCTAGATCAAGGAAGAAATGAAAACGTATTACACTATTGATTAGTGTATACGTATTTCTCATGTTCTCATTTTGAATCCAATTCAAAGAGAACTCAAAAGAAGGAGAAAAGGCTGCAAATTTTCGTGGCTTGTGTGCTAGGGAGTGCAAGTTAGGAAGATCAAAGTGTATACATGTGTTGTGTAGTTGTAGGTAGTTTCCAAAACCACCTACACACTAATGCAAACTTATGCTCAACCTCCAACCATGTTAGCACAATATGTGGACCACCTAGCCATCATGGCAAGCCACATCATTGCTTACATGGAGCCACATCATTACTTACATGGAGGACTTTCAACTCCTCTTAAACTTGCATCAAACCTTTGAGCTTTGGTTTCAACTCATGGACCGGTTTTGACCGGTCTTGATTTAATCAAATTAAATAAAGTGATCCATGGGTTTTAAATTAATCCAATTAATTTTTAAACCTTATTGAAATCCAAAAGTTCATTTAATCCAATTAAATAAACATAAGCTCAAACACTAATTAATTGATCCAATCAATTAATTAAATGAAACCCAATAAATTAATCCAATTAATTTAAAGGTATTGAGCCCAAAATTAATTAATCCAATTAATTAATTCTCGGGCCATCCATCCAATGGATTTTTTCAATAAATGATCCCATCATTTATATTCTCCTTGAATTAATTTAATCTAATTAAATTAATTCACTTCTTCTAGAATTAATTCCAAATTAATTCCACTACTTCCATAGTGATTTGTGTGTGACTCTTTAGGTTCACCCTCAGCTAGACTTGGGCTTGTGTCCAACACAATTGATTAATTAAATCTAATTTAATTAATTATTCTAATTTACCATTAATCAGAAATGCCCGTTACCATGGGTGGCCGTCTAGCAACGGTCCATGGCACTAGAGACTACGTGAATGTTGGCGTGAACATTTAGGCTCCGAATTCCATACAGGTACAGTCCTTTGTCAACCATCTCCAGGCCTTAGTCTAGGGCATGGAATTGGGTGTCGGTTCCCATCCTGGACTAGGCAACTATGCTACAAACTCGAGACGCGTTTACTCTATTGATCGACCTAGGGAACCATTCCCTACTCGACCAATCGCTACGGCCGTAGACTTAATGAGTCGAAACCATCTCAAAGCGCATAGGAGACATAGCTGTCAAATACTGACAGGGGACAGATTCTATCTTGGAATCCACCGTCCTCACTATATACTCCGACTGCCCTCGACAAAGCTTATAATGACCATATCAAAGACATGGTCACCTCTCGCCAAATCCAAGATACAACCTTCATATGCAAGCGACTGCCATGATTCCTCAAGTCCGAGGACTAATCCCGTACTATCGGAACCGAGAATTCCAGTCATACCGACCAAGCCTCCAAGGCTTCCATATGACGATTCTCGCGAGTCAGTTCAGTCAGTCGACTACTTTGCCAACTAACCCACTAAAATTGCATAGACGACCCACGTCTTGCACCAATGAAAGTCGGCACTCACCCAGTGAATGCAATACTTAGTGCAAGTCTCTCTAGGACACTCGAGGCCCAGACTCGAGGTCCTCGACTTGGAACGTTTCAGACCGACCCTCAAGGAGTTGGTTTCATAGCCGCCAACCTATGCGCAGCTCAACTCAATGGGTTTTACCAATCAGTCTGTGAGCATTTGTTGTGACATTTAAACACCATTCAAATGTACGTAGTAAGCACAACAAACACATTTTGCCAATGATGAATACTTACTTTATCCATCAGTATAATATTACTTTGATAAAGATCGACGAATAGTTTCCAGAACAACCAATCCAATTGACTTTCTGGTCACTTATTCTAACAATCTCCCACTTCACCACAAAGCAAATTACCCATGTTGCTCAGAGCCTTCTGTGCATGAGCAATCTACGATACCTGCTTGGTCTCGTGGGTCTACAATATTTCTCTGCCGAAGTGACACGGTCCAACCGTGTCAGCACTTCCTACCATTGCTGCCTGCAAATGATGGTTGTCTAAGAATTTTCCGTGGATCTGTGATGAGATCTCGAGCCCAAAAGCTTTTGCCAAAGCCTAGTTTTTGGCCTCCAAGGCAACTGCTGGCTCGGCCGTGCTAGGCACCACATCCATCCTATGGATGCGGTTTTCAATCCAAACCACTTTCCAGAAACGACTTCCAAAGTCGCCATACATTCGACTTTCATAATGACATGTCATGGTATCCTGATTGAAACCTTTCCAAGCTACCACACTCACCATTAAGTTCAAATGTATATACATATTGAGACTAAACATTATTCACATGATTCTGGAAGCTAGTATCGCTATAGCCTTCTAGAATCAACCCTCCACAAAATGTGCATCAAGAACACTTCTTTAATCCTTATTCAGGTATTAAAGATATTCTCAACAGTTGTCTACTGCCTTCTCGGCACAAGCCCAATAACCATTGTTATGCACAAAGCATACACAACATCAGGCCCAATGCACGAACAACATTCATGCTGCCTAAAGCAAAGACGTAGGGGATGTCAAACATCTAAGCTTTCTCATCAGTCTAGCGTGACTGATTCTTGAACAGCTTAACCCTGTATAAAGGAATCCAATTCCTATCATGGAGAATTGCGTGAACAACGCTCGTGTTTTAGTGTTTTCTAACATCTTAAATTCATTCCAAATGAATAAGACGTTAAAAAACTAAACACTTGGAATAAAACTATCCTCCCATTGTCCCTAAAGCCTGTTACTGATCGATTCATACTCCGTATGAACTCGTCAAAATGAATATTCCAGTTATACAAAATTTCAAACCCAGTTTGAATTTTCATGATGGATCTAATAGCTCTAAGCCATTGATCCAAACCCGATGTCCAACATCGCTTCTCCTTGTATCTTGTCGATGATAATCCAATTGACCGAACAGGCCTAGAAACCTTTACCTCTCAAGTAACTAAGGTATTCTGGTTCTCCCTAGGAGGACTGGAATATAGTCAGTGGAATAATATAATTACAAATGATGTTTGCATTATTCTGCATTAAATCTGCACAAATCAGACACCTAGTCTAATTTGTCTCCCACTAGTCCCTTGACGTATGTGGGACCATCCCATGTACTCAAGAACTTTGTAGGATGCAGGCTTGCCAAACCATAACCTATATGGCTACTAGATCATGACTATTAGAAAATGCCATGTTTCTCAACCTGGCAACCTTTCAAGCCCATGTCTCGAAGGTTTAAGGTAATCCAGTGAAACCCCGATCGAACCAAGTTTAACAAGGTTTGATTTCTCCCTTATCAGAGACCGTTCAACCATGGTCCTTACAAGAAGAATTCCACTGAGTGAGAATTCCATTCTCATCTGGATATTCAAGAATTCGTACTGAATACATGCCCCTTCAATCTAATCGAGAGGTTTAATTTTGCAATTAGCTTGGTTCACCACTCCAAGTCTAATTCCCCGAACCTATCCAAGGTCCTTAGACTAGTGAACCCTCTTCTGGTGCTGTGTACTCAGTAACCTACGAATGTCTAAATGGATCCAATCCGATAGACTTTTGGCAAGCCCACTTTGTCCAACAAAGAAGCCTTACAGTCTTTCCATCTCAGATAGAACTTGTATGCTAGTCGACTCAAATTGTCTATCGCTAGACTCTTTGAATCTTCCAACTTCCTCGTCCTTAACTAAAGAAAAAACCATCCTAGCTTATGGATGCCAAATTCGTAAGTTTATCTTGATTATCCATTTTAATCATTTGATTTGAGTACTCATAATCCAATTATGGGATAATGTTTAAGGATAATTATGTATCCCACCCAGCAGACAAGAATAGTCATTCTTTGTCAAATAAAGTAATTTTATTGATCAAACGTATGTAATTAAAATCTGTCCAACAGTATATAAAAACATACTTCGATCATGCTAGGTTACATATTTCCTTTCAAACTCTATCCTAACATGATCACTGCTATGCTATGCCTAACTAGTCCCTAGTCTTTGCAGCAATGGCCCTGCCATCGCTAAGCCTTAGGACCTGTCTAGGCTTTCTACTCATAACCATCTGTAAACCATTCGCAGATTATGATTAACTAGTGTCCAATACCAAAGAGTAGAACAATAATCATGTTGGTACTCAATTCAAATGTACGTTCGTTGGAGAGGAGCTTGGGACACTCCCTCTTCCAATGTCCCTTTTCGCAACAATTAATGCACACATCGTTTGGAATCTATGACTTTGACTGTCGAACCCTCTTCCTCTATCCTTTACCTCCGCCCAGCGGTGTAACAGGATCACTCGAAGTGCTAGCAGCGGCTGATGTTGTCTTAGCTTTCTTCCTCTTCCAGCGTCCGCCACCCTTGCCTTTCGCTTTTGAGGTCAAAGACTCTCCTACTAGTACCGCTGGCACAGATTTTTCAATCATTGCCTCGTACCGAACCAACATATTTATCAAGTCATCAATAAATTGGTCGAAGGAGGTAGAAACAGACTGAAGGATCACATCGATGTACGTCTCTTTTTCAAGATTAGCTTGGAGTTCTTTGAGCATTTCCACAAAGGATAGCATCATCACTCCATGCTCTCGTACAGACGACCCTTCTATCATCTTAGCTCCGAAGAATGCCTTCGTTGCAGCGTATCTAACATACCGGTCCGAGACCGCATAGATATCTTGCAAACGAAGCATAATCTAGCCAACATCATCTAGCCTATCGTACTGCTTCTGCATCTCGTTAGTCATCAAGGCCAGTACGATGCTGCGGACCTACCGATGGTCAACATGCATATTCTCGAACGCCAAGCGTTCTTGAGACATTAACCCATCCGGCAAGGCCTGAGGAAGATCCTTATCCAGAATGTAAGTCTGGTTCTTGAAATCTAAGACTATTTTAAGATTTCACAGCCAGTCGTTGTAGTTTGTTCCATTAAAAATATTAGCCTCTAGTATTGGCGTTAGTGGATTCTTAGACATATACATTCAAAATGTAAACAGAAAAAAACATTAAGTAGATTATAGTAATATTGTGTTCAAGTTAAGACTTGGTCTTTAGTCATTAACCCCTCCCACTATTTTTGCGAAAGCCCATCACTCTCAAATGAGGTTTTGGGAAACCATTTTCTAGTGGGCTTGAGGTCCACAAACGCAATTCTCCATGCCCCGCTTTTACGATTCACACGGAAAAAAAAGCTTTATGGGAGGTAACCTATACCATTCTCATCCAATGAGATCCCAAGTTATTTTGCCTCGCCTCTTCACATGATCCCGAGGACTCCAAGCGAATCACGTTACTCAGCGTTAGGCCCGACCCATCAACCAAATGAATATCTCAACTATCGCCCCCCACGACTCGTGAGACAGGGAAATAGGAGCATATTCCTTTGTTCATAACAATAGCACAGCTTTCTTCCATTCCAAACGTGCCACGACTCGTGAGACCACGAATGGGTGAAAGTAGCTTCCTCACTACATTGCTATGGATGGAAGGCTTGGATTTAAATCAAACCATTTGACTTTTTAATCCATTAATGGGCCTAATATTTACTTGGACCATCCAAGTGAGAGTTAAGTTTATTAGTGACCGAGACCTCATCATTAAGAAAGTTTTGCATGCTCCAGTTTTAACATTGAATATAAAGGATGCATTCAAAACACATCATACATCAAATATTAAAACATACACCACATGCAAAATAAGCCTAGCACGCCCCTGTTGGATGATCACAAGCCCAATCCTATGTGATCCACTGAGCCCGCAGTGGATCTGTGGTCAATCTAGGGTGGCCTACACTACTACAAAATTATAACCCATTATCATTCTAATGGGCCTTGTAACGCCTCTTCATTCTTTTGGACTCTCCATCGTGGGCTCCGTCCAACGGGCCTCTTCTTGGGCCTCCATCACCATGGAAATGCTTCCTTACAATTTATTACAAAAAATAAATCCTCAACAACCTAACTACAATCATTACAACTTAAATAAGAAACCCCAATCAGAAGTTGGGGGGAGTACAAAAGGAGGAACAAAGCAAGCCTTATTATTTCAAGGCTAAAAACGAGAGAGAGAAAGAGAATAATAAAACAAAGAGGCACGCAGGCCTCACCCAACAAAAATTAAACCATACATAAGGGCCATGGGCTTTGTGATCATCCCCATTGTTTATCCAATAAACATTTAATACACATTTATATCATATATAAATATGCCCATTAAATAAATACATCCAATGCATTTATAAAAATGATATCCAATATCATAAACAAAAACATAATTATATGCAGAAATATATATATTATAATAATGCAATTAAAAAATGGATATCAAGTATCATACATCCAATGCACCAAAAAATTTTTTTTTTTTTTGTTTGGAAACCATTTCCAAATTAATCTAAGGCACAATTAAATTTTAGAAAAATCCAATTTAACTAAAATTCAAATTAGCCAAAATTAATCATTTTAGAAAATATGCAAAAATGTGGAAAATTCAATTTTTCGGGTAAAAATAGCAAAAACGGCCCAGCCGTTCGAAACCGGCCGGCCGGCAGCACTGCCGGCCGCGCGCGCACGCTGGCACTGTGCGGCCGGCAGCTGCTGCCGGCTGCACTGTTTTGAACCCAATTTTTTTTTTCTTTTTAAATATCTGCATTAAAACTGAAACTAAAACATGAATTTACAGAAAATCCAATTTTCAAAAAATGCATGGATATCCATAATTAAAAGCAAAATTAACACATATTCTTCTAAACACATAATCATGCTTAAAACCGTAAAACATGCTTTTCAAAAGAAAATTAAACATGTTGAACATGCTCATCACATAAAAACATGTCATTCCTAAAGCCACAACACCGAACCGGGCTCTGATACCACTGAAAGAATCGGTACGGCCCGGGAATGCGGCGGAAGCGTAAAATAAAAGAAATTTAAAACTATTTCAAAGGGGTGTTCCCTTTGAATTCCCGGGCGTTCGGTGTATTCAAAAGCATAATAACATACATAAAAATATGCTTGAACATGTGGCTAGAGGAGGAAACAAAAAGGTACAATAATTTAAATAGAAACATACCTTTTTCGTTTCACATGTACAACGACAACAAGCTTTGATTCTCTTTTCGTTCCTTTTCCGTTGACCTTAGGATTCAAATTAGAACCCCTCTAATTTGTCCACACCACAGCAATGGAAGTAAATCTAGATCTACTGCTAGGTAGAAGCTAGATCAAGGAAGAAACGAAAAACGTATTACACTATTGATTAGTGTATACGTATTTCTCATGTTCTCATTTTGAATCCAATTCAAAGAGAACTCAAAAGAAGGAGAAAAGGCTGCAAATTTTCATGGCTTGTGTGCTAGGGAGTGCAAGTTAGGAAGATCAAAGTGTATACATGTGTTGTGTAGTTGTAGGTAGTTTCCGAAACCACCTACACACTAATGCGCAACTTATGCTCAACCTCCAACCATGTTAGCACAATATGTGGACCACCTAGCCATCATGGCAAGCCACATCATTGCTTACATGGAGCCACATCATTGCTTACATGGAGGACTTTCAACTCCTCTTAAACTTGCATCAAACATTTGAGCTTTGGTTTCAACTCATGGACCGGTTTTGACCGGTCTTGATTTAATCAAATTAAATCAGGTGATCCATGGGTTTTAAATTAATCCAATTAATTTTAAACCTTATTGAAATCCAAAAGTTCATTTAATCCAATTAAATAAACATAAGCTGAAACACTAATTAATTGATCCAATCAATTAATTAAATGAAACCCAATAAATTAATCCAATTAATTTAAAGGTATTGAGCCCAAAATTAATTAATCCAATTAATTAATTCTTGGGCCATCCATCCAATGGATTTTTCCAATAAATGATCCCATCATTTATATTCTCCTTGAATTAATTTAATCCAATTAAATTAATTCACTTCTTCCAGAATTAATTCCAAATTAATTCCACTACTTCCATAGTGATTTGTGTGTGACTCTTTAGGTTCACCCTCAGCTATACTTGGGCTTGTGTCCAACACAATTGATTAATTAAATCCAATTTAATTAATTATTTCTAATTTACCATTAATCAGAAATGCCCATTACCATGGGTGGCCGTCTAGCAACGGTCCATGGCACTAGAGACTACGTGAATGTTGGCGTGAACATTTAGGCTCCGAATTCCATACAGGTACAGTCCTTTGTCAACCATCTCCCGGCCTTAGTCTAGGGCATGGAATTGGGTGTCGGTTCTCATCCTGGACTAGGCAACTATGGTACAAACTCCAGACGCGTTTACTCTATTGATCGACCTAGGGAACCATTCCCTACTCGACCAATCGCTATGGCCGTAGACTTAATGAGTCGAAACCATCTCAAAGCGCATAGGAGACATAGCTGTCAAATACTGACAGGGGACAGATTCTATCTTGGAATCCACCATCCTCACTACATCCTCCGACTGCCCTGGACAAGGCTTATAATGACCATATCAAAGACATGGTCACCTCTCGCCAAATCCAAGATACAACCTTCATATGCAAGCGACTGCCATGATTCCTCAAGTCCGAGGACTAATCCCGTACTATCGGAACCGAGAATTCCAGTCATACCGACCAAGCCTCCAAGGTTTCCATATGACGATTCTCGTGAGTCAGTTCAGTCAGTCGACTACTTTGCCAACTAACCCACTATAATTGCATAGACGACCCACGTCTTGCACCGATGAAACTCGGCACTCAGCCAGTGAATGCAATACTTAGTGCAAGTCTCTATAGGACACTCGAGGCCCAGTCTCGAGGTTCTCGACTTGGAACGTTTCAGACCAACCCTCAAGGAGTTGGTTTCATAGCCGCCAACCTATGCGCAGCTCAACTCAATGGGTTTTACCAATCAATCTGTGGGCATTTATTGTGACATTGAAACACCATTTAAATGTAAGTAGTAAGCACAACAAACACATTTTGCCAATGATGAATACTTACTTTATCCATCAGTATAATATTACTTTGATAAAGATCGACGAATAGTTTCCAGAACTACCAATCCAATTGACTTTCTGGTCACTTATTCTAACTGGATGCAGGCTTGTCGTGCCATATTTCATGTAGCGTTTGGGTCAATACCTTTGGTTGGTGCCAAGTTTAACAATTTGGCTGCTGTTTCCAATGTGTAGCCCTAAAAGGACAAGGGCAATTTGGTAAAACTCATCATGGATTGAACCATGTCCAACAGGGTTCGATTCCTCCTTTTAGAGACACCATTCAACTGCGGTGTCCCGGGAGGTGTCCATTCAGATATTACAACATTTTCTTTTAGATAATTAAGGAACTCAGTACTAAGTTATTCTCCGCCTCGGTCTGACCGTAGGACTTTAATTTTGCAGTTTGTTTGGTTCTCAACTTCAAGTCTGAATTGTTTAAACCTCTCAAGAGCTTCAGACTTGTACCTCGTCAGGTATACGTAGCCATACTGTGAATGATCATCGGTGAAGGTTATGAAGTAGGAGAACCCACCTCGGGCCTGCGTCCTAAGTCGTGTGCCGGGAAGGCACACTCGAGTGCAGTCAAGACTATCCTGAAGTACCTGAAAAGGACTAAGGACATGTTCTTGATCTACAGCGGTGGAGAGTTGATACTGGAAGGCTATAGCGACGCTAACTTCCAGTCGGATGACGATGATGCCAAGTCTCAGTCTGGTTATGTGTTCAAACTTAATGGTAGCGTGGTCGCTTGGAAGAGTTGCAAGCAGGCTACCATGGCGGACTCCACCACTGAGTCTGAATACATAGCAGCTTCGGAAGCTGCTAAGGAGGCGGTTTGGATGAAGAGCTACATCCAAGAGTTGGGTATAGTACCTAGCATCGCTGAGCCAGTGGTTATCTTCTGCGATAACAACGGGGCCATAGCGCAAGCAAAGGAACCGAGATCTCATCACCGATCCAAGCATATTCTTAGACGCTACCATCTGCTCAGAGAGATGGTTAGCAGGGGTGACGTTCAGATGGACCGAGTCAGCTCTAAAGAAAACATAGCAGATCCACTTACTAAGCCCATGTCGCAAGTTGCCCACACTCAGCATCTGGATAAGATGGGTTTGAGGTTAATGGGTGATTGGCTTTAGGTCAAGTGGGAGATTGTTAGAATAGGTGACCAGAAAGCCAATAGGTTTGGCGATTTGTAACCTATCTGACAACTTGATGTAAATGTAATATTATTATGTGATGAATAAAATGAGTATTTGTCACTTCTGGTGCTTACTTTGTTGCGCTCATTTCACATTTGTTAAAACAGTGTTTAACTTATATCACAACAAAGCCCACAGACCATGGTTAACAACTCGTGCAGTTGGGCCACGCATTGGATGGTGGTCATGAAACCAACTGATTAAGAGTTGGGTCTGAAATGTTCCAAGTCGAGGACCTCGAGACAGGGCATCGAGAGTCCTATTGAGACTTGCGTCAAGAGTCGTGTTCATTGGATGAGTGTCGTGTTTCATCAGCGACAGGCGTGGGACGCCTACACGATCTTGATAGGTTGGTCGACTAGGGTCGAGCCGACTGGACTGACTCGCGGGGATCATCATATGGAAGCCTTGGAGGCTTGGTCGGTATGATTGGCTTTCCCTGGTTCCGATAGTACGGGAGTAATTCTCCCACTTGAGGGATCATGGCAGTCGCGTGCACATGATGGTTGTATCTTGGATCTAGCGAGAGGTGATCATTCTGTAAGATGATCATCATAAGCCTTGTCCAGTGCAGTCGGAATGTGTAGCGAGGACGATGGATTCCAAGAAGAGGATCTGTCCCCTATTAGTATGTGACAGAGGTATCTCCTATGCACTCGGAGACACGTTCATGCTGTTTGAAGCTGTGGCCACAGTGGTTGGTCGAACAGGGAATGGTTTCCTGTGTCGACACAATGAACCATACGTGGTCTCTCGAGTATTAAGCATAGATGCCTAGTCAAGGATGGGAACCGACGACCAATTCCATACCCTAGACTAAGGCCGGGAGACGGTAGACGGAAGGATCGTACCCGTACGGAATCGGCCCCTAAATGTTCACGCCAATTCACCTAGTCTCTAGTGCCATGGACCGTTGCTAGACGGCCACCCATGACAACGGGCCCTTGTGGGACACGGGCCCAATTCTAGCTGAGGGTGAACCTAAAGGGTCACACACAAATCACCAAGGAGGTTGAGAGATCGACATGGAGTCAATCTCGAAGGATAAAATAAGTAATTGGATTACTTAAGGGAAAGTCCATTAGATGGACGGGCCGATATTGTATCGGGCTTCCGTTTAATCGGTAAATTGGGTTTTCGATTAAATATGGAAAGTTGAGACGTTGAGACGTTGGTTCTTTTAATTGGATTAAAAGATCAACGAGAATAGTTTTAAAAAAGGACATTAAATTGGATTTAATGTTGGGTTCGTTGTAATCGGATTACGATAAAACCCGGTCCGTTAAATTTTACCCGATAGGAGAAATAATTCCTATTTTAGGATAGGAAGAAGTTGGACTTCTTCCCTTAATTAAACATGGCCGAGATGCTCCCTTGGAGGAAGCAAAATCAGCCATGTTTCATGCTAGGTGGTATGTTGACTTTATCTCTTTTGGAAAGAGACAAATCAACTCCAATCAAGCTCTTTCCTTTTGGTATGATTTGATCATACCATAAATTTTGGTAGGCTTGATTGAATAACTGATGGTGATTGATTGGAATGAATCTAGACATCCTTGGATGAACCTAGACACATTCCAATAATCACATTAATTATGTATATATATTAGAATATACAACACCAAGCATAAGTGATTCATTATTCATCTTTTTCTAGGAAAAAGAGAAGACAATTTTCGGATCCTCTCTCCTCTCTCTCAACTCTCGGCTTCTCTCCCTCTCTTACACTTGTGTTCTTCACTTGATTTTGAATCAAGAAGAAGAACAAAGTAAGTTTAAGAGAGCACTAATTCATAGTGTTCTTCTCTTAAACCGATTCCTTCTTAAACCCGTTCTTTTCTAGCAAGAAGAACGTGTGTTTCTTCCGGTGTGGTGTGGATCACCATTGGAGAATCCATACGTTTGGATTTCGTGAGCATTCCGGAGAAGGAACAATGCAAGTAGCCGGGAGCATATGCTAAACAATCGAAGGTAACGGTGTCCTTACGCTTTGATTGATTTATTGTATACATCTATGCCCTATGTGTTTAAATATATATTTCTAATATTTACACATCCTACATCGAACGCTCGGTTGAGCACCCAAGGGTACACCCCTTGGGATTCATTTATTTAAATTAGATTTAAATTTACGCACCACTTTTCTCGCTTTCTCGATTTCGCTCGCGCTCCCGGGTGGATCCGCTTGTCCTTCAGAGTGTAGGTTCAACCAGTGGGACTTAGAGTCAAAGCAATATAGGGACCAGTGCTCGAGGAGCTGAGAGAGGCAGAGGCAGAGCTAGGGGCAGAGGCACTGATAATAGAGATGGTAGCTATACTAGTGGAAGGAGTACAAAGGGAGCAGGAGCACAAGCAACTCAGGGACAGACCCAAGCAAGTGTATATAACATGACTAGGGGGAAGCCCCAACCTCAAATGACATGATATCAGGTACGATCTTATTATTTGATGTTGAGGCATATGTTTTAATTGAACCTGGCTCTACGCATTCATATATATCTTCAGAATTTGTATCTAAAATACCTGGTGAGAATAGTCCTTTGGGATATAATTTGATGGTTCATTTGCCCATGAGAGGAGGTGTGATCATGAATAATGTTAGAAAGGGGAATTTACTGAGGATTGGTGATGTAAACTTACCTTTAAGTCTGATAGTGATGGATCTGAAGGAGTTTGATGTAATCTTGGGGATGGATTGGTTAACACAACATAAGGCAGTTGTTGACTGTTATAAGAAGGAACCGGTGATTGAATATTCTGGCAAGCTAAAACTAGTGTTTGTGGGGGACCGACAAGTAGTGCTAATTTGTGTAATATCAGCCATAAAGTCAAGACGATTGATGTTAGAAGGATGCGAGGCATATCTAGCCCATGTGATAGATTTCGAAAAGATTAGTCCCACACTGGAAGAAATCCTTGTAGTGAGAGATTTTCTTGAAGTGTTCCCTGATGACTTACCAAGTTTGGCACCGCATAGGAAAGTGGACTTTACTATAGAAACTCTCCCAAGAGTTGCCCCGATTTCTATTGCACTGTATAGAATGACCCTAGTGGAATTACAAGAGCTTAAAAAGCAAATAGAAGAATTGTTTGAGAAAGGGTTCATCAAACCGAGTACTTCACCGTGGGGACCACCAATGTTATTTGCGAAAAAGAAGGACGGTAGTATGAGGTTGTGCATTGATTACCGCCAATTGAATAGGGTGACAGTGAAGAATAGATATTCATTACCGAGAATCAATGACTCATTAGACCAGTTGAAGGGTCTACCATATTCTCAAAGATTGATTTGAGGTATGGGTATTGCCAATTGAGGATAGCTGAGAAAGAGATACCAAAATCAGCTTTTCGCACTCGTTATGGTCACTATGAGTTCTTGATAATGCCATTTGGATTAAAGAATGCACCGGCGGACTTCATGGAATTAATGCACAGTACATTCCAAGAGTACCTGGATCAGTTTGTGATTGTGTTTATAGATGACATCTTGGTGTACTCGAAGAACATGGAGGAGTATGAACAACATCTGAGGATAGTGTTGCAAATTTTGAAAGAACAAGAGTTGTATGTTAAGTTAAGTAAGTATGAATTTTGGGTAAATCAGATGGTTTTTCTAGGGCATGTGATATCTGGTGATAGGGTTATGCCTGACCTTGCAAAGGTGAAGGCTATTATGGAATGCCTGACCTTGAAGTTTGAAGTTTCTTGCGGTTAGCTATGTATTATAGGCGTTTTGTTGAGGGCTTTTCCATAATTGCAGGTCCTTTGACTAAGTTATTACGGAATGGGGTAGCATTCCACTAGACTGAACAACGTCAGCAGAGTTTTGATGAGCTAAAGAAAAGATTGACATCGACTCTGATTTTGGTTTTACCATCTGGTAATGGGGGATACGTGGTGTATACAGATGCATCAAAACAAGGGTTGGGGTTTGTATTGATGCAAAATGGGAAGGTAATTGCTTATGCATCTCATCAGCTGAAAACTCATGAGTTGAATTATCCCACACATGACTTGGAGTTAGCAGCAATTGTTTATGCATTGAAGATTTGGAGATACTATTTATATGGCGAAAAATTTCAGATCTTCACTGACCATAAGAGCTTGAAATATATTTTAACGCAGAAGGAGTTGAATTTGAGACTAAGAAGATGGATACAACTGTTAAAGGATTATGACTGCACTATTGATTATCATTCAGAGAAAGCAAATGTAGTAGCAGATGCATTAAGTAGAAAGAGTTCAAGAACCTTAGCCAGTTTGGGGAGTCATAATATGACATTGCTATTGGAAATGAGATATCTAAATACGAAATTGGAGGTTGATCAGATAGCAGGTTTGTTGGCAACTTTGCAGCTTAAGCCAAACCTTATGGATAAAATCAGGGAAGCACAGAGCAGAGATTCTTTCTTATTATGGATGCTAAAGAGAATGAAACAGGGTAAGAAGCCGAATTTTTCAATGAGGGCTGATGGAGTGATGGTGAATGGGGGATGAGTTTGTGCTCCTGATGTGGACGGGTTACGGGAGGAGATTTTGCAAGAAGCTTATAATGCATCATATGCAGTGCATCCTGGTACTATAAAGATGTGCTAAGACTTAAGACCATACTATTGGTGGCCGACAATGAAGACAAATGTGGCATAATTTGTGGCTAAATGTATGACTTGTCAGTAAGTAAAGGTAGAACATCAGGCGCCAACAGGTAAACTTCAACCTTTATCTATACTAGAGTGGAAGTAGGAGAAGATCATTATGGATTTTATCGTAGGGTTGCCCCGTATACTTAGAAAGCATGACACTATTTGGGTAATTGTGGATAGACTGACAGAATCAACTCACTTCTTGCATGTAGACTAAAGTGATTCTTTAGATAAGTTAGCTGAGTTGTATATTTTCGAAATTGTAAGACTGCATGGTGTGCCTGTATCTATTATGTCAGATAGAGATCATCGATTTACCTCACCTTTTTTGGGAAAAGCTTACAAAGGGCTTTAGGCACGAAATTGCATTTCAACATTGCATTTCATCATTAGACAGATGGACAGTCAGAAAGAACGATTTAGACTCTGGAAGATATGATGAGGGTGTGTACAATGGAGTTTAAGGGTAATTGGGATGATCACTTACCATTAATGGAGTTTGCATATAATAACAGTTTTCACTCTAGCATTGGTATAGCTCCATATGAAGCTTTATGGAAGAAAATGTTGAAGTTAGTGTGTTGGGATGTTGAGGGATTACGACAGCTAGAAGATCCTGAAAGTAGCCCGAGATCACCAGAAAAGTTATGTTAATAGACACAGGAGGGAAATGGAGTATGAAATTGGTGAGAAGGTTTTTCTGAAGGTATCTCCATGGAAGGGAATCTTGAAGTTTGTTAAGTAGGGGAAGCTGAGTCCAAAGTATATTGGCCCGTATGAATTATTGAAAGAATCAGACCACTAGCATATCGACTAGCACTCCCGGTAGAATTATCACAGATACATGATGTATTCGATGCTACGGCGATATCGATCTGATCCTAGCCATGTTATCCTGACACCTGAAGCCAAAAGTTCTAGCTATGTGACTATAGTCTTTTTTCGGGTTTGCATTTCAAATTCATTAGTAGTCTGAAGCTATTTTTTTGGAGTTATGTACATAAGTATACATGTGGCTTAGTAGATATAAATTTCTGACGACGTCTATTATTATTATATATATATATTACATGTTTATAATAGGATTGGTTTTATTTATTTTAAATGAAAATCTCTTATAAGACAGGTTATACATAAGAGGGATGTAAATTAATGAAATACAGTGTAGTTATGTAGGGGGTGTCACACTAGTGATCGTGATCAAAATTGGAAAAGAGTTATTGGCTAGAAGGGGAAACTTTTGTTTAAAGCAGGTACGAAGGTGTTTATTAAGTCTTTACTTCAAGCAATACCCACTTATGAGATGTGTTGTTTCCATTTCGTGGTAACGCTTATTTGAGAAATTGTGTCGTTGTTGGTTAATTTCTGGTAGAATTGTGGTCCGAAGAAAAAGATTGACTAGTTCGTTTGGTCCAAGTTATATACTCAAAAACACATGGGGGATTGGATTTCAGGACATGAGGTGTTTCAACCTTGCACTTGCAAAGCAAGCATGAAGGCACATTCATTTTTCCCAATCTCTTCTTAGCTGGGTGCTGAAAAAATGCGCTATTTTCCAAACTCTAATTTTTTTCATGTGACTTTGGGAAGGAATCATTCCTTCTAGTAGAGTAGTATTTTGGCCATGCAACAGATTATGAGAGTGGGATGTCGTTGGAAAACTGGGGCCACTTTTCTGTTCGGATTTGGCTTAATGCATGGCTTTCTTGGCCACACACTTTCTGATTTACTTGCACATATTTTTTGGTTTAGATGATGTTGATTGTATCAGTGCAATTCACATCCCACAACACAGACTATCGGACCATGTTGCTTGCACTATTCCAAGAATGGTGTTCTTTCAGTTTGCAACGCCTACAACTTGGTCAAAGCGGTTGAGGATAGATCAAGTGCAAGTGGGGTACGCAATGCTTGCTTCTCGGTTATATTGAGTTGAGACTTCGTTTGGTAGACAAGAGTGCTGAATAAGATGAAGTTTTTTCTTTGACGTGTGTGCTGACCAACTCTTCCTACTTGTGAAAACCGGAAGCTTCCCAGAGTTGGGGTTCAAGATGACTATCAACAGTGCTATTTGGACTGTGAGGTTGATAAACATGTCATCCTTGATTATGACTTTGCTCAACAGATGTGTGCTCTCAGTGATTTACCTTCGGGTGTTGTTTTTGTAAGCCTAGCAAAGGCGTGTGGATCGGCCCGGAAGTAGCGCGAATGCGGAAGCGCGGTATAATTAAAATTGCAAGAATTTAAACATGCTATTAACATGAAAAATAAACATGTTCAAGGGGTGTTCCCTTGAACCTCCCGGGCATTTGGTGTATCTAAAGAATAATTAAAACATACAAAATTTCATGGAGGCCATAGGGTTTAAAAGAAAAAGGGACAAAAACTTAAACCAAAAACCTACCGATTATCGTTTTCGTCTTCAAGCTGGTACTCGCGTTGTTCTCCATTTTGCTCCAAGATATCGAATGAGAGACCCTCTAATTCGTACACGCAATCCACCCACGTATCTTGATCTTCGTGCTAGTGAAAGAATAAGTGTATGTTTATTTGGAGAGGACGAATTGATCGAACGTTATTGATTAACGAGATCAACCCTCCTAAAGTTCAATTCTGAAACACAAAAGAACTTGGAAGATTTTCTTGGAAGAGAGGGAGAGAGTGTTCGGCCGAGAGAGAGAGAGGAGAGGGCCGAAGTGTGTGTATGTGTGTGTTTCAATTTTTCATCATCTCTTTCAAAGAGGACACTTAGGAGTATTTATAGAGGAGGAATCCTGTTCCTCTTCTAATTCCTACTCTTTTGAAGACTCCTCCTTGAATAGGATTTAAGCTAGTCAAATCCTAGTCAACTAGTAGCTTTCTTGGTCAAACCAATCCTAGCCATTGATTCCTCTCTTTAATTTCAACCATTGATTAATTTAATGGAATATTTAAATCTCATTTAAATAATCCAAAAGACAATAAATAAATATATCAAACATAAATATTTATTCCAAGCCAATTAAATTAATTTCCAACAAATATAATTTATTAGATAAATTACTTTCATCTAATAAAAGGAATTAATTTCTTCCAAGAAAAGAAGGACCCGATTAAATCCATTTTAATCGTTCCATTTCTCCAAATATTTAATAACCAATTAAATACGTCATGTGTGCGGATTGTGTGTGACTCTTTAGGTTCACCTTGAACTAGACTTGGTTGGATTCCTAGAATCCTCCCATCACCATGGGTGGCCATCTAGCAACGGTCCATGGCACTAGAGACTAGGTGAATATGCGTGGGGATGAACATTTACGCTCTACAGTACATCTATCCTTCCATCTAAGTGTCGGTCTGTCCTTTACCAAACGCCGCAGGGAACCCTTCCCTTCTGTAGACGGAAGGATAGATGTACTGTAGAGCCTAAATGTTCATCCCCACGCATATTCACCTAATCTCTAGTGCCATGGACCGTTGCTAGACGGCCACCATTGTGACGGGCGGTTATAGGAATCCAACCAAGTCTAGCTGAAGGTGAACCTAAAGAGTCACACAAAATCCGCACACATGACGTATTTAATTTGGAATTAAGTATTTGGAGAAATGGAACGATTAAATTGGATTTAATCGGGTCCTTCTTTTCTTGGAAGAAATTAATTCTTTTTATTAGATGAAAGGAACTTATCTAATAAATTAGATTTATTAGAATTTAATTTAATGGGCTTGGAATAAATATTTATATTTGATATATTTATTTATTGCCTTTAGGATTATTTAAATGAGATTTAAATATTCCATTAAATTAATCTATGGTTGAGATTAAAGAGAGAAATCAATGGCTAAGATTGGTTTGACCAAGAAGCTAGAAGTTGACTAGGATTTGACTAGGCCAAATCCTATTCAAGGAGGAGTCTTGAAGAAGTCTCTCCCTCTCTTCCAAGAAACTCCTCCAAGTTCTTTTGTTTTTACAATTGAACATTAGGAGGTTTGATCTTGTTAATTAAATAGCGTTTGATCATTCCGTCCTCTCGAAATATAATATGCACTTGTTCTTTCGCTAGCACGAGGAGCAAGGTACGTGGATGGATTGTGTGTACGAATTAGAGGGTCTCCCGTTAGAGATCTTGGAGCAAAACTGGGAACAACGCGAGTAGCAGTTTGAAGACGAAAACAACGATCGGTAGGTTTCCGGTTTAAGTTTTCGCCCCCTTTTCTTTTAAACCCTATGGCCTCCATGATAAATCTTGTATGTTTTTATAATTCATGAGATACACCGAATGCCCGGGAGATTTAAGGGAACACCCCTTGAATGTATTATTTTATATCGTTTATGCATGTTTAAATTCTTGCAATTTTAATTATCCTGCGCTTCCGCATTCACGCTACTCTCGGGCCGATCCACACGCCTTTGCTAGGCTTACACATTGTTCGGGAATGGAAGAATATAGATGCGGTGCACCGAAGATAGTAGAATGTATTGGGTAAACCGTCCAGTCGTGGCACTCGCACTGGTTGGAATTTTATGTCTCTTGGGGGAGGGGTATTATGAGAACATTTTTTTTGGTCCAATCGTGATTTAAACAAGGTCATTTTGGTTGACGCAATGTTGCATTAGTGTGTTCCGAATCAATACGACATCGTTTTATGTTTTACCCGTTAGATAAGTGGTAGGTGTTACATTGGTCTATAGTAATGCGCTCCTGTTTTTATTCATTTCTTTGCAAAAACTTTGTCATATTCCAAAAGTAATAGGCAAGAGCACAAAGGGCTAAAAAATATAGAAGGATAAATTTATCTTTGAGAGAGAACTTTTGTTGGGGACACGACAAACCAAACTGAGGTATATCGGCGCTGGGTAGTGCTATGGATTTGCATCCTATTGGCGGCATTGGACAATATTTTCCAACGGTCGTTGTTGAAAGAATCAGTACGTGAAAGATTGTGGATCGTCCCGGGAAAATACCGTGAATGCGGAAGCGCGGTATAAAATTAAAATACGAAAATTAAACATGCTTTGATAAAATAAATAAACACGTTTAAGGGGTGTGCCCTTGAACTTTCCCGGGTGTTCGGTGTATCTCATGAAATTAAAAGCATAAACAAATCATGGAGGCCATAGGATTGAAAAATAAAAGTAACGAAAAATTAAATCGGAACCTACCGATTGTCGTTTTCGTCTTCTAACTACTACTCGCGTTGTTCCCCGATTTGCTCCAAGTCTCGTTCTTGAGACTCTCCAAACAATAACACGCAATCCACCCACGTATCTTGCACGTCGTGCTAGCGAACGAACAAGTATAATATTGGAGAGGATGAATTAATAACACGTTATTAATTAACGGTATTAATTCTCCTTTTTGATTTAATGTTCCAAGAACAAAAGAATCAAGAAGTGTTTTCTTGTTTGAGGAGAGAGAGAGGGCGGACGAGAGGGGAGAGGGAGAGAGCCGGATTTGTGTGTGTGTGTGTGTTGGAATTTCATCACTTTTCAAATAGTGAAAGACTAGGACTATATATAGAGGAGTTTAATCCTCTTTAAACTCCAACTCTAAAGAGGTCTGTTTTGACTAGGATTTTGACCTAGTCAAAGTCCTAGTCAAAGTGGTATTTGACCTAGTCAAATTAATCCTAGCCATCCATCTCTCCCTTTTAATCTCAACCATTAATTTAATTTAATGGAATATTTAAATCCTATTAAATATTCCAAAGGCCAAATAAATAAATATAATAAATTATAAATATTTATTCTAGGCCTATTAAATTAATCCTCTAATAAATCTAATTTATTAGATTAATTCCTTTTATCAAATAATAGGAATTAATTCTCCAAGAAAATAAAGGACCCGATTAAATCCAATTTAATCATTCCTTTAATCCAATATTTAATTCTAAATTAAATACTTGATGTGTGTGGATTGTGTGTGACTCTTTAGGTTTACCTTTCAGCTAGACTTGGTCGGATTCCTAGAATCCGTCCGTTACCATGGGTGGCCATCTAGCAATGGTCCATGGCACTAGAGACTAGGTGATATTTCGAGGATGAACATTTAGGCTCTAACAGTACACTTGTCCTTTTGTCTACGGCCTCACGACTTAGGGTCTAGGGCACGAAAATGCAGGTACCCATTTTGGACCTAAGGGTGGGTCTGTCTTACTAAACGCCACAAGGGAAGCCTTCCCTTCTATTCAGTTACTGTGGCCACAGATTTTTAGGGACGAGACACAGAGCATACGTGAGACTCAACTGTCAATGCCTTTTGACAGGAGACAGATCCTTTCTTGGAAACTACTGTCACTTGTACACCAGAGCTGCACTAGACATAGCTTATGACTACTCAAGTGTTTCTTTGCAATCTCTTCACCATATCTAAGATACAGACCTGATACACAGGTAAACTCAACAGTTCCTCAAGTCAAAGGACTTGTCCTGTACCGTTGGAACGGGAATACACGTCATACCTTGCTGACCCTACTCAAGGTCCTCCGTAAGAAGGTTCCCGCGAGTCACCTCAGTCAGCTGCTCCCCAGCAGGCTAACCCACTAACACTGGTTAGACGACCTTCGTCACCCGTCGATGAAATACGACAGCAGATGCTTAGTACAAGTCTCAAAGGGAATCCCGGTACCTATTTTTGAGATTCCTTGACTTGGAGTTTTCCGGACTGATTCGGCGGGACTGATTTCATGGACCTACCTCCAAGCGTAGTCCCAGTCCTCGAAATGGGCTTTCAGTCCGTGGGCTTTGTTTGCGTAATGAACAGATAGATAAAGCAATAAAGTGAACGCAAACAAAGTAATGCCAAAATGAATTTCACTTCTTTATTCATTAATAGTTTAGCAAAACACTGAAATTGTCTAGACATAGGTTACATTTTGTCCGCCAAGATTGGCTACATGGTCACCTATTCTAACAGTACGGCCCGAGAACGCGGCGGAAGTGTAAAATAAGATAAATTAAAAACGATTTCAAAGAGGTATTCCCTTTGAATTTCCGGGTATTCAGTGTATTCAAAAGCATCATAACATAAGTAAAGACATGCTTGAACATGTGGTTAGAGGAGGAAACAAAAAAGTATAATAATTTAAATCGGAACATTATCTTTTTGTTTCACATGTAGAGCGGCAACAAGTACTGATTCCCTTTTTGTTCCTTTTCCGTTCACCTTAAGATTCAAATGAGAACCATTCTAATTTATTTACACCACACTTATGGAAGCAAATCTAGATCTACTGCTAGGTAGAAGCTAGATCAAGGAAGAAACAAACAACATATTACACTATTGATTAGTGTATACGTATTTCTAATGTCTCATCTTGAATCTAATTAAAAGAAAATTAAAAAATGGAGAATAATGGAGGAATTTCCGTGGCTTAGTGAGAGGAGAGTGCAATTTAGGATTTGAAAAGTGTATACATGTGTTCTGTGTAATGTAATCAAATTATATACAAAATAAGTTATTTCCAAAATAACTTCCATACACTATGCATGACATGTGCACCACTACCCATCATGCCAAGCCACACCATTGCTTACATGGATGATTTTCAACTTCTCTTCAACTTTGCATTCAAACCTTTGAGCTTGAATTTCAAGTCATGGACCGACTTTGACCGGTCTTGATTTAATCAATTAAATCAAGTCTAATCAAGATCCATGTGTTCCATATTAATCTAATTAATATTAAACCTTATTGAAATCCAAAAGTATATTTAATCTAATTAAATAAACATAAACTCAAACACTAATTAATTGATCCAATTAATTAATTAAACTGAATCCAATAAATTAATCTAATTAATTTGAAAGTGTTAAGCCCAAAATAAATTAATCCAATTAATTATTCTTGGCCATCCATCCAATGGATTATCCAATCATTTATATTATCCTTGAATTAATTTAATCCAATTAAATTAATTCGCTTCTTCAAGAATTAATTTCAAATTAATTCCACTACTTCCATAGTGATTTGTGTGTGACTTCTTAGGTTCACCCTCAGCTAGACTTCGGCTTGTGTCCAACACAATTGATTAATTATATCCAATTAAATTAATAATCTCCGATTAACCATTAATCAGAAATGCCCGTCACCATGGGTGGCCATCTAGCAACGATCTATGGCACTAGAGACTAGGTGAATGTTGGCGTGAAATTCTTTCGTCGACCATCTCCCGGCCTTAGTCCAGCGCATGGAATTGGGCGTCGGTTTCCATCCTGGACCAGGCAACTATGCTTCATACTCGAGACACGTTTACTCTATTGATCGACCTAGGGAACCATTGTTAGAATAGGTGACCAGAAAGCCAATTGGATTGGCGGTTTTGGGTACTATTTAGCAATCTTTATTGACTTGATGAATATAGTAAGTATTCATCCGTGGCACTATGTGTTTGTTGTGCTTACTGATTACGTTAAACGATGTTTTAACGTCACAACAAATGCCCACAGACCAATTGTATAACCCATGTAGTTGGGCTGCGCATTGGATGGCAGCTATGAAACCAACTTCTGAGGGTTGGTCTGGAATGTTCCAAGTCGAGGACCTCGAGACAGGGCATCGAGGGTCCTACAGAGACTTGCACTAAGGATTGCATTCATTGGATGAGTGCCGTGTTTCATCGGCGACAGACGTTGGACGTCTATGCAATATTAGTGGGTTAGTTGACGTGGGTGTTAGCTGACTGAACTGACTCGCGGGAATCGTCATATGGAAGCCTTGGAGGCTTAGTCGGTATGACTGGAATTCTCGGCTCCGATAGTACGAGATTAGTCCTCGGACTTGAGGAATCATGGCAGTCACATGCATATGAAGGTTGTATCTAGGGTCTGGCAAGAGATGCCCGTATCTGGGATACGTTCATCATAAGCCTCATCCAGTGCAGTCGGAATAATGTATTGAGGACGGTGGATTCCAAGATAGGATCCGTCACCTGTCAGTATATGACAGTCGAGTCTCCTATGCGCTCTGAGACGGTTTAAGCTCTTTAAGTCTGTGGCCACAGCGATTGGTCGAGTAGGGAATGGTTTCCTACGTCGATCAATAGAGCAAACGCGTCTCGAGTTATTGAGCATAGTTGTCTAGTCCAGGATGGGAACCGACGCCAAATTCCATGCCCTAGACTTAGACCGGGAGACGGATGATGGAAGGACCGTACTCGTATGGTAATCGAGAGCCTAAATGTTCACGCCAACATTCACCTAGTCTCTAGTGCCATGGACCGTTGCTAGACGGCCACCCATGGTGACGGGCGTTTTCCGATTAATGGTTAATTGGAAAATAGTTAATTAAATTGGATTTAACCAATTGTGTTGGACACAAGCCCAAGTCTAGCTGAGGGTGAACCTAAAGAGTCACACACAAATCACTATGGAATTGGTAGAATTAATTTGGAATTAATTCTAGAAGAAGCGAATTAATTTAATTGGATTAAATTAATTCAAGGAGAAAAATAAATGATTGGATCATTTATTGGGAAATCCATTTGATGGATGGTCCAAGAATTAATTAATTGGATTAGTTAATTTTTGGACTTAGAACCTTTAAATTAATTGGATTAATTTATCGGGTTTCGATTAATTAATTGATTGGATCAATTAATTAGAGTTCGGACTTATGTTTATTTAATTGGATTAAATAAACTTATGGGCATCAATTAGATTGAGATTAATTGGATTAATTAATGCCCAATGGACTTTGTTTGGACTTAATTTAATTAGATTAAATAAAAGTCTAAGACTAGTAGTCCTAGTCCATGGAAAAATTCAATTTATAGCAAATGAAGGAAGAATTAAAATCTTCCACATGTGAGGCACATGTGACCAGCCTTTGTATGATTTTGTGGGTGGTTTTATTTGCTATAATGGTGCATGGTTATGTAGATAATGGTGTGTGTATGTAGGTTACTTTGGAAGTTGACAAGAGAAGTTGAATTTTGAATTCAACAACTCTACTTACACAAAACCATTCACATAACTTGCATGCTATGTCTTGCACGAAATTTCCATCAAGAAACTCTCCAAAAAAACCTCTGAAAATTTCTCCTTTTTGTGTTCATACCTTTTGGAAAGGTTTGAACTAAAACATTCCAAAAAGCACTAATCAATAGTGTTGTTTTGGATTGTTTTTTCTTCTTCTTTTCTCTACTTCTATCTAGCAATAGATTAGAGATATACATTCCATAGTGTGGTGTGGACAAATTAGAGGGATTCTAATTTGGATCCTCAAGTGAACGGAAGGAGAAACGGAAAGGGAACAACGCTAGAAACAAACCGGTTCTACGTGCAACGAACATAAGGTTGGTTTTCTTTATGTTTTCATGTATCTTTTGTTTACTTCCTTTAGCCATATGTCCAGCATTCTTCTCCTCTTTATTTTATGCTTTGACAAACACCGAACGCCCGGGAACTTCAAAGGGAACACCCCTTTGAACCCGAGGGCCCGTGCCCTGCGCAGGCGCGTATCCTGTTCAGGCTGCCGCCTAGCCGACCTTGCTGGACCGTTTTTTGGTTGTTTTCGTACGTTTTCAGAATATCTGATTTTTCAGTATTATGTTGGGAATTATTCTAAACTAATTAACTAGGGGCATTTGAATTTCGGTTGAAATTGGTTATTTTCTAGAATTAATATTGCACTGTTAATTATGGAAAAGGGTTTTCCCAACAAAAATAGTTGTGCATAAGTTTGCACCATTATCTAATGTTTGGTGTGAAAATTTTACATGTAATTTCTGCATTTATTTTATGGTATGGGATATCATGGATGTTGGAATAGCATGTTTTACGTGAGATATATATTTGTGCTATTTGTGTTAATTAGATTGACGAAGGATGATCACAAAGCCCCAAGACCGCATTTATGGTTTATTTATATTATTTTGTTGGGTTGTGGCCTGTGTGCTTCTTTATTTTCCTCTCTCTCTCTCTCTCTTGTAGTAATAAGGCTTAAGATCTCCCTCCTAATGTACTCCCCCCTAATGTTTAATTGGGGTTTCTTATTTTATGATGTAATGAGAGTAGAATTAGTGGTGAGGTTTTAATTTTTGTAAATAAAAGTTGCAAGAGAAGACAAGCCCAAGTTGTTGGAGGCCCATGGAGGAAGCCATCAGGTGGCCCACGGAGGATTCATGGATAAGAAGCCCGGTGTAGGCCCACGATGGAGAGCCGAAGAAGATGAAGAGGACTTACAAGACCCATTGCATGTAATGGGTTGTTAAAATCTTGTAATAGCATAGGGGCTACTCTTAGATTGACCATAGATCCATTACGGGCTCAGTGGGTCACATTGGTTTGGGCTTGTGATCATCCTACAGGGACGTGCTAGGTTTTATTTTGCATGCGATGCATTTTATATGCTTATGAGTATTCTATATGGTTATGTATGTTTACATTCATGCTTAGAATATTTCTGCTATAACACATGCAAAACACTTAATATGTGATGAGGTCTCGTTCTATCAAAACTCTCACTTGGTTAAAACCAAGTTAAATATAGACACTTAATAAATGGACTAGGACTCTGGAAGTCTGTCCAAGCCTTCCATCCATAGCAAAGTGAGGAATATAGTTTGAGTCGATAGTGTGGTGTCACGAGTCGTGGCACGAGTATCATGCTTAAAAGAAGCTGCAATTTGTCATGAACGAGGAGTACACTGCTGCTACTTGTCTCACGAATCGTGGGGTAGCAGTGAGTCTATGAATCGGATTGATTGGGCCGGGTCTAACGCCCCGAATAATGTAATTCGCTTGCAGTCCTCGGGATCACGTAAAAGAGTGAGGCAGTTATCTTGGGAATCTCGTGGAACGAGAATGGTATGGAATACCTCCCACAGGTTGTTTCCCATGCGAATCGTAGAAGCAGGGTATGGGGGAGATCACTGTGGATCTCGAGCCCACTAGGAAAGCATTTCCCGAAACAACGTCTAGGAGTGCCGTATTTTCATAGAAATAATGGGAGAGGTTAAGGACTAAAGACCGAGACTTAACCAAAATATTACTTCATTCTACTTATTATTTTCTGCTTTATATATTGTGAATGTCTAAGTATCCACGAAACACATTACTAAGAGGCTTATTAAATAGGAACCAACTACACGAATTGACTGCGAAATCTTAAGATGGTCTTAGATTTCCAAAACCTTAACTCACATACCGGATGAGGACGTTCCTCAGCCCTTGTCGGAGAGGTCAACAACTAAAGCAACGGTTGGCGTGCAAAAGTTGAAGGACGACCACCGACAAGTAGGATATAATGATGTTGGCTCAACTATGCTTCGTTTGCATCATGTCTATATGGTCCCGGACCAGCATGTAGGATATAACGTAACTAAGGAATTTTTGAAGCTAATATGACGAAATGGACGTCTGTACAAAGAACATGGAGTGATGATGTAATCCCTAGTGGAGAAGCTCAAAAGTTCTCCACGTCAGTCTTGAAATAGAGACGCATAATCCTTCAGTCTCTTCCTCCTATGAACCATTAATTATCAACATGAATGAGCTTAGAAAAGATCTTCATAGGTTGGTAATTATGTTGGTCTAGTACGAGACAACGATTGCAAAATCTGCGCCGTTAGTACTAGTAGGAGAGGCTTCAACCTCCATAGCAAAAGGCAAGGGTGCTAGACACCAAAACAGGAAGAAGGGTAAGGTGACATCAACTATTAAGCACTTTACGTGTTATTCATTCACAACACAAGGTGGATGTAAAGGAAAGAGCAAAAGGTTCAAGCAGTCAAGTTCATAGATTTCTAAGAACGTAAGCATCTACTGCCGTAAAGAGGGTCATTGGAAAGGGGAGTAACTGAAAGAAATATGTGGATCGTCCCGGGAGATTAACGCGAATAGCGGAAGCGCGAAATAGTGCGTAATAAAATTACAAAGCATAATTAAATGGAATTTAAATCATACATAATATACATAAACGAATCAAGGGGTGTGCCCTTGATTCTCCTGGGCATTCGGTGTATCTCATGTTCAATAAAGCACAACATGGAGGCCATAGAATTAAAACCGAAAAAACGAAATTAAGAACCTACCCGGTTGTAGTTTTGTCTTCGTTCGGCTACATGCATTGTTCCCGTTTTGCACCAAGATCTCAAGAAGAGACCCTCTAAATCATCTCACTCGCTCCACCGGAAAGCAAACAACCCTTGTGCTAGCAAGAAATTATTTTGGGGAGAAGAGACATCGATACACGCTATGAATTAACGCAATCAATGTCTCTTATGTTCTTAACTTGAATAAAATCAAGAAGAACAAAGTATATTTCTTGGAGAGAAGAAAGAGGGTGGACGAAATCTTGAGAGGGAATGAGAGATGAGAGTTGTAGAGAATAGTAGATGTAAGTGTGTGTTTTTGAGTATTTATAGAAGATGGAATTCCTATTCCTTCTCAAACTCTTCCAAAGAGACACACTTTGACTAGGATTTTGACCTAGTCAAATCCTAGTCAAATTAGGCTTTTGATTAAGTCAAATTAATCATGGCCCTTCATCTCATCATTCTCTAGATCAAATCTTGTCCATCCATTTTGATGGGCTTTATGGAATGGGCCTATTTTATTCTAAATTAAATATTCCCATGGACTTTATATTAAAATCCTATTTAATATACTAAGCCCATTAATTAATTAATGGAATGGACTTTATTTAATTCCAAATTAAATAGTCCATGGACTTTATATTAAATCCTATTTAATACCAAGCCCATTAATTAATTCCATAGAATGGGATTATTTAATTCTAAATTAAATAGTCCCATGGACTTTATATTAAATCCTATTTAATATACTAAGCCCATTAATTAATTAATGGAATGGACTTTATTTAATTCCAAATTAAATAGTCTATGGTCTTTATATTAAATCCTATTTAATACCAAGCCTATTAATTAATTAATTCACCCTTTTAATCTAATTAAAAGGAAAGCCCATGCTTTGTAAAATTCATAAATCTAATTTATGAACTCATGCCCGATTATTCCAAATAATACATCGAGGCTTGTATCTCCAAGAAGTATAATTTAATTCCATTAAATTAAACCTTCTCCCGGAATTAATTCCAAATTAATTCCCTTTCATTTGGTGTAGCGGGTGTGACTCTTTAGGTTCACCTTTCAGCTAGACTTGAACCTACTTTTTGTTATTTCATAACCAAAGTAGTCCGTTACCATGGGTGGCCATCTAGCAACGGTCCATGGCACTAGAGACTAGGTGAATTTATGGTGTGAACATTTAGGCTCCGAGTTATACGTAGGTGCGGTCTTACCGACGCTCGATACGTACGGGTACGGTCCTACTGTCGCCTGTCTCCCGGCCTTTAGTCTAGGGGTCGGTTCCCATCGTTGACTAGGCAACTATGCATAATGCTCGAGATAGGTTTTAACTCGACGTAGGAAATCCTTTCCACTACATCAAGTGCTACGGCCATAGACTTTGTGAGTCTAAACCATCTCCGAGCGCATAGGAGATCTTGCTGTCATATCCTTTGACAGGGGACAGATCCTATCTTGGAATTCACCGTTCTTACATACTCCGACTGCACTGGACCAGGCTTATGATGACCATGTGATATAATCGGTCAAATTTCACCAGATCCAAGATACAGCCTTAGTATGTAGGGGACTGCCGTGATCCTCAAGTCCGAGGACTAATCCCGTACTATCGGAACCGGGAATACGAGTCATACCGACCAAGCCCGAGTAGCTTCTATATGACGATTCCCGCGAGTCACCTCAGTCGGCCGCTCCCCAGCAGGCCGACCCACTAACACTGCTTAGACGATCCTCGTCACCCGTCGATGAAACACGACAGCAGATGCTTAGTGCAAGTCTCAAATGGATTCTCGATGCCCTGTCTCGAGATTCCTTTGACTTGGAGTATTTCAGACTGATTCGGTGAAACTGATTTCATGAACCTACCTCCAAGCGTAGTTCCAATTTCCCGAAATGTTATTTCAGTCTGTGGGCGTTTGTTGTGACATCGTATCGATACAAGCAGTAAGTACAACAAACTCATGCCTATGAATCCTTACTACATTCATTAACATAATATTACTTGTTCACAGATTGACGAATGGTTCTCAGAACAGCCAATACCATTGACTTTCTGGTCACCTATTCTAACAATCTCCCACTTGACCAATAAGTCAATTACCCACTTTGTTCAGAATCCTCTGAGTATGAGTAATCTACGATACCGACTAAGGTATTGTGAGTCCGCTTATATTTCCTTGCGAAGCAATACGGTCTAACCGTGTTACCTCTATCCACCATTGCCTCTTAGAGATGGTGGTTGTCTAAGAATATTTTCGTGGATCTTGTGATGAGATCTCGTGCCAATACTCCCATAGCCAAGTTGCCTGCCATATAGGCGAACATGGCTTGGTCGTGCTAGGCGCCACGTCCATCCTATGGATGCGGTCTTCATCAGTAACCACTATCCGATGCACTCGTCATTGGGCCTGACTGTGCATACCTTTGAGACTAACTGGTTTTCACTTATGCTCTGAAAGCTAGTATCGCTTTAGCCTTCCAAAAACAACTCTCAATAGACGGTGCATCATGAACACATCTTTAGTCCTTATTCAGGTACTAAGGATCGTTCTTGATTGCTGTCTTCAACCCTGCAGTGCATTACCGATTTATGTTGAGCCATGCTAGAAGCACTCTCAACATCGGTTCCTATGCACCGAGTAAACATATCATATGTTTGCCTAGGTTTAAGACGTAGGGGATACTCAACATCCAAGCCTTCTCATTAGTCCACCGTGACTAAGTCTTGAATGGCTTGATGCTTTATGCATAGTATCCAAGTTTTCTCATCAGTCTTACTATGACTGAGTCTCGAACAACTTGTCCCTCTACATATATGAGTTTTTCTCATCAGTCCACCATGACTGAGTCTTTGAAAAGCTTAATTCATGATATGTATGTGGGATCCCTAAAATGTCATCGAGAATTTTCGTGAGTTACAGTTTGTGTTTTAGTGATTCCTAATGCCTTGAATTCATCCATGAATCAAGATATTACACACTTAAACACTTGGAACACCATTTCTACTCCCACTGATCACCTACGTGATGAGCTCGTCAAAACGAATATTCCAATTATGCGGTGTTTCAAATCTTGTTTGAATTTCCTAGTGGATTCTATGGCTCCTCTCCATAAATCCTACTACGATGTCCAACATCACGTTCCGCAGGTCATTTGGATTATTATCCAAATTTGACCGAACATATCCCGATCACTCGTACCTCTTACGACATTCGGGTTCGTTCTTAAGGGGACTTGGAATATGATCAATTTAAGAAAGAAATGCAATTATAAGCAACGTTTAGCATTATTCTGTCGTAAACTTGTACAAATTAGACACGAGTCTAATTTGTCTCCCACTAGTCCCTTGACGTATGTAGGATCCTTCTACATGCTCAAGGACTTTGTCGGGACATAGGCTTGCCAAACCATGGCTCCTTGTGCGTGACTCTTGGCAAAGTGCCATGTTCCTTACGTTGGCAATTTTGAGTCTACGTCTACACGGGCTAAGGTAATTGGGCGAAACTTCGATCGATCTTCGTCCAACGAGATTCGATCGTTCCCTTTATCAGAGACCGTCATACTTGGCCTTTATAGGAAATGTTTCATTGAGAATTCCATTTTCAACTTGGATGCTCAAGAGCTCCCACTAAATACACGGCCTTTTCGATCCTATCGAAACAGGTTTAATTTTGCAACCATTTATGGTTCACCTCCTTAAGTCTAATTCCCAAACCTCCTATGGGACCTTTAGACTTTTGAACCCTCTTATGGTCTTTGTGTATTAGTAACCTAAAGTTGTCTTATTGGCTCCCTTCCAATAGACTATTTGGCAAGCCTACTTTGTCCAACAAAGAGCTTTCGGACTTTCTTCTTCATAAAAGACTTGTAAATTTAGTCGATTCGAATCATCTATTTCTAGATTCATCGAACTTTCCAATTTACTTATCTTTTAATAAGAAGAAACGTCCTAGCTGTTGTAGATGCCAAATCTGTAAGTTGGTCTTGATTAATCCATTTTAGATAATTTGAATTTTGAGTATCCATAAACCTTTTATGGGATGGTATTTTAGGAATTTACGTACTAGCAAACATGAATCAATATTCAATAATTTTGTTTGATCAAATATGTATGTAATAAAACCTTTGTCCAACAAAGAGACATACTTTTGATCATGCTAGGTTACGTAATTCCTATATTATCCTAACATGATCACGATTATGGGCCTAACAAGTCTCTAGTCCTTTTCATCAATGGACCTTGCCATTGTTGAATCCTAGAACTGTTCTTGGCTTTTAAGTCCTTATTCACTTTCTGCAAACCACCTGCAGATTAGTGATAGGAATGGTATCAAATACCAAATAGAGATCATGTCAATACTCAATATCAAATTTTACCTACATTGAGAGAGGTTTAGAATACTCCCCTTTCCAATGGCCCTCTTTACGACAGTAAATGCTTACGTTCTTAGAATCTATGAACTTGACTGCTTGAACCTTTTGCTCTTTCCTTTACCTCCACCTTGTGTTGTAAAGGAACAACACTTGAAGTGCTGCAATAGTTGATGTTACCTTACCCTTCTTCCTCTTTTAGCGTCTGGCACCCTTGCCTTTCGCTATGGAGGTTGAAGCCTCTCCTACTAGTACCGACGGCGCAGATTTTGCAATCGTTGCCTCGTACTAGGCCAACATAATTACCAACCTATGAAGATCTTTTCTAAACTCGTTCATGTTGATAATTAATGGTTCGTAGGAGGAAGGAAGAGACTGAAGGATCATGTCAATGTACGTCTCTAAGACTGACGTGGAGGTCTTTTGAGCTTCTCCACTAGGGATTGCATCATCACTCCATGTTCTTTGTACCGACATCCCTTCCGTCATCTTAGCTCCAAACATGCCTTCGTTGCATTTTACCCCACATGCTAGTCCAAGACCATATAGACATGATGCAAACGAAGCATAGTTTGAGCCAACATCATTATATCCTACTTGCCGGTGGTCATCCTTCAACTTTTGAACGCCAAGCGTTGCCTTAGTTGTCGACCCCTCCGGCAAGCGCTGAGGAACGTCCTCATTCCGGTATGTGAGTTAAGGTTCTGGAAATCTAAGACCATCTTAAGATTTTGCAATCAATTCGTGTAATTGGTTTCCCTTTTTAATGAGCCTCTTAGTGATGTGTTTGGTGGATTCTTAGACATTCACAACATATATGAAACAGAAAATAATAAGCAGAATGAAGTAATATTTTGGTTAAGTCTCGGTCTTTAGTCCTTAACCTCTCCCACTATTTCTACGAAAACACGGCACTCTCAAACGTTGTTTTCGGGAAATCCTTTCCTAGTGGGCTCGGGATCCACAGCGATCTCCCCCATACCCCGCTTTTATGATTCGCATGAGAAAAGAACCTGTGGGAGGTATTCCATACCATTCTCGTTCCACGAGATTCCCAAGATAATTGCCTCACCCTTTCACGTGATCCCGAGGACTCCAAGCGAATCACGTTATTCGGGCGTTAGACCCGACCCAATCAACCGATTCATAAACTCACTGCTACCTCCACGACTCGTGAGACAGGTAACAGCAGTCTACTCATCGTTCATGACAAAGTGCAGCTTCTTTTAAGCACGATAGTCGTGCCACGACTCGTGAGACCACGCTATCGACCTAAAAGATCTTCCTCACTTTTGCCATGGATGGAAGGCTTGGACAGACTCCCAGAGTCCTAGTCCATTTATTAAGGGTCTATATTTAACTTGGTTCAACCAAGTGAGAGTTTTTGATAGAACGAGACCTCATCACATATATTAAGTATTGCATTGCGTGCGTTATGGCAGAAATATTCTAAGCGTGAATGTAACCATACATAAAGCATATAGAATAATCATAAGCATAAAATACGCATCGCATGCAAAATAAAGTCTAGCACGCCCCTGTAGGATGATCACAAGCCCAAACCTATGCGACCCACTGAGCCCGCAGTGGATCTATGGTCAATCTAAGGGTAGGCCCTACACTATTACAAGTTTTAATAACCCATTTACATGCAATGGGCCTTGTAAGTCCTCTTTATCTTCTTGGGCTCTCCATCGTGTGCCTACACCGGGCTTCTTCTCCATGGATCCTCCGTGGGCCATCTGATGGCAACCTCCATGGGCCTCCAACACCTTGGGCTTATCTTCTCTTGCAGCTTTTATTTACAAAAAAAAATAAAACCTCACCACTAATTCTACTCTCATTACATCATAAAATAAGAAACCCCAATTAAACATTTGGGGGGGAGTACATTGGGAGGGAGAGAGAAAGCCTTATTATTCCAAGGCACTAGAAGAGAGACAGAGAGGAAAATAAAGAGGCACACAGGCCACAACCCAACAAATAAATGTAAATAAACCATACATGCGGTCCAGGGGCTTTGTGATCATCCTTTGTCAAATCAATTAACACAAATAGCACAAATACATATCCCACATAAAATATGCTATACCAACATCCATGATAATCCATACCATAAAATAAATGCAGAAACTACATGTAAAATATCCACACCGAACATTGGATAATAGTGCAACCTATGCACAACGATTTTTGTTGGAAAAACCTTTTCCATAATTAACAAGGCAATATTAATTCTATGAAATATAAAATCTCAACCAAAATTAAAATGCCCCAAGTTAATTAATTCAGAAAAATTCCCAGAATTATACAGAAAAATCAAATTTTTCTGAAACACAAAAATCAACAATTCAAGAATATGCCCATTTATTCAAGAATTCCAAAATCCAACATTCGTGCAATATTGATACATGTTAAGATCTACTCATGCTCAAAACCATAAAATAACCATGATGTCCAACATCATAAAACGCAGAAATTATTGCGAAATTTCACATATGAATTTTGATCATTGGTGCAACCATTGCAAAAATTAAATCTTGTTAGGAAACCCTTTCCTCATCAACCAAGCAATATTTATTTTAGAAAATTCCAAATCTCAAAAAATAAATATTCTAAGTCAACGGGTTCAGAATAATGCAGAAAATATCATAAAAATAATACAGTAAAAACAGTTTTTGAAAAACGAGCCAAAAACGGGAGAGAAACGGAAAACGGCACAGCCGGCCGGCCAGGCGCGCGCGCGCGCGCGCAGGCTCCTCTGCCTGCGCGCACAGCGCGCGCGCGCCCAGTGCATGCCGTGCGCGCGCCCAGCGCGCGCGCTGTCCGCGCACGCTGGGCGCGCTGGCCGGGCGCGCGCAGGCCCCTGCCTGCACGCGCGCCCGGCCGCGCCCCTGTGCGCGCGGCCAGCGTGCTGCTGCTGCCGGTTCGCCGTTTTTCACTCCTTTTCGATTTTTCATGCAATTTTCTGAACCACAAGATAAATTAAACCCTAGAACATGTATAAACACATTCAAGAAAACCAAGATCCAAAATCCCATGCAAAATTAAACGCCAATAAATATCTACGATAAACATGCTATAAACGTAAATTAAAACACGTTTATCATGCTTAAACGCACATAGCACATAGAATTCTAGGCCTATACACCGAACCGGGCTCTGATACCACTGAAAGAAATATGTGGATCGTCCCGGGAGATTAACGCGAATAGCGGAAGCGCGAAATAGTGCGTAATAAAATTACAAAGCATAATTAAATGGAATTTAAATCATACATAATATACATAAACGAATCAAGGGGTGTGCCCTTGATTCTCCTGGGCGTTCGGTGTATCTCATGTTCAATAAAGCACAACATGGAGGCCATAGAATTAAAACCGAAAAAACGAAATTAAGAACCTACCCGGTTGTAGTTTTGTCTTCGTTCGGCTACATGCATTGTTCCCCGTTTTGCACCAAGATCTCAAGAAGAGACCCTCTAAATCATCTCACTCGCTCCACCGGAAAGCAAACAACCCTTGTGCTAGCAAGAAATTATTTTGGGGAGAAGAGACATCGATACACGCTATGAATTAACGCAATCAATGTCTCTTATGTTCTTAACTTGAATAAAATCAAGAAGAACAAAGTATATTTCTTGGAGAGAAGAAAGAGGGTGGACGAAATCTTGAGAGGGAATGAGAGATGAGAGTTGTAGAGAATAGTAGATGTAAGTGTGTGTTTTTGAGTATTTATAGAAGATGGAATTCCTATTCCTTCTCAAACTCTTCCAAAGAGACACACTTTGACTAGGATTTTGACCTAGTCAAATCCTAGTCAAATTAGGCTTTTGATTAAGTCAAATTAATCATGGCCCTTCATCTCATCATTCTCTAGATCAAATCTTGTCCATCCATTTTGATGGGCTTTATGGAATGGGCCTATTTTATTCTAAATTAAATATTCCCATGGACTTTATATTAAAATCCTATTTAATATACTAAGCCCATTAATTAATTAATGGAATGGACTTTATTTAATTCCAAATTAAATAGTCCATGGACTTTATATTAAATCCTATTTAATACCAAGCCCATTAATTAATTCCATAGAATGGGATTATTTAATTCTAAATTAAATAGTCCCATGGACTTTATATTAAATCCTATTTAATATACTAAGCCCATTAATTAATTAATGGAATGGACTTTATTTAATTCCAAATTAAATAGTCTATGGTCTTTATATTAAATCCTATTTAATACCAAGCCTATTAATTAATTAATTCACCCTTTTAATCTAATTAAAAGGAAAGCCCATGCTTTGTAAAATTCATAAATCTAATTTATGAACTCATGCCCGATTATTCCAAATAATACATCGAGGCTTGTATCTCCAAGAAGTATAATTTAATTCCATTAAATTAAACCTTCTCCCGGAATTAATTCCAAATTAATTCCCTTTCATTTGGTGTAGCGGGTGTGACTCTTTAGGTTCACCTTTCAGCTAGACTTGAACCTACTTTTTGTTATTTCATAACCAAAGTAGTCCGTTACCATGGGTGGCCATCTAGCAACGGTCCATGGCACTAGAGACTAGGTGAATTTATGGTGTGAACATTTAGGCTCCGAGTTATACGTAGGTGCGGTCTTACCGACGCTCGATACGTACGGGTACGGTCCTACTGTCGCCTGTCTCCCGGCCTTTAGTCTAGGGGTCGGTTCCCATCGTTGACTAGGCAACTATGCATAATGCTCGAGATAGGTTTAACTCGACGTAGGAAATCCTTTCCCACTACATCAAGTGCTACGGCCATAGACTTTGTGAGTCTAAACCATCTCCGAGCGCATAGGAGATCTTGCTGTCATATCCTTTGACAGGGGACAGATCCTATCTTGGAATTCACCGTTCTTACATACTCCGACTGCACTGGACCAGGCTTATGATGACCATGTGATATAATCGGTCAAATTTCACCAGATCCAAGATACAGCCTTAGTATGTAGGGGACTGCCGTGATCCTCAAGTCCGAGGACTAATCCCGTACTATCGGAACCGGGAATACGAGTCATACCGACCAAGCCCGAGTAGCTTCTATATGACGATTCCCGCGAGTCACCTCAGTCGGCCGCTCCCCAGCAGGCCGACCCACTAACACTGCTTAGACGATCCTCGTCACCCGTCGATGAAACACGACAGCAGATGCTTAGTGCAAGTCTCAAATGGATTCTCGATGCCCTGTCTCGAGATTCCTTTGACTTGGAGTATTTCAGACTGATTCGGTGAAACTGATTTCATGAACCTACCTCCAAGCGTAGTTCCAATTTCCCGAAATGTTATTTCAGTCTGTGGGCGTTTGTTGTGACATCGTATCGATGCAAGCAGTAAGTACAACAAACTCATGCCTATGAATCCTTACTACATTCATTAACATAATATTACTTGTTCACAGATTGACGAATGGTTCTCAGAACAGCCAATACCATTGACTTTCTGGTCACCTATTCTAACAGTAACCTAAACCCCCTCTCAAATGTAGGTGAAATTTGATGTTGAGTATTGACATGATCACTTTTACTCTATTTGGTATTTGATATTGTTCCTGTCACTAATCTGCGGGTGGTCTGCAGAAAGTGAATAAGGACTTAAAAGCCAAGAACAGTTCTAGGATTCAACAATGGCAAGGTCCATTGCTGAAAAGGACTAGAGACTTGTTAGGCCCATAATCGTGATCATGTTAGGATAGTTTATAGGAATTACGTAATTTAGCATGATCAAAAGTATGTCTCTTTGTTGGACAAAGGTGTTATTTCATACATATTTGATCAACAAAATTATTGAATATTGTTTCATGTTTGCTAGTGTTTTCACGTAAATTCCTAGAATACCATCCCATAAAAGGTTTATAGATACTCAAAATTCAAATTATCTAAATGGATTAATCAAGACCAACTTACAGATTTGGCATCTGCAACAGCTAGGACGTTTCCTCTCATTAAAGATAAGTAAATTGGAAAGTTTGATAAATCTAGAAATACGTTATTCGAATCGACTAAATTTACAAGTCTTTTATGAAGAAGAAAGTCCCAAAACTCTTTGTTGGACGAAGTAGGCTTGCCAAATAGTCTATTGGAAGGGATCCAATAAGACAACTGTAGGTTACTAATACACAAGACCATAAGAGGGTTCAAAAGTCTAAAGGTCCCATAGAAGGTTTGGGAATTAGACTTAAGGTGGTGAATCATAAATGGTTGCAAAATTAAACCTGTTTCGATAGGATCGAAAAAGGCCGTGTATTTAGTGGGAGCTCTTGAGCATCCAAGTTGAGAATGGAATTCTCAATGAAACGTTTCCTGTAAAGGCCAAGTATGACAGTCTCTAATAAAGGGAACGATTGGGCCTCGTTGGACGAAGATCAATCGAAGTTTCGCCCTATTACCTTAGCCCATGTAGATGTAGACTCAAAAATTTCCAATGTAAGGAACGTGGCACTTTGCTAGGAGTCATGCACAAGGAGCCATGGTTTGGCAAGCCTGTGTCCCGACAAAGTCCTTGAGCATGTAGAAGGATCCTACATATGTCAAGGGACTAGTGGGAGATAAATTAGACTCGATGTCCAGTTTGTATAGGTTTGCGGCAAAATAATGCTAACGTTGCTTATAATCGCATTTCTTACTTAAACTGATCATATTCCAGTCCCCTTAAGAACAAACTCGAATGTCGTAAAGGTACGAGTGATCGGGATAAGTTCGGTCAAAATTGGATAGAAATCCAAACGACCTACGGAACGTGATGATGGACATCATAGTAGGATTTATGGAGAGGAGCCATAGAACCCGCTAGGAAATTCAAACAAGGTTTGAAACACCGCACAACTGGAATATTCATTTTGACGAGCTCATACGGAGCATGACTAGTTCTTAAACGACGTAGGTGATCAGTGGGAGTAGAAATGGAGTTCCAAGTGTTTAAGTGAGAAATGTCTTGATTCATGGATGAATTCAAGACATTAGGAATCACTAAAACACAACTGTAACTCACGAAAATTCTCCATGACATTTTAGGGTTCCCACATACATATCATGAATTGAGTTTTTCAAAGATTCAGCCAATGGTAGATTGATGAGAAAACACAGATATGTAGAGGGACAAGTTGTTCGAGACTCAGTCATAGTTAGACTAACGAGAAAGCTTAGATACTATGAATAAAGCATCAAGCCATTGAAGGCTTAGTCACGGTGGACTAATGAGAAGGCTTGGATGTTAAGTATCCCCTACGTCTTAACCCTAGGCAAACATACGATATGTTTACTCGGTGCATAGAAGCCGATGTTGAGTGTGCTTCTTGCATGACTCAACATAAATCAGTAATGCACTGAGGGGTTGATGATAGCAATCAACAACGATCCTTAGTACCTGAATAAGGACTAAAGATGTGTTCATGATGCACCGTCTGTTGAGAGTTGCTTTGGAAGGCTAAAGCGTACAAGCTTCCAGAGCATAGTGAAAACCAGTTAGTCTCAAAGGTATGCATAGTCAGGCCCAATGACGAGTGCATTGAATAGTGGTCATGGATGAAGACTACGTCCACAGGATGGACGTGGCGCCTAGCACGGCCAAGCCATGTTCGCCTATATAGCAGGCAACTTGGCTATAGGAATATTGGCACGAGATCTCATCACAAGATCTATGAAAATATTCTTCGACAACCACCATCTCTAGGAGGCGATGTTGGATAGAGGTAACACGGTTAGAGCGTATTGCTTCGACGAGGAAATATAAGCGGACTCACGAGACCTTAGTCGGTATCGTAGATTACTCATACTCAGAGGATTCTGAACAAAGTGGGTAATTGACTTAGTGGTCAAGTGGGAGATTGTTAGAATAGGTGATTAGAAAGTCAATGGTATTGGCTATTACGAGAACCATTCGTCAATCTTTGAACAAGTAATATTATGTTAATGAATGTAGTAAGGACTCATAGGCATAAGTTTGTTGTGCTTACTGCTTGCATCGTTTCGATGTCACAACAAACGCCCACAGACTGAAATATTATTTCTGGAAATTGGAACTACGCTTGGAGGTAGGTTCATGAAATCAATTTCGCTGAATCAGTCTAAAATACTCATAGTCAAGGAATCTCGAGAAAGGGCATCGAGAATCCATTTGAGACTTGCACTAAGCATCTGCATTCACATTTCATCGACAAGTGACGAGGCTCGTCCATGCAGTGTTAGTGGGTTAGCCAGCTAGGTGGCTCCTAACTGAGGTGACTCGCAGGAATCGTCATATAGAAGCCACTCGGGCTTGGTCGGTATGACTCGTATTCCCGGTTCCGATAGTACGGGATTAGTCGTCGGACTTGAGGAATCATGGCAGTCACATGCATATGAAGACTGTTGAAAGAATCGGGTACGGCCCGGGAACGCAACGGAAGCGTAAAAACGTAAATTTAAGACATAATTTAAACCGGATTCAAAGGGGTGTTCCCTTTTTAAGTTCCCGGGTGTTCGGTGTTTGTCAAAGCATAAACAACAAGATAAAACATGTTGGACATGTGGCTTAAAAGGAGAAGAAGAAAGTTACACAAAAAATGTAAAAGGAAACCAACCTTTATTCGTTTATGTAGAACGGGTTCGTGCGTTGTTCCTTTCTTTTCCTTCTTCGTTCGTCGTCCACTTGAGAGCTCAACGTAGAACTCCTTTAATGCGTTCCACACCACACTATGGATTTATTTCTACTCTATTGCTAGATAGAAAGTAGAAACAAAGAAGAAGAAATAATTCCAAAGAAAGCACTATCGATTAGTGTACCTTGGAATATTTTTGTTCAATCTTCTCTAAGAAGTATGAACACTAAAAGAGAGAATTTTCAGAGAGTATATGGCTTAAAAACTCCAGCAAAAATGAAGCAAGTTAAGTTAATAGTGTCTAGCAAAGTAGTTTTTTGTATGTAGAATATAGTGTTCAAAAAAACAACCTACATAAGTAACCTCCAAGGCAACTTCCACATACACACACTTCTAGAACATCCACTACACATGATAGAAAGAGAAAACCACCCACAACTCAGCAAATTTTCGTGCTCATCATGTACATATGTGGAAGAGTTGAAACTCCTCCTTAACTAGCTTCAACTTGCATGAAAAAATGGACTTGGACCTTTATGTTTTTTTGGAATTGTATTTAATAAAATTAAATAAAGTCCAAACATGTATCCATTGGGTATTAATTAATCTAATTAATTTTAATCCAATTGAATCCCAATTATTTATTTAATCCAATTAAATAAACATAAGTCCAAATTAAGAATAATTGATCCAATCAACTATTCTAGCCAAAACCTAATAAATTAATCCAATTAATTTAAAGGTCCTTAGTCCAAAAAATTAACTAATGCAATTAATTAATTCTTGGACCATCCATCAAATGGATTTCTCAATAAATGATCCAATCATTTATTTTCTCTCTTGAATAAATGTAATCCGATTAAATTTGTTCGCTTCTTCTAGAATTAATTCCAAATTAACTCTGCCAAATCCAAAGTGATTTGTGTGTGACTCATTAGGTTCACCCTCAGCTAGACTTGGGCTTGTGTCCAACACAATTGATCAATTAAATCTAATTTAATTTATTATTTTTCGATTAACCATTAATCAGAAAAACGCCCGTCACCATGGGTGGCCGTCTAGCAACGGTCCATGGCACTAGAGACTAGGTGAATGTTGGCGTGAATATTTAGGCTCCCGAGTTCCATACGAGTACGGTCCTTCCACCATCCGTCTCCCGGTCTAAGTCTAGGGTATGGAATTGGGCGTCGGTTCCCATCCTTGACTAGACAAACTATGCTCACTAACTCCAGACACGTTTACTCTATCGATCGATGTAGGAAACCATTCCCTACTCGACGAATCACTGTGGCCACAAACTTATAAGAGTTTAAACTGTCTCAGAGCGCATAGGAGACTCGACTGTTATATACTGACAGGTGACAGATCCTATCTTGGAATCCACCGTCCTCAATACATATTCCGACTGCACTGTATAAGGCTTATGATGAACGTATCCCAGATACTGACATCTCTTGCCAGATGCTAGATACAGCCATCATATGCATGTGACTGCCATGATTCCTCAAGTCCGAGGACTAATCTCGTACTATCGGAGCCGGGAATGCCAGTCATACCGACCAAGCCTCCAAGGCTTCCATATGACGATTCCCCTGATTCAGTTCAGTCAGTTGACATCCTTGTCAACTAACCCACTAATATTGCATAGACGTCCAACGTCTGTCGCCGATGAAACACGGCACTCATCTAATGAATGCAATCCTTAGTGCAAGTCTGTATAGGACTCTCGATGCCCTGTCTCAAGGTCCTCGACTTGGAACATTTCAGACCTAACCCTTAGAAGTTAGTTTCATAGCTGCCATCCAATGCGCAGCCCAACTACATGGGTTGTTCGTTTGGCCTGTGGGCTTTGTTGTGATGTTAACGGAATAAACATAAATAGCAAGCACAACAAATGGAACTGCCAAACATGAATACTTACTTTATTCATATAAGAATATTACAATTAAAATGACATTGTCAGAAATAGATTACATCAAGACCAATCTAATTGGCTTTTCGGTCACCTATTCTAACAACTGTATCTTGGATCTGGCGAGAGGTGATTATTCTGTAAGATGGTCATTATAAGCCTTGTCCAGTACAGTTGGAGTATGTAGGAAGGACGGTGGATTCCAAGATAGGATCTGTCCGCCGTCAGTACATGACGGTGATGTCTCCTATGCACTCTAAGATGGTTTAGACTCTGAAAGTCTATGGCCATAGCAATTGATTGAGTAGGAAAGGGTTTCCTACGTCGATCGATAGAGTTAAAACTATCTCGAGCATTAACATAGATGCCTAAGTCAAGGATGGGAACCGACATCCTAATTCCATGTCCTAGACTAAAGGTCGGGAGACAGGCAACAGTAGGACTGTACCGTACGTATCAAGCGACGGTAGGACCGTACATGCATGTAACTCGGAGCCTAAATGTTCACACCAAATATTCACCTAGTCTCTATTGCCATGGACCGTTGCTAGATGGCCACCCATGGTGACGGACTATTTTGGTTATGAAATAACAAGAAGTAGGTCCAAGTCTAGCTGAAAGGTGAACCCCAAAGAGTCATACCCGCTACACCAAATGAAAGGGAATTAACTTGGAATTAATTCCAGGAGAAGGTTTAATTTAATGGAATTAAATTATGCTTCTTGGAGATTCAAGCCTCGATGGATTATTTGAAATAATCGGGCTTGATTTCTTAAATTAGATTTATGGATTTTATAAAGCATCGACTTCCTTTTTAATTAGATTAAAAGGGTGAATTAATTAATGGGCTTGGTATATTAAATAGGATTTAATATAAAGTCCATGGGACTATTTAATTTGGAATTAAATAAAGTCCATTCCATTAATTAATTAATGGGCTTGGTATATTAAATAGGATTTATTATAAAGTCCATGGGACTATTTAATTTAGAATTAAATAGGCCCATTCCATAAAGCCCATCAAAATGGACGGACAAGATTTGATCAAGCGATTGATGAGATGAAGGGCCATGATTAATTTGACTTAATCAAAGCCTAGTTTAACTAGGATTTGACTAGGTCAAAATCCTAGTCAAGTGTGCCTCCTTAGAAGAGGTTGAGTAGGAAAAGAAAATTCTATTTTCTATAAATACTCAAAAACACACACATACATCTACTAATCTCTACAACTCTCATCTTACAATTCTCTCTCAAAATTCGTCCACCCCCTCTCATACTCTCACAGGTTTCTAGTTCATCTTGATTTATTCAAGCTAGAAAATAAGAGACGTCGATTGTGTTAATTGATAGCGTGTATCGATGTCTCTTCTCCCCAAATAATTTCTTGCTAGCACAAGGGTTCTTTGCTTTTCGGTGTAGCGAGTGAGATGATTTAGAGGGCCTCTTTCTTTGAGATCTTGGTGCAAAACGGGGAACAATGCATGTAGCCGAACGAAGACAAAACTACAACCGGGTAGGTTCATTAATTATGTTTTTTGGTTCAAATTCTATGGCCTCCATGTCGTGTTTTATTTAACATGAGACACACCGAATGCCCGGGAGATTCAAGGGCACACCCCTTGATCCGTTTATGTATGTTATGCATACTTTAAATTCTATTTAATTATGCTTTGCAATTTTTATTATGTAATCTTTCGCGCTTCCGCTATTCGCGTTCATCTCACGTGTCGATCCACGTAACGTTTCACTATGCGCAACTCAACTCAATGGCTTTAACCAATCGGTCTATGGGCATTTATTGTGACTTTGAAACGCCATTCAATGTGAGTAGTAAGCACAACAAACACATTTTGCCAATGATGAATACTTACTTTATCCATCAGTATAATATTACTTTGATAAAGATCGACAAATAGTTCCCAGAACAGCAAATCTAATTGACTTCTGGTCACCTATTCTAGCAATCTCCTAATTGACCACAAAGCCATTTCCTATGATGCTCAGAGCTTTCTGAGCATGAGCAATCTACGATACTGGCTCGATCTTGTGGGTCTACTATATTTCTCTGCTGAAGTGACCCGGTCCAACCATGTCACCTTTTCCTACCATTGTTGCCTGCAAATGGTGGTTCTCTAAGAATTTTCCATTGATCTGTGATGATATCTCGAGCCCAAAAGCTTTTGCCAAGTCTAGTTGTTGGCCTCCAAGGCAACTACTGGCTCGGCCGTGCAAGGCACCACATCCATCCTATGGATGCGGTTTTCAATCCAAACCACTTTCCAGAAACGACTTCCAAAGTCGGGATGCATTCGACTTTCATAATGACCTGTCGTGGTATCCCACTTGAAACCTTTTCAAGCGACCACACTCACCATTAAGTCCAAATGTACATACATATTGAGACTAAACATTGGTCACATGATTCTGAAAGCTAGTATCGCTATAGTCTTCCAGAATCAACCCTCCACAAAATGCGCATCAAGAACACTTCTTTAATCCTTATTCAGGTATTAAAGGCTATTCTCAACAGCTGTCTATTGCCTTCTCGACACAAGCCCAATAACCGTTGTTATGCCCAAAGCATACACAATATCAGGCCAAATGCACGAACAACATTTTCATGCTGCTTAAGGCAAAGACGTAGGGGATGTCAAACATCTAAGCTTTCTCATCAGTCTACGGTGACTGAGTCTTAAACAGCTTAACCCTGTATAAAGGAATCAAATTCCTATCATGGAGAACTGCGTAAACAACGCTTGTGTTTCATTGTTTCCTAACATCTTAAATTCATTCTAAATGAATAAGACGTTACACACTAAACCCTTGGAACAAAACTATCCTCCCACTGACCCTAAAGCCCGTTACTGATCGAGTCATACTTCGGATGAACTCGTCAAAATGAATATTCCAGTAACAGAAAATTTCAAACCCAGTTTGAATTTTCATGACGGATCCAATAGCTCTAAGCCATTGATCCGAACTCGATATCCAACATCGTTTCTCCTTGTATCTTTTGGATAATAATTGAATTGACCGGGCATACCCAGAAACCTATACTTCTCAAGTAAGTAAGGTATTCTGGTTATCCTTAGGAGGACTGGAATATAGTCAGTGGAACAATATAATTACAAATGATATTTGCATTATTCTGCATTAAACCTGCACAAATCAAACACCTAGTCTAATTTGTCTCCCATTAGTCCCTTGACGTATGTGGGATTATCCCTTGTACTCAAGAACTTTGTAGGATGCAGGCTTGCCAAACCATATCCTATATGGCAACTAGATCATGACTATTAGAAAAAAACAATGTTTCTCAACTTGGCAACCATTCCAATCCATGTCTAAACGGGTTAAGGTAATATAGTGAAACCCCAACCGAACCAAGTCTAACAAGGTTCGATTTCTCCCTTATCAGAGACCGTTCAACCATGGTCCTTATAGGAAGAATTGAAAGCCTTGGGTAGGCGTGTGGATCGTCCCGGGAATAGCGCGAACGCGGAAGCACGGTAATGAATTTAAATTATGAAAATTTAAATATGCATAATACGTATAAAATTAAAACACGTTCAAAGGGTGTGCCCTTGAAGTTCCCGGGTGTTTGGTGTATCTCATGAAATAAGAACATACATGCAATCATGGAGGCCATAGGATTTGTAAAATAAAAGAGGACGAAAACATAAATAGAGACCTACCGGTTCGTCGTTTTCCTCTTCTAACCGGTACTCGCGTTGTTCCCCAATTTGCTCCAAGACCTCGTATGTAAGATCCTCTAAATCGTGACACGCAATCCGCCCATGAACTTTATATTAAATCCTATTTAATATACCAAACCCATTAATTAATTCACTCTTTTAACCTAATTAAAAGGGAAGCCCATGCTTTATAAAATCCATAAATCTACTATGAATTCAAGCCCAATTATTCCAAAATAACCCATCGAGGCTTGAATCCCCAAAAAGTATAATTTAATTCCATTAAATTAAACCTTCTCCCGGAATTAATTCCAAATTAATTTTCTTTCATTTGGTGTACTGAGTGTGACTCTTTAGGGTTCACCTTTCAGCTAGACTTGGGCCTACTTCTTGTTATTCCATAACCAAAGTAGTCCGTTACCATGGGTGGCCATCTAGCGACGGTCTATGGCATTAGAGACTAGGTGAATATGTGGTGTGAACATTTAAGCTCTGAGTTACATGCAGGTACGGTCCGACCGTCGCTCGATACGTACGGGTACGGTCCGACTGTCGCCTGTCTCCTGGCCTTTACTCTAGGACATGAAATTAGGCGTCGGTTCCCATCTTTGACTAGACATCTATGGTTAATGCTTGAGATAGGTTTAACTTAACGTAGAAAATCCTTTCCCACTATATCAAGTGCTACGGCCATAGACTTTGTGAGTCTAAACCATCTTCGAGCGCATAGGAGATCTCGCTGTCATATCCTTTGATAGGGGACAGATCCTATCTTGGAATACACCGTTCTTACATACTCCGACTGCACTGGACGAGGCTTATGATGACCATGTAATATAACCGGTCAAATTTCACCATATCCAAGATACAGCCTTAGTATGTAGGGGACTGCCGTGATCCTCAAGTCCGAGGACTAATCCCGTATTATCGAAACCGGGAATACGAGTCATATCGACCAAGCCCGAGTGGCTTTCATATGACGATTGCGGCGAGTCACCTCAGTCGGTCGCTCCCCAGCAGGCCGACCCACTAACACTGCTTAGACGATCCTCGTCACCCGTTGATGAAACACGACAGCAGATGCTTAGTGCAAGTCTCAAGGCGATTCTCGATGCCCTGTCTCAAGATTCCTTTTACTTGGAGTATTTCAGACCGATTCGGTGAAACTGATTTCATAAACCTACCTTCAAGCATAGTTCCAATTTCCCGAAATGTTATTTCAGTCTGTTGTGACAAGCAGTACGTACAACAAGCTCATGCCTATGAATCCTTACTACATTCATTAACATAATATTACTTCTTCACAGATTGACGAATGGTTCTCAGAACAGCCAATAGCACTGACTTTCTGGTCACATATTCTAACACTATGCAGTCCCAGACCGGCATACTAGGTATGTCGCGACGAAGGCGTTCTTTGGAACTAAAATGACCGAAGGATCCTCTGTACAAGAGCACGGGGTTAAAATGCTTACCCTGGTGGAAAAGCTCGAGGACCTAAAGGTAGGCCTCGATAATGAGACGTACATAGATGTGATCCTTCAGTCTCTCCCACCCTCCTTCGACCAATTTATTATTAACTATAACATGAGCACACTTGAGAAGGTTATTCATGAGTTAATCAATATGTTGGTATAATACGAGGCAACGACCAAGAAGTCCACGCCGTCGGTATTGTTTGGAGGTGCTTCGACTTCCAAGGCGAAAGGCAAGGGTGCCGGACGTTGGAAAAGGAAGAAGGGAAAGGGAAAAGCCATCAAAGCAGCTACAAACACTAAGAGTGTTCCCATTTCCAAAGAGGGGAAAGGCAAAGGAAAACGAAAGGTTGTCTCCAAGCAACAGTCGAGGGCATATGACATATGTACCAATTGCCATGAGAAAGGGCATTGGAAAAGGGAGTGCCCGAAACTCCTCTCGAACCAAGGTATCTTTGTGATTGAGGTTAATATGGTTACTAACTCTGCCTCTTGGGTATTAGATACCGGCTGTGGAGCTAACATTTCCAACGATTTGCAGGTGCTGAAAAGAAGCAGAAAACTGGGTAGCGGGGATACGATCTGAAAGCTTGGGAATGGCAAGGCCATCTCGGCAGAAGCAGTAGGATCCGCCACTCTAGTAGTTAGTGATCGTATTAGTATAGAGTTAGAGCTAGTTTATTATGTACCTAGTATGATTAAAAAACATCATTTCCATTCTGTTGTTAGACAATAGTGGATATGAGTTTATGATCAATAAAAATTGCTTTTATTTGATGAGGTGTGGAATTGCTCATCTGCTTGGTACACTTAATAATGGTCTCTATATCTTATAACAAATGAACTTCATTCTAAACGTTCAACACAAACGTAAAATAGATAACAACGGGAACGCACGACTGTGGCACGCTAGGCTAGGTCACATATCCTAAGACAGGATGAAGAAATTGGTAGACTCAAAGAACCTAGAGGAAGGGGACTTGAGTGAGCTACCAACTTGTGAATCCTGTCTAAGAGGGAAAATGACCAAGAAGCCCTTTGTAGGGCAAAGCAGGCTTGCCACAGGTCTGTTGGACCTGGTCCATACAGACGTATGTGGACCACTAAGGACGCAGGCCTGAGGTGGGTTCTCATACTTCATAACCTTCACCGATGATCATTCACGGTATGGTTATGTATACCTGATGAGGTACAAGTCTGAAACTCTTGAGAGGTTTAAAGAATTCAGACTTGAAGTTGAGAACCAAACCGGCTGCAAAATTAAAGTCCTACGGTTAGACCGAGGTGGAGAATACCTTAGTACTGAGTTCCTTGATTATCTTAAAGAAAATGGTATAATATCTGAATGGACACCTCCCAGGACACCACAGTTGAATGTGTCTCTGAAAGGAGTAATCGAACCCTGTTGGACATGGTTCGATCCATGATGAGTTTTACCAAATTGCCCTTGTCCTTTTAGGGCTACGCATTGGATACTGCGACCAAGTTACTAAATTTGGCGGCAACCAGTGTGTTGACCCAAACGCCATATGAAATATGGCACGGCAAGCCTGCGTCCTACAACTACTTGAAAGTGTGGGGTAGCCCCGCATACGTCAAGAGGTTAGTGGGAGATAAGCTAGAATCCAGGTCTAGCTTATGCAGGTTCGTTGGATACCCTAAGGAAACTGCAGGTTATTACTTCTATGATCCCTTGGAACAAAAGGTATTTGTTTCAAGGCACGCAGTATTCCTGGAACAAGGCTTTCTAGAGGATATCCAACCTGATGAACTGATCTTTGAAGAATCAAGTGATGGAAACTAGTCAACAGAAGTAGTCGTGGATTCCTCACTTAGAGCATTCAGGATAGATACCCGAAGGGCTTACCAACCTCGAGAAGTCTAGCATGCTAGACATGAGGGACAGCCTCAGGAAAGGCCAGCCTCGATACCTGAACCGCCAGCTCCTATGCAGTCAGCGCCCACAGTCACCACTGACGTTCCCATTTTTCATATGTCAACTAGAGAGTCTCGACCTCCGGTGAGATATGGCTTTCTAAATACGAGCAGTCTGCTGGATAAAGATCATAAGACATACGGGGAAGCGATGTCTAACATCGACCCCGGGAAATGGCTTGAGGCCATGAAAACCGAAATGGACTCCATGAGTGAGAACCAAGTCTGGACACTTGTAGACCCACCGAAAGGGGTTAAGCCAGTTGGCTGTAAGTGGGTCTATAAGTGAAAGCTTGGCATTGATGGAGAAGTCACAACATTTAAGGCTAGGCTAGTAGCTAAAGGGTACACTCAACGACCCGGGGTCGATTTTGAGGACACCTACTCGCCAGTAGCCATGGCTAAATCCATTCGGATCCTGCTTGCCATAGCAGCATGGTATGACTATGAGATATGGCAGCTGGACGTGAAAACGGCCTTCCTTAATGGTTTCGTTGAGGAAGAGATCTACATGGATCAGCCGGAGGGTTTCGCAGTCACTGGAGAAGAACATAAGGTCTGTCGTCTCCAGAAGTCCATCTATGGCCTCAAACAAGCATCCCGAAGCTGGAACATTTGCTTCGATGAAGTAATACGGGGTTATGATTTCATCAAAAACGAATCCGACCTTTGTGTATACAAGAAGGTCAGTGGGAGCTCAATAGTGTTCCTAGTGCTTTATGTGGATGACATTCTACTCATAGGTAATGACGTTAGAATGTTGGGAGACACAAAAGCATGGTTATCAACTCAGTTTTCCATGAAGGACTTGGGTGAAGCCTCCTACATTTTAGGCATCCAGATTGTCAGGGATAGATCTAAGAGAATGTTAGGACTCACCTAAAACTCGTATATGGAGAAAGTCCTGAAGAGGTTTCGGATGGACAACTCCAAACGAGGATTCCTTCCCATAAGGCATGGGATCAAGTTATCCAAGAAACAGTCCCCGCAGACTGATGAGGAACTTGAAAGGATGAAAGTCATCTCCTATGCTTCTGCCGTAGAAAGCATCCAATATGCGGTCCACTGCACCAGACCTGACATTGCTTACAATTTGAGTGTAATGATCAGATATCAGTCTTATGCAGGAGAGGCACATTTGAATGCAATTAAGGACATCCTTAAGTACCTGAGGAGGACTAAGGAAATGTTCTTGGTCTATAGCAATGGAGATCCTGGAAGGCTTTAGCGACGCTAGCTTCTAGGCTGATGACGATGATGCCAAGTCTCAATCGGGTTATGTATTCAGGCTCAATGGAGGAGTAGTGGCTTGGAAAAGTTCCAAGCAAGCAACCACTGTTGATTCCACCACTGAGGCCCAATACATAGCAGCTTCAGAAGCTGCCAAAGAAGCGGTTTGGATGAGAAACTATATCCAAGAGTTGGGTGTGGTGCCTAGCATCGCCGAGCCCGTTGTCATCTTTTGTGATAACAACGGAGCAATAGCGCAAGCAAAGGAACCGAGATCTCATCACCATTCCGAACACATTCTTAGACGCTACCATCTTCTAAGAGAAATGGTAGGAAGAGGTGACGTTCGGATGGACCGAGTCAATTCAGCAGACAACACAGCAGATCTGCTAACAAAGCTTATGTCGCAGAGCGCTCATACGCAACATCTTGAGAAGATGTGAATTTGGCATATGGGCGATTGGCTTTAAGGTCAAGTGGGAGATTGTTAAAATAGGTGACCATGTAGCCTATCTTGGTAGGCGAATTGTAACCTATGTCTGAACAATTTCTGGTTTTAATAAATTATCAATGAATAAGAAGTGAAATTCATTTGGCATTTACTTTGTTGTGTTCACTTTATCTGCTTTATATAATTGTTCACTACGCAAACAAAGCCCATGGACTGAAAACACATTTCGGGGACTGGGACTACGCTTGGAGGTAGGTCCATGAAATCAGTTCTGTCGAATCAGTCCGGAAATCTCCAAGTCAAGGAATCTCGAAAGTGGGTACCAAGATTCCCCTTGAGACTTGCAATAAGCATCTGTTGTCGTATTTCATCGACGGGTGACGAGGGTCGTCTAAGCAATGTTAGTGGGTTGGCCTACTAGGGAGCAGCTGACTGAGGTGACTCGCGGGAACCGTTTTATGGAGGACCTTGAGTAGGGTCGGTTAGGTATGATGTGTGTTCCCGGTTCCAACGGTACAGGTCAAGTCTTTAGACTTGAGGAACTGTTGAGTTTACCTGTACATCAGGGTTGTATCTTAGATATGGTGAGAGATTGCCAAGATGCGCTTGAGTAGTCATAAGCCATATCTAGTGCAACTTCGGTGTGCAGAGTGATAGTAGTTTCCAAGAAAGGATCTATCTCCTGTCAAGATGTTGACAGTTGTATCTCACAAATGCTCTGTGTCTTGTCCTAAAAATCTGTGGCCACAGTAAGTGAACAGAAGGAAAGGTTTCCCTTGCGGCATTTAGTAAAGGACAGACCGACACTTAGGTCCAAAATGTGTACCTGCATTATCCGTGCCCTAGACCCTAAGTGGTGAGACCGTAGACGGAAGGATAGATGTACTGTAGCGCCTAAATGTTCATCCCCGTATATTCACCTAGTCTCTAGTGCCATGGACCGTTTCTAGATGGCCACCCATGGTAACGGGCAGATTCTAGGAATCCAACCAAGTCTAGCTGAAGGTGAAACATAAAGAGTCACACACAATCCGAACACATAAAAGTATTTAATTTAGAATTAAATATTTGGAGAAATGGATCGATTAAATTGGATTTAATCGGGTCCTTATGAAATCTTTGAAATTGTTCAGACATAGGTTACAATTCGCCTGCCAAGATTGGCTACATGGTCACCTATTCTAACAATCTCCCACTTGACCTTAAAGCCAATCGCTCATATATCTAATCCCCATCTTCTCAAGATGTTGCGTATGAGCGCTCTGCGACATAGGCTTTGTTAGCGGATCTGTTGTGTTGTCTGCTGAGTTGACTCGGTCCATCCGAACGTCACCTCTTCCTACCATTTCTCTTAGAAGATGGTAGCGTCTAAGAATATGTTTGGAATGGTGATGAGATCTCGGTTCCTTTGCTTGCGCTATTGCTCCGTTGTTATCACCAAAGATGACAACGGGCTCGACGATGCTAGGCACCACACCTAACTCTTGGATGTAGTTTCTCATCCAAACCACTTCCTTGGCAGCTTCTGAAGCTGCTATGTATTCGGCCTCAGTGGTGGAATTAGCAGTGGTTGCTTGCTTGGAACTTTTCCAAGCCACTACTCCTCCATTGAGCCTGAATACATAACCCGATTGAGACTTGGCATCATCGTCATCAAACTGGAAGCTAGCGTCGCTAAAATCTCCAGGATCAGTTCTCCATTGCCATAGACCAAGAACATTTCCTTAGTCCTCCTCAGGTACTTAACGATGCCCTTAATAGCATTCCAATGTGCCTCTCCTGCACAAGACTGATATCCGCTTGTTACACTCAAAGCGTAAGCAATGTCAGTTCTGGTGCAGTGAACCGCATATCGGATGCTACCTACGGCAGAAGCATAGGGGATGACTTTCATCCTTTCAAGTTCCTCATCAGTCTGCGGGGACTGTTTCTTGGATAACTTGGTCCCATGCCTCATGGGAAGGAATCCTCGTTTGGAGTTGTCCATTCGAAATCTTTTCAGGACTTTCTCCATATACGAGTTTTGGGTGAGCCCTAACATCCTTTTAGATCTGTCCCTGACAATCTGGATGCCTAGGATGTAGGAGGCTTCACCCAAATCCTTCATGGAAAACTGGGTTGATAACCATGCTTTTGTGTCACCTAACATTCTAACATTATTTCCTATGAGTAGAATGTCATCCACATAAAACACTAGGAACACTACAGAGCTCCCACTGACCTTCTTGTATACAAAAGGGTCGGATTCGTTTTTGATGAAGTCATAACCCCGTATTACTTCATCAAAGCGAATGTTGCAGCTTCGGGATGCTTGTTTGATGCCATAGATGGACTTCTGGAGACGACAGTCCTTCTGTTCTTCTCCAGTGATTGTGAAACCCTCCGGCTGATCCATATTGATCTCTTCCTCAACGAAACCATTGAGGCAGACCGTTTTCACGTCCATCTGCCATATCTCATAGTCATACGATGCTGCTATGGCGAGCAGGATCCGAATGGATTTAGCCATGGCTACTGGCGAGTAGGTTTCCTCAAAATCGACCGCGGATCGTTGAGTGTACCCTTTAGCTACCAGCCTAGCCTTAAAAGTTGTGACTTCTCCATCAACGCCAACTTTGCGCTTATAGACCCACTTACAGCCAACTGGCTTAACACCTTTCGATGGGTCTACAAGTCTCCAGACTTGGTTCTCGCTCATAGAGTTCATTTCGGTTTTCATGGCCTCAAGCCATTTCCCGAAATCGATGTCAAACATTGCTTCTCCGTGTGTCTTAGGATCGTTATCCAGTAGACCGACCGTATTTAGAAAACCATATCTCACGGGAGGTCTGGACTCTCTAGTTGACCTACGGAGAACGGGAACGTCAGTGGTGACTGTGGGCGTTGACTGTATAGGAGCTGGCGGTTCAGGTACCGGGGTTGGCCTTTCCTGAGGCTGTCCTTCATGCCTAGCATGCTGGACTTCTCGAGGTTGGTCAGCCCTTCGGGTATCTATCCTGAATCCTCTAAGTGAAGAATCCGCAGCTACCTCTGATGACTGATTTCCATCACTTGATTCCTCAAGGATCAGTTCATTAGGTTGGATATCCTCTGGAAAGCCTTGTTCTAAGAATACTGCATTCCTTGAAACAAACACCTTTTGTTCCAAGGGGTCATAAAAGTAATAACCTGCAGTTTCTTTAGGGTATCCAACGAACCTGCATAAGATAGACCTGGAATCTAGCTTATCTGCCACTAACCTCTTGACGTATGTGGGGTTACCCCACACTTTAAAGTAGTTGTAGGATGCAGGATTCACAAGTTGGTAGCTCACCCAAGTCCCCTACCTCTAGGTTTATTGAGTCTACCAATCTTTTCATCCTGTCTTGGGATATGTGACCTAGCCCAGCGTACCACAGTCGTGCGTTCCTGTTGTTATCTATTTTACATTTGTGTTGGAGATGAGTTTGGGGCACTCCCTCTTCCAAAGCCCTTTCTCACGGCAATTGATACATATGTCATATGCCCTCGGCTGTTTCTTGGAGACAACCTTCCCTTTCCCTTTGCCTTTCCCCTATTTGGCAATGGGAACACTCTTAGTGTTCGTAGCTGCTTTGACGGCTTTTCCCTTCCCTTTCTTCCTTTCCCAACGTCCGGCACCCTTGTCTTTCGTCTTGGAAGTTGAAGCACCTCCAAACAATATCGAAGGCGTGGACTTTTTGGTCGTTGCCTCGTATTGCACCAACATATTGATCAACCTATGAATGCCCTTCTCAAGTGCGTTCATGTTATAGTTAACAATAAACTGATCCTTGAGGAATCAAGTGATGGAAATCAATCATCAGAGGTAGCTGCGGATTCCTCACTTAGAGGATTCAGGATAGATACCCGAAGGGCTAACCAACCTCGAGAAGTCCAGCATGCTAGGCATGAAGGACAGTCTCAGGAAAGGGCAGCCCCAGTACCTCAACCACCAGCTCCTATACAGTCAGCGCCCACAGTCACCACTGATGTTCCCGTTCTCCGTAGGTCAACTAGAGAGTCCAGACCTCCAGTTAGATATGGCTTTCTAAATACGATCGGTCTACTGGATAATGATCCTAAGACATACGGAGAAGCGATGTCTGACATCGACTCCGAAAAATGGCTTAAGGCCATGAAAACCGAAATGGGCTCCATGAGCGAGAACCAAGTCTGGAGACTTGTAGACCCACCGAAAGGTGTTAAGCCAGTTGGCTGTAAGTGGGTCTATAAGCGCAAACTTGGCATTGATGGAGAAGTCACAACTTTTAAGGCTAGGGTGGTAGGTAAAGGGTACACTCAACGACCCGGGGTCGATTTTGAGGACACCTACTCGCCAGTAGCCATGGCTAAATCTATTCGAATCCTGCTCGCCATAGCAGCATGGTATGACTATGAGATATGACAGATGGACATGAAAACGGCCTTCCTCAATGGTTTCGTTGAGGAAGAGATCTATATGGATCAGCCGGAGGGTCCACAGTTACTGGAGAAGAACAGAAGGTCTATCGTCTCCAGAAGTCCATCTACTGCCTCAAACAAGCATCCCGAAGCTGGAACATTTGCTTTGATGAAGAAATGGGGTTATGATGAATCCGACCCTTGTGTATACAAGAAGGTCAATGAGAGCTCTGTAGTGTTCCTAGTGCTTTATGTGGATGACATTCTACTCATAGGAAATGATGTTAGAATGTTAGGTGACACAAAAGCATGGTTATCAACCCAGTTTTCCATGAAGGATTTGGGTGAAGCCTCCTACATCCTAGGCATCCAGATTGTCAGGGACAGATCTAAAAGGATGTTAGGGCTCACCCAAAACTCGTATATGGAGAAAGTCCTGAAAAGATTTCGAATCGACAACTCCAAACGAGGATTCCTTCCCATGAGGCATAGGATCTAGTTATCCAAGAAACAGTCCCCGCAGACTGATGAGGAACTTGAAAGGATAAAAATCATCCCCTATGCTTCTGCCGTAGGTAGCATCCGATATGCGGTTCTCTGCAGCAGACCTGACATTGCTTACGCTTTGAGTGTAACAAGCAGATATCAGTCTTGTGCAGGAGAGGCACATTGGAATGTTGTTAAGGGCATCCTTAAGTACCTGAGGAGGACTAAGGAAATGTTCTTGGTCTATGAAAATGTAGAACTGATCCTGGAAGGTTTTAGCGACGCTAGCTTCCAGTCTGATGACGATGATGCCAAGTCTCAATCGGGTTATGTATTCAGGCTCAATGGAGGAGTAGTGGCTTGGAAAAGTTCCAAGCAAGCAACCACTGTTGATTCCACCACTGAGGCCGAATACATAGCAGCTTCAGAAGCTGCCAAGGAAGCGGTTTGGATGAGAAACTACATCCAAGAGTTAGGTGTGGTGCCGAGCATCGCCGAGCCCGTTGTCATCTTTTATGATAAAAACGGAGCAATAGCGCAAGCAAAGGAACCGAGATCTCATCACCGTTCCAAGCACATTCTTAGACGCTACCATCTTCTAAGAGAAATGGTAGGAAGAGGTGACGTTCGGATGGACCGAGTCAACTCAGCAGACAACACAATAGATCCGCTGACAAAGCCTATGTCGCAGCGCGCTCATACACAACATCTTGAGAAGATGGGGATTAAACATATGGGCGATTGGCTCTAAGGTCAAGTGGGAGATTGTTAGAATAGGTGACCATGTAGCCAATCTTGGCAGTCGAATTGTAACCTATGTCTGAACAATTTCAAGGATTTGATAAATTATTAATGAATAAGAAGTTAAATTCATTTGCATTTACTTTGTTTGTGTTCACTTTATCTGCTTTATACATATTTGTTCACTACGCAAACAAAGCCCACGGACTGAAAACGTATTTCGGGGACTGGGACTACGCTTGGAGGTAGGTCCATGAAATCAGTCCCGCTGAATCAGTCTGAAAATATCCAAGTCAAGGAATCTCGAAAATGGGTACCGAGATTCCCCTTCAGACTTGCACTATGCATCTGCTGTCGTATTTCATCGACGGGTGACGAAGGTCGTTTGAGCAGTGTTAATGGGTTAGCCTGCTAGGGAGCAGCTGACTGAGGTGACTCGCGGGAACCGTCTTACGAAGGACCTTGAGTAGGGTCGGTTAGGTATGACGTGTGTTCCCGGTTCTAACAGTACAGGTCAAGTCCTCTGACTTGAGGAACTGCTGAGTTTACCTATACATCAGGGTTGTATATTAGATATGGTGAGAGATTGCCAAGAAGCACTTGAGTAGTCATAAGCTATGTCTAGTGCAGCTCCGGTGTATAGAGTGACAGTAGTTTCCAACAAAGGATCTGTCTCCTGTCAAAAGGCATTGACAGTTGAGTCTCACAAATGCTCTGTGTCTTGTCCCTAAAATCTATGGCCACAGTCTTAGAATAGGTGACCATGTAGCCAATCTTGGCAAGCAAAATGTAACCTATGTCTAGACAATTTCAGTGTTTTGATAAACTATTAATGAATAAAGAGTGAAATTCATTTGGCATCACTTTGTTGGTGTTCACTTTATCTGATTTATGATTATCTGTTCACTACGCAAACAAAGCCCACGGACTGAAAACCTATTTCGGAGACTGGGACTACGCTTGGAGGTAGGTCCATAAAATCAGTCCCGCCGAATCAGTTCGGAAATCTCCAAGTCAAGGAATCTCGAAAATGGGTACCGAGATTCCCCTTGAGACTTGCACTAAGCATCTGCTGTCGTATTTCATCGACGGGGGACGAAGGTCGTCTAAGCAGTGTTAGTGGGTTAGCCTGCTAAGAAGCAGCTGACTGAGGTGACTCACGGGAACCGTCTTACAGAGGACCTTGAGTAGGGTCGGCTAGGTATGACGTGTGTTCCTGGTTCCAAACGGTATAGGCCAAGTCCTTTGACTTGAGGAAATACTGAGTTTACCTGTATATCAGGTCTGTATCTTAGATATGGTGAGAGATTGCCAAGAAGTACTTGAGTAGTCATAAGCTATGTCTAGTGCAGCTCTGGTATACAGAGTAACAGTAATTTCCAAGAAAGGATCTGTCTCCTGTCAAAGGCATTGATAGTTGAGTTTCACGTATGCTCTGTGTCTTGTCCCTAAAATCTGTGGCCACAGTAACTGAACAGAAGGGAAGGTTTCCCTTGCGCCGTTTAGTAAGGACAGACCGACACTTAGGTCCAAAATGGGTACCTGCATTTTTCGTGCCCTAGACCCTAAGTGGTGAGACGGTAGACAGAAGGACAAGTGTACTGTTAGAGCCTAAATGTTCATCCCCGAAATTTCACCTAGTCTCTAGTGCCATGGACCGTTGCTAGATGGCCACCCATGGTAACAAACGGATTCCAGGAATCCGACCAAGTCTAGCTGAAAGGTGAACCTAAAGAGTCACACACAATCCACACACATTGAGAATTTAATTAAATATTGGAGAAAAGGAATGATTAAATTGGATTTAATCGGGTCCTTATATTTTATTGGAGAATTAATTCCTTTTATTAGATAAAAGGGATTAATCTAATAGATTAGATTTATTAGAAAATTAATTTAATAGGCCTAGAATAAATATTTATATTTATTATATTTATTTATTTGGCCTTTGGAATATTTAATAGGATTTAAATATTCTATTAAATTAAATTAATGGTTGAGATGGAAAGGGAGAGATGGATGGCTAGGATTAATTTGACTAGGTCAAATACTACTTTGACTAGGACTTTGACTAGGTCAAAATCCTAGTCAAAATAGTCTTCTTTAGAGTTGGAGTTTAAAGAGGATCAAACTCCTCCTCTATAAATAGTCCTAGCCTCTCCCCAGCGTCCTCGGGATCATGTGAAAGGGTGAGGCAATAATCTTGGGAATCTCGTGGAACGAGAATGGTATGGTATACCTCCGACAGGATTTTTTCCATGCGAATCGTCAAAGCGGGGTATGGCAAAAATCATTGTGGATTCCAAGCCCACAGGTTTCCCTAAAATCACGTTTGAGAGTACCGTGTTTTCGTATAAATAGTGGGAGCATTAAATGACTAAAGACCATGCATTTAATTTTTTATCAAACCACCATCTATTATATTCTGTTGATCGCGAACTCTCTTTTAAATGTAGATTTAAAAATGTCTAAGAACCCACTTTCAACCATACTTGAGACAAACAAATTCAATGGAACCAATTACAACGACTGGTTGCGCAATCTCAGGATAGTCCTGGATTACGAGAACCAAGGCTACGTCATGGACGAGCCTCTCCCTAGGACCTTGCCGGAAGGAACCATGCCAGAAGAACGTGAGATGTTCGAGACTTGGCATAAGGATAACCGGAAGGTCCGTAGCGTCATACTTGCTTCAATGACGAATGAGATTTAGAAGCAGTATGAAAGGCTAGACGATGTCCCTTCCATTATGGCTCGCCTTAAGGATTGCTATGCAGTCCCGGACCGGCATCCTAGGTATGTCGCGACCAAGGCGTTCTTTGGAACCAAAATGACAGAAGGATCCTGTACAAGAGCACGGGGTTAAAATGCTTACCCTGGTGGAAAAGCTCGAGGACCTAAAGGCAGGCGTCGACAATGAAACGTACATAGATGTGATCCTTCAGTCACTCCCACCCTCCTTCGACCAATTTATCGTCAACTACAACATGAACGCACTTGAGAAGGGCATTAATGAGTTGATTAATATGTTGGTGCAATACAAGGCAACGAACAAAAAGTCCATGCCTTCGGTATTGTTTGGAAGTGCTTCAACTTTCAAGACGAAAGGCAAGGGTGCCGGACGTTGAAAAAAGAAGAAAGGGAAGGGACAAGCCGTCAAAGCAGCTACAAACACTAAGAGTGTTCCCATTGCCAAAGAGGGGAAAGGCAAAGAAAAGGGAAAGGTTGTCACCAAGCAACAGTCGAGGGCATATGACATATGTATCAATTGCCGTGAGAAAGGGCATTGGAAGAGGGAGTGCCCCAAACTCTTCTCGAACCAAGGTATATTTGTGATTGAGGTGAATATGGTCACTAATTCTAGGAATCCGACCAAGTCTAGCTGAAAGGTGAACCTAAAGAGTCACACACAATCCTTAAATATTTGGAATTAAATATTTGGAGAAATGAAATGATTAAATTGGATTTAATCGGGTCCTTAATTTTCTTGGAAAGAATTAATTCCTTTTAATAAATAAAAGGGATTTATCTAATAAATTAGATTTATTAGAAAATTAATTTAATGGGCTTAGAATAAATATTTATATTTATTATATTTATTTATTGCCCTTGGAATATTTAAATAGGTTTTAAATATTCCATTAAATTAAATTAATGGTTGAGATTAAAAGGGAGAGATGAATGGCTAGGATTAATTTGACTAGGTCAAATTACTACTTTGACTAGGTCAAAATCCTAGTCAAATTAGTCTTCATAGAGTTGGAGTTTGAAGAGAATTAAACTCCTCCTCTATATATACTCCTAGCCGTTCGCCTTTAGAGAGATGATGATTCTTCAACACACATATACACACTAGAACTCGTGTGCCTCTCCCTCTCTCTCGTCCGCCTCTCTCCTCTCTCTCTAAGAATTCTCTCTTGTTCTTTTGTGTTAACAATTGAACAAAGGAGGATTAATCCCGTTAAATAATAATGTGTGATTGATCCGTCCTCTCCAATAAAATACTTGTTCGTTCGCTAGCACGAAGTACAAGATACGTGGGCGGATTGCGTATCACGAATTAGAGGATCTCACATACAAGATCTTGGAGCAAATCGGGGAACAACGCGAGTACCGGTTAGAAGAGGAAAACGACGAACCAGTAGGTCTCCTTTACGTTTTTGTCTTCCTTTTATTTTACAAATCCTATGGCCTCCATGATTGCTATGCATGCTTATTTTAATTCATGAGATACACCGAACACTCAGGAATTTCAAGGGCACACCCCTTGAACGCGTTTTATTTTATACGTATTATGCATGTTTAAATTTTGTAATTTAAATTTATACCGCACTTCCGCATTCGTGCTATTCCCGGGACGATCCACACGCCTACCCAAGGCTTTCAAACCCTGATGGCAGTAACACGTCTTTCTTGATGGGACGAACAACAAGCCTCCCCAGATTCCGATGACCGAATAGTCGCCAGCGGTAACCGCTCACAAAAGAAGTTAACAAGACCTAAAACTCTCAGGCAGAGAGAACTTTTTTTATTTTGTTTTCAAATTTTTTTTTTTGGGACGTGAGATTGATTAGAAGAAATTATACGATATAGTCTTGTGTTTATTGTTAGAATAGGTGACCAGAAAGCCAATAGGTTTGGCGTTTTGTAACCTATTTGACAACTTGATGTAATGTAATATTATGTGATGAATAAAATGAGTATTCGTTATCTTTGGTACCTTCTTTGTTGCACTCATTTTCATATGCTAAAATGGTATTTTACATATATCGCAATAAAGCCCACAGACCATGATTATAAACTTATGCAGTTGGCCCACGCATTGGATGGTCGTCATGAAATCAACTGATAAAGAGTTGGATCGGAAACATTCCAAGTCGAGGACCTCGAGACAGGGCATCGAGAGTCCTATAGAGACTTGCATCAAAAGTCGTGTTCATAGGATGATTGTCGTGTTTCATTGGCGACAGGCGTGGGATGCCTACACGATTTTGATGGATTGGTCGACTGGGGTCGAGCTGACTTAACTGACTCATGGGGATCATCATATGGAAGCCTTGGAGGCTTGGTCGGTATGATTGAATTCCAGTCCCGATAGTACGAGAGTAGTCCTCAGACTTGAGGAACCATGACTGTCACGTACACAGGATGACTGTATCTTGGATCTGGCAAGAGGTGATTATTCTGTAAGATGATCATTATAAGCCCTGTCCAGTGCAGTCAGAATGTGTAAAGAGGACGGTGGGTTCCAAGAAGAGGATCCATCCCCTGTCAGTATGTGACAGAAGTATCTCCTATGCACTTGGAGACACACTCATGCTGCTTAATTCTATGGCCACAGTGGTTGGTCGAACAGGAAATAATTTCCTGTGTCGATGCAATAAGGCATGCGTAGTCTCGAGTATTAAGCATAGGTGCCTAGTCCGGAATGGGAACTGACACCCAATTCCATACCCTAGACTAAGGCCGGGAGACGGTAGATGGAAGGATCGTAACCATACGGAATCGGCCCATAAATGTTCACGCCTATATTCACCTATGTTCTAGTGCCATGGACCGTTGCTAGACGGCCACCCAAGGTAACGGGCCCTTATTGGACACAGGCCCAAGTCTAGCTGAGGGTGAACCTAAAGGGTCACACACAAATCACCGAGAAGGTGGAGAAATTAAATTGGAGTCAATTTCGGAGGATATAAGTAATTGGATTAATTAAGGGATTGTCTATTAGACGGACGGGCCGATATTGTATCGGGCCCTCGTTTAATCAGTAAATGAGATTTATCCATTAACATAGAGAGTCGAAATATTGGATCTTTTTAATTGGATTAAAATATCAATGGGAATTATTTAAGTGGGCCTTGAATTAAATGGGATTTAATTTTGGGTTTGTTGTAATTGGATTACAGTGGAACCTGGTCCGTTAAATTTTGGCCTAAGAGGTGTGTTAATTCCACTTTTGCAATAGGAAGAAGTTGGACTTCTTCCATTATTGGGCACGGCCAAAGATTACCACTTTTGAAGGGGTAAAAATCGGCCATGCATGCTTGATGTAGTTGTCTTGTCTCCTTTGGTAAGAGACAAATCAATTCCAATCAAGCCTCTCTGTTAAATCATACCTTAATTAGTGGGACTGATTGGGATGAATCCAGGCATCCTTGGATGAACCTAGACACATTTCAATAATCACATTAATTTTGTATATATATGAGTATATACAAAACATCATAGCAAGAAAATCCATATTCATCTTTTTCCAGGAAAAAAGAAGAAAAATTATACTCCTCTCTCTCTCTCTCTCTCTCTCTCGACTTTCGGCCTTTCTCTCTCCCTATTCTTTGTTTTTCATTTGATCCTGGATCATTTGGAAGAACAAAGTGAGTTTAATAAGAACACTAATTGATAGTGTATCTTTTTCTTTAACCGAATCCTTCTAGATCCGTTTTCCTCTAGCAAGGAAAATGAGTATCTCTTCCGGTGTGGTGTGGATCACCTTTGGAGTGTTCATACATTTGAACTTTGTGAGCATTTCTGGAGAAGAACAACACAAGTAGCCGTATACGAGAAAACTACAAAGGTAACTTCGGCTTTTATGCTTTCGTAGTTTATTTTCATTTCTATGCCCTATGTACAGTACTTGCTTTTAATATTGATACATCCTACACCGAACGCCCGGTTGAGCACCCGAAGGTACACCCCTTGACAGTTTATGATTGTTGCATTTATTTATGCGATTTAAATTTACACATTTTGCGTTCCCACGCTTCCGCTCGCGCTCCCGGGTGGATCCGCTTGTCCTTCAAGTGGTATCAGAGCCCGGTTCGATATAAGGTGCATAGATCTATGTGTTTGGCATGATCAACTTGCTTTTACGGCTTTATGAGCATGTGTAATTGTATGAATTTATGAATAAATGTGTTTGTTCATTTGTTTGAATTTGATGGACATTATGCATGCGAATTTTTATAGATTGGATCTTAAAAATTGCATGTTTATTTTCAGTTTATATTGTGTATTAATGTGCTGAAAAGAAGAGATCGAAAAACACTTAAAATCGGACAGCAACGACAGCAGTTGGCTGCCGCCCTTGCCGGCCGGCCACTGGCTGGTAGGCCCACGGCTGGGCGTGCGTGCTGGCAGGGGCGGCCGCGCATACTGCGTCGCGCGCAGCTGTTGGCCGCCTGGCTAGCGCTGCACAGCCTGCGCGCCTTGCACGCGCGCGCACAACCCTTTGCGGGCGGCGGGCCGGCAAGCACAACGGCTGGGCTATTTTGTGCGGTTTTTTGACATTTTCTGAAAAATTGGATTTTTTGGAATTTCTGCACATTATTCTGAAAATGAATTAATTTTTCATATTTGATTTTGGAATTATTGGATTTTTCTTAGATCAAATTTGCTTAATTAATTTGGATTCAATACATGCATTGGATGCATTGTATGTAATGTCTATTAAATTTCAAATTTGAACTTTTCATGTTATTTATATATTTATACCTTGTGATGTTGGACATCATTTGGATATTTTGAATATTCATGGTTGAGCATGATTATGAAAGAATCGGTACGGCCCGGGAACGCGGCAGAAGCGTAAAATAAAAGAAATAAAAAATAATTTCAAATGGGTGTTCCCTTTGAATTTTCGGGCGTTCGGTGTATTCAAAAGAATCATAACATACAGAAAAATATGCTTGAACATGTGGCTAGATGAGGAAACAAAAAGGTACAATAATTTAAATAATAACATTACCTTTTCATTTCACATGTAGATGGCAACAAGCTTTCATTTCCTTTTCGTTCCTTTTTCGTTCACCGTAGGATTCAAATTAGAACACCTGTAATTTGTCCACGCCACACTTATGGAAGCAAATCTAGATCTACTGCTAGGTAGAAGCTAGATCAAGGAAGAAATAAAATACGTATTACACTATTGATTAGTGTATACGTATTTCTCATGTTCTCAACTTGAATCTAATTCAAAGAGAACTCAAAGAAGGAGAAAAAATGGAGGAAGTTTCATGGCTTATGTATGGAGAGTACAAGTTAGGAAGTTGAAAAGTGTGTACATGTGTTGTGTAGTTGTAGGTAGTTTCCAAAACCACCTACACACTAATGCACAACTTGTGCTCAACCTCCAACCATGTTAGCACAATATGTGCACCACCTTGCCGCCATGGCAAGCCACATCATTGCTTACATGGAGCCACATCATTGCTTACATGGAGGACTTTCAACTCCTCTTAAACTTGCATCAAACCTTTGAGCTTTGATTTCAGTCATGGATCAATTTTGACCGGTGTTGATTTAATCAAATTAAATCAAGTCCAATCATGATCCATGGGTTCCATATTAATCCAATTAATGTTAATCCTTATTGAAATCCAAAATTTTATTTAATCCAATTAAATAAACATAAGCATAAGCACTAATTAATTGATCCAATCAATTAATTAAACCAAATTCAATAAATTAATCCAATTAATTTAAAGGTGTTAAACCCAGAATTAATTAATTAATTAATCCAATTAATTAATTCTTGGGCCATCCATTCACTACTTCCATAGTGATTCGTGTGTGACTCTTTAGGTTCACCCTCAGCTAGACTTGAGCTTGTGCCCCACACAATTGATTAATTAAATCCAATTTAATTAATTATTTCTGATTAACCATTAATCAGAAATGCCCGTTACCATGGGTGGTCGTCTAGCAACGGTCCATGGCACTAGAGACTAGGTGAATGTTGGCGTGAACATTTAGGCTCCGAATTCCATACAGGTACAATCCTTCCGTCGACCATCTCCTGGCCTTAGTTTAGGACATGGAATTGGGCGTCGGTTCCCATCCTGGACTAGGCAACTATGCTACAAACTTGAGACGCGTTTACTCTATTGAGCGACATAGGGAACCATTCCCTACTCAACCAATCGCTACGGTCGTGGACTGAATAAGTCGAAACCATCTCAGAGCGCATAGGAGACATAGCTGTCAAATACTGACAGGGGACAGATCTTCTCTTGGAATCCACCATCCTCACTACATACTTCGACTGCACTGGACAAGGCATATAATGACCATATCAAAGACACGGTCACCTCTCGCTAGATCTAAGATACTACCTTCATATGCATGCGACTGCCATGATTCCTCAAGTTCGAGGACTAATCCCGTACTATTAGAACCCGGAATTACAGTCATACCGACCAAGCCTCCAAGGCTTCCATATGACGATTTCTGCGAGTCAGTTCAGTCAGTCGACTACCTTGCCAACTAACCCACTAACACATAGACAATCTACGTCTGGCACCGATGAAACTCGGCACTCACCTAGTGAATGCAATACTTAGTGCAAGTCTCTATAGGGCACTCGAGGCCCAGTCTCGAGGTTCTTGACTTGGAACGTGTCAGACCGACCCTCAAGGAGTTGGTTTCATAGCCGCCAACCTATGCGCAGCTCAACTTAATGGGTTTAACTAATCAGTCTATGGGCATTTATTGTGACATTGAAACGCCATTCAATGTAAGTAGTAAGCACAACAAACACATTTTGCCAATCATGAATACTTACTTTATCCATCAATATAATATTACTTTGATAAAGATCGACGAATAGTTCTCAGAACAGCCAATCTAATTGACTTTCTGGTCACCTATTCTAACAATCTTTCACTTGACCACAAAGCCAATTAATTACCCATGTTTCTCAGAGCCTTCTGAGCATGAACAATCTACGATACCGGCTCGGTCTCATGGGTCTACTATATTTCTCTGCTGAAGTGACACGGTCCAACTGTGTCACCTCTTCCTACCATTGTTGCCTGCAAATGGTGGTTGTCTAAGAATTTTCCATGGATCTGTGATGAGATCTTGGGCCCAAAAGCTTTTGCCAAAGCCTAGTTGTTCGCCTCCAAGGAAACTATTGGCTCAGCCGTGCTAGGCACCACATCCATCCTATGGATGCGGTTTTCAATCCATACCACTTTCCAGAAACGACTTCTAAAGTCGCCATACATTCGACTTTCATAGTGACATGTCGTGGTATCTTGCTTGAAACCTTTCCCAGCCACCACACTCGCCACTAAGTCCAAATGTACATACATAATGAGACTAAACATTATTCACATGATTCTGGAAGCTAGTATCGCTATAGCCTTCTAGAATCAACCCTCCACGTGCATTAAGAACACTTCTTTAATCCTTATTCAGGTATTAAAGATATTCTCAACAGTTGTCTACTGCCTTCTCGACACAAGCCCAATAACCGTTGTTATGCCCAAAGCATACACAACATCAGGCGCAATGCACGAACAACATAATCATGTTGCCTAAGGAAAAGACGTAGGGGATGTCAAACATCTAAGCTTTCTCATCAGTCTAATGCGACTGAGTCTTGAATAGCTTAACCCTGTATAAAGGAATCTAATTCCTATCAAGGAGAATTACGTGAACAATGCTCGTGTTTCAGTATTTCCTTACATCTTAAATTCATTCTAAATGAATAAGACGTTACACACTAAACACTTGGAACAAAACTATCCTCCCACTGACCCTAAAGCCTGTTACTGATGGAGTGATGCTCCTTATGAACTCATCAAAACCAATATTCCAGTTATACAAAATTTCAAACCCAGTTTGAATTTTCGTGATGGATCCAATAGCTCTAAGCCATTGATCCAAACCCGATGTCCAACATTGCTTTCTCCTTGTATCTTTTGGATGATAACCCAATTGACCGGACAGGCCCAGAAACCTATAGCTCTCAAGTAACTAAGGTATTCTGGTTATCCCTAGGAGGACTGGAATACAGTCAGTGGAATAACATAATTACAAATGACGTTTGCATTATTCTGCATTAAAACCTGCACAAATCAAACACCTAGTCTAATTTGTCTCCTACTAGTCCTTTGACGTATGTGGGACCATCCATGTACTCAAGAACTTTGTAGGATGCAGGCTTGCCAAACTATATCCTATATAGCAACTAGATCATGACTATTAGAAAATGCCATGTTTCTCAACTTGGCAACCTTTCAAGTCCATGTTTAGAGGGTTTAAGGTAAATAAGTGAAACCCCGATCGAACCAAGTCTAACAAGGTTCGTTTTCTCCCTTATCAGAGACTGTTCAACCATGGTCCTTACAGGAAGAATTCCACTGAGTGAGAATTCCATTCTCATCGTGATATTCAAGAATTCGTACTAAATACACGCCTTTTCGATCTAATCGAGATGTTTAATTTTGCAATCAGCTTGGTTCACCACTCCAAATCTAATTCCCCGAACCTATTCAAGGTCGTTAGACTTGTGAACCCTCTTCTGGTCCTCTGTATTTAGTAACCTATGAATGTCTAAATGGATCCAATCCGATAGACTTTTGGCAAGCCCACTTTGTCCAACAAAGAAGCCTTACAGTCTTTCCGTCTCAGAGAGGACTTATAAGCTAGTTGACTCAAATTGTCTATCGCTAGACTCTTTGAATCTTCCAACTTTCTCGTCCTTAACTAAAGGAAAAATCATCCTAGCTTATGGAGGCCAAATTCGTAAGTTATCTTGATTATCTATCTTAATCATTTGATATTGAGTACTCATAATCCAATTATGGGATAATGTTTAAGGATAATCATGTATCCCACCTAGCAGACAAGAATAGTAATTCTTTGTCAAATAAAGTAATTTTATTAATCAAACGTATGTAATTAATGAAATCCTAGCAAAGGCGTGTGGATCAGCCGGGAGTAGCGCGAATGCGGAAGCGCGGGATAATTAAAATTGTAAAAATTTAAACATGCATAAACGATATAAAATAATACATTCAAAGGGTGTTCCCTTGAATCTCCCGGGCATTCAGTGTATCTTATGAATTATAAAACATACAAGATTTATCATGGAGGCCATAGGGTTTAAAAGAAAAAGGGACGAAAACATAAACCGGAAACCTACCGATCGTCGTTTTCGTCTTTGAACCGCTACTCGCGTTGTTCCCCATTTTGCTCCAAGATCTCGAACGGGAGACCCTCTAATTCGTACACGCAATCCGTCCACGTACCTTGCTCCTCGTGCTAGCGAACACTACAAGAAAACAGGGTATCAAAGACTAAAAATTAGCCACACAATTAAATTTGTCTATAACAGAGACGGATTTAGAGACAGAATTTTTTCTTTTCAGATACATTTGTAAAAAGCTTACTTCAGAGACGGAATTAGAGACGGATATATTATTCCACTAAAATATTATAAGTCCGGTCTCTATTTCCGTCTCTATTACTATAAAATGAAAGTGCTACATGTTCGGGTGGCCTTAAATTTAGTTTTTTTTTTTTATCATTTCCGTCTGTATTTCCGCAGCTGTTTTAATTTAAATATAGAGACGGAATATTTCCGTCTCTGAATTTGAGTTGTTGTATTTTATTCATTTATTAATTAAATTTCACTATAAGAAATTATGTAAATAGCTACGAAAATTAGAAACAAGGATAAATTTGTTGGTGATTAGCAATGAATTTAGAAACAAATAATGATTTTTTAAGTTTTTGTAGCTTCAAAATCAATATTAGGAATGAAATATTTCGTTGATAAAATTAGAAACGAATTTTCATGTTGCAAAAATTCGTAGTTGGCTTTGATGAAAATTTTTTAAGTTCTTACTAAAATTTTCGTTGCAAAACTCATAACTGAAAATTTTGCCAAAATAAATAAAATATAAGAAAATTTAGCAACAAAAGAATTCATTGCAAGATATAATAAATTAAATTGAAAATTTTTTATTGTGACATTATAAGTTATATTTTTATATAAATATAAATTTCAATTAAATCAAACTAAAGAAATGACCTTTTATTAAGAATATATTTATTATAATAAAAAATTTCAAACTAGTTGTATTAGAATTGAATTCGGCTCAAAAAATTAATTATGTGGATTGCTCTTCTTTGTGGTGTTTTTTTTTTTTTAAAGAAAAATTCATTAATCATTAAGTCCAATTATACATGGAGAAAAAAGAAAAAGAAAAAAGAAAAGTTATCGTCTAATTGCAGTCTGTGTGTTGTACATCTTCACAAAATGCCTAAACTCAATGTCCAATTTGGAGTTTCCACTGAAGAAGAAAGAGCTCCAGTTTCATTCTTGTTACTAATCTAGAATTAGGAAAATTTTCCTAATTAGTATGCAAAGCCTGTATTTACCACCAACTTGAAATGGTTTAGAGCTTTTGGGAGAACATTTTAATTCCTCATTAATATAGTTTCAAATTAATCTTTATCAGTCCTTGCCTTTTCATTCAGTGTCTGATGAATTAAGTGCAAAGTTCAGTACCTTTCGACAAAACAATTCATATGGTTCCCATACATTTGAATAGGTACAATGGTTGGGAGAGTAGAGCGGATATGCCAAGTTTCCTTGTGCTATTTGTCAGTTGTTTCCTTGTGCTATTTTTGATGGGCTTCAGTCATTCGCTGCCAAAGAGCTGATACTGTAGTAGTTATTTACTCAAGGCATATCTATTAACTTAACTATAGTAGGAGCTCTCAAAATGACTGAAATAGCATGATTAATCTTTTCCCTTTGGATCATTATTTTGATTAGAAATTTTCAATTGTTATGCAGGAGCCTTTTGTAAACATTCCAGCTGATCTAGTTCGTCGTCCTTTAGAGTATTACTAGGTACTTCTGACAGTTTATTAGATAGAAATCTCACAATCAACTGTGAAGATATCAGGTGCCTTTTTTTTCTTCAGTTTTTTCTTTTCTTTTCTTTTATTTTTGGTGTGTATGCGTGTATGTGTATTTTTCTTTTGGAGGGTGGAGGGGGGGTCGTCATCCATCAATCGTTTCAAAATGAACAGAAAATGGATAATCATATTGAATGTTTTTCTTTGTTTACATTGATTGAGGTAAGGATAAAACAGGGCAGTCTTTAGAATTTTTACAGGCCTCTCTGTTAGCAGTCAGTAGCAAATGTTATTTATTCAGGATAAGTTACAAACTAACTTAACCACGACAGAGAGAGAGAGCCTTCATTCTTCAATTTTAAGAAAAGACTGTCCAACAGATGATTACCTCGTCCATCAACCTAACCCATCATATGTATCATGTAATTGGTATTTTATTTTATCTGAAGTAGAATTCTTGTGGCCCCATAACTTTTGTTATGATAGTTTGGAATATGAGACTAGCAAATTGAACAGTGCACATCAGACTAAAGGAGTATGTGATTATGTTTAAATTTGCAATTTAGCATCAATGTCCCTTTGCTTTTGAACATATTCAGGAAATCTGTCTTTTTAAACGTTATTCTGCTGCCTTTTCTGCCCAGAACACTCAGAATTTTCGGTTGAATGTGGATTCTCATTCTAACTTCCTTCTTTTTCATATTTTATGGTTTGAGTTTACAGGTATTTGGACCATTTTCCCTGTGTACTTTGAGCAGGACTTGACTAGATAGAGCTGCACTAGACCAACTAATTTGGTTTCTACATCTACATGGTGGAAGTTTTGATTTCAAATTTATGAAGGACATGTTAGTGGAATTGCTACAGCTATCTCCATTTGTTTGTGGTTAACAAATTCAAAGGGTCATTTGCAATCTCCATTTGTTTGTGGTTCACAGATTCAAAGGGTTATTTGGTGGATGAGGATGGGTTTGATTTCATGAAAATATCTTTTCTAAGAGACATTAAAGCTCAGAATAGAAGTTTGAGGTTTGTAAGTTCGCTGCTACTCACTTATAACTTTTAGTCTGCATCAGCTATTCAGCTTATAAGTCATATTTGCAGAGACTATTCAGCTATTCATCATATAGATGTAAACATGCAAAATGAGATTTAACATAGTAGCCATTTTTTGAGTAATGTTATAGATCTACATTAACCTTGGAGGAATATAAAGAGATCTAATGGTGAAATATAAAGAGAAAAACAAGGCATTTAAAAACAAATGGTGAAGAGGGTACAAGTAGTCGGGAGTTTGAAAACTGATAACACAAGCACATTCAACCCACCTCAGCCCCCATGCATTCTTCAAATCACGAAGCAAACATATTAAAATATGCTGACGATAAATTATGGGAAATAAGATTTTATGTTTTAAATGAGCTAAAAGTTTACCCTCTATTTCTAATTTTCACTTAAAGTCTACCCTCTATTTCTAATTTTCTGTTTTAAACAGGAAATAAGATTCTAGACATTCTCAAGAAAAGAGATTGCTGAAGAACAAATTATTTTTATCTGTAAGTATCGCTAACCATTTTTCTATTTGATAACATATCCTATTTGATTATTTATGTATGTTTATATTGAATATTACATGAATTATTTGAGCACATAGAGTTTTTGTAAATTGTATGGCTTAATTGTGTTATTGATCGAATAACTTGCATTAGCTAGTATGATTTGATATGCTCAGGATGTGGGATACACAAACCACCAATTTGCTGGTGGGTCTGGACAGCATGAGCAACAACATTTCAAGGAAAATCGTTAGTTTCTTTTGTTGTTTGTTTATGACTTAGCACTCTAATGTTATTGTTGGGCGTTGATGGTTTGAGAGTTCAGACGTTCATATGATCTGATTGTGTATGGATGGTGTAATGACTTAAGGTTTATCGTTGTTTGTTTGGGGAGTTTAGACGTTGATATTATTTGACTGCGTTTTGATGATATAATGACATTGGTTATGTTGTTGTTGATTGTATTATGAGTTTCATTTTGGTTATTATTTGTTGTTGTTGGTTTGAGAAATTCAGGATTTGATGTCGATTGGGTGTATTTGTATAACATAACGAGCAGGATATTAATTTGGATGCAAAAATTCAAAAAATTTTAAAAAATGAAAAATGTATTAGAGACAGATTAGAAACGGAACTTCTTGAGTCTAAGATACGGAATTAGAGACGGAAATATGCAGTGATTTACAGACGAAATTAGAGAAGGAAATTACTACATATTCAATTTTCCTTCAGAGACGCTTTAGAGACGGATTAGACACGAAATATAATTCTCTTTATCGACGGAGTAACAGACGGATTAGCCACGAAAAATAGCGACGGATTATTCTAAAAATTTATCGTTAATTTGCGACAGAATCAGAGACGGAAGTTTTCTGTCACCAATTTAGAGACGGAATATTTCCGTCTCTCATTTTCAACCACGGGGCTTTCAACCACAGAATGTGTGACGGATTTTTTCGTCGCTATTTATTTTCAGCAACCGAAATCAGAGCTTCAGAGACGGAATTTTCCATCTCTGATACCCTGTTTTCTTGTAGTGGAAAGAACAAGTGTATATTATATTTGGAGAGGACGGAATTGATCAAACGCTATTTAATTAACGAGATCAAACCTCCTAATGTTCAATTGTATAAACAAAAGAACTTGGAAGAGTTTCTTGGAAGAGAGGGAGAGAGATTCGGCAGAGAGAGAGAGGGAGGAGGCCGAGATATGTGTGTGTGTGTGTGTGTGCGCTTCAAATTTCATCATCCTCTCTAAAGAGAACACTTAGGAATATAATAGAGGAGGAATCCTATTCCTATTCCAATTCTTACACTTTGAAGACTCCTTCTTGAATAGGATTTGACCTAGTCAAATCCTAGTCAACTTTTAGCTTCTTGGTCAAACCAATCTTAGCCATTGATTTCTCTCTTTAATCTCAACCATTGATTAATTTAATGGAATATTTAAATCTAATTTAAATAATCCTAAAGGCAATAAATAAATATATCAAATATAAATATTTATTCCAAGCCCATGAAATTAATTTCTAATAAATCTAATTTATTAGATAAATTCCTTTCATCTAATAAAAAGAATTAACTTCTTCCAAGAAAAGAAGGACCCGATTAAATCCAATTTAATCGTTCCATTTCTCCAAATATTTAATTCCAAATTAAATATGTCATGTATGCGGATTGTGTGTGACTCTTTAGGTTCACCTTCAGCTAGACTTGGTTGGATTCCTAGAACTCGCCCGTCACCATGGGTGGCCGTCTAGCAACGGTCCATGGCACTAGAGACTATGTGAATATGCGTGGGGATGAACATTTAGGCTCTACAGTACATCTATCCATCCGTCTACGGTCTCACCACTTAGCGTCTAGGGCACGGATTATGTAGGTACCCATTTTGGACCTAACTGTTGATCTGTCCTTTGCCAAACGCCGCAGGGAACCCTTCCCTTCTGTTCAGTTACTCTGGCCACAGATTTTAGGGACAAGACACAGAGTATTGTGAGACACAACTGTCAACACCTTTCGACATGAGACATATCCTTTCTTGGAAACTACTGTCACGTTGCACACCATGGCTGCACTAGATATGGCTTATGACTACTCAAGTGTATTTTGGCAATCTCTCACCACACCTAAGATACAGTCTCGATGTACAGGTAAACTCAGCAATTCCTCAAATCAAAGGATTTGACCTGTATCGTTGGAATCGGGAACTCACGTCATACCTAGTCGACCCTACTCAAGGTCCTCCGTAAGATGGTTCCCGCGAGTAACCTCAGTCAGTCGTTCCCTAGCAGGCCGTTCCACTAACACTACTTAGACGACCCTCGTCACCCGTCGATGAAACACGGTAGCATATGCTTAGTGCAAGTCTCAAGGGGAATCTCGGTACCCATTTTCGAGATTCCTTAACTTGGAGATTTCCAGACTGATTCGGCAGAACTGATTTCATGGAGCTACCTCCAAGCGTAGTCTCAGTCCCCAAAATGTGATTTCAGTCTGCGGGCTTTGTTTGTGTAGCGAACAGTTATAAAGCAGATAAAGTGAACACAGACAAAGTATGTGCCAAATGAATTTCACTTTCCTATTCATCAAGGTTTTATCATAAACGTCGAAATTGTTCATACATAGGTTACAATTTGCGTACCAAGATTGGTTACATGGTCACCTATTCTAATAATCTCCCACTTGACCTTTAAAGCCAATCGTCCATATGCCTAATCCCCATCTTCTCAAGATGTTGCGTATGAGCGCTCTACGACACAGGCTTTGTCAGCGGATCTGCTGTGTTGTCTGCTGAGTTGACTCGGTCCATCCGAACGTCACCTCTTCTTACCATTTTGAAAGAATCGGGTACGGCCCGGGAACGCAACGGAAGCGTAAAAAACTTTAATTTAAGACATAATTTAAATTGGATTCAAAGGGGTGTTCCCTTTGAAGTTCCCGGGCGTTCGGTGTTTTGTCAAAGCACAAACAACAAAATAAAACATGCAGGACATGTGGCTTAAAAGGAGAAAAACAAAATTGCACAAAATGTAAAAGGAAACCAACCTTTATCCGTTTATGTAGAACGTGTTCGTGCGTTGTTCCTTTCTTTTCCTTCTTCGTTCGTCCACTTGAGAGCTCAACGTAGAACTCCTCTAATGCGATCCACACCACACTATGGATTTATTTCTACTCTATTGCTAGATAGAAAATAGAAACAAAGAAGAAGAAACAATTCCAAAGAAAGCACTATCGATTAGTGTACCTTGGAATGTTTTTGTTCAATCTTCTCTAAGAAGTATGAACACTAAAAGAGAGAATTTTCAGAGAGTATTTTGGCCTAAAAACTCCAGCAAAAATGAAGCAAGTGATATCAATTGTGTCTAGCAAAGTAGTTTTGTGTATATGGAATGTAGTGTTCAAAAAAACCACCTACACAAGTAACCTCCAAGGCAACTTCCACATACATACACTTCTAGCATATCCACTACACATGATAGCAAAGAAAAACCACCCACAAAAGGGCAAAAATTCGTGCACATCATGTACATATATGGAAGAGTTGAAACTCTTCCTTAACTAGCTTCAACTTGCATGAAAAAATGGACTTGGACCTTTATGTTTTTGGACTTGTATTTAATCAAATTAAATAAAGTCCAAACATATATCCATTGGGCATTAATTAATCTAATTAATTTCAATCCAATTGAAGCCCAATTATTTATTTAATCCAATTAAATAAACATAAGTCCAAATCAAGAATAATTGATCCAATCAACTATTCTAGCCAAAACCCGATAAATTAATCCAATTAATTCAAAGGTTCTTAGTCCAAAAAATTAACTAATCCAATTAATTAATTCTTGGACCATCCATCAAATGGATTTCTCAATAAATGATCCAATCATTTATTTTCTCTCTTGAATAAATTTAATCCGATTAAATTTATTCGCTTCTTCTAGAATTAATTCCAAATTAATTCCGCCAAATCCAAAGTGATTTGTGTGTGACTCATTAGGTTCACCCTCAGCTAGACTTGGGCTTGTGTCCAACACAATAGATCAATTAAATCCAATTTAATTAATTGTTTTTCGATTAACCATTAATCGAAAAAACGCCCGTCACCATGGGTGGCCGTCTAGCAACGGTCCATGGCACTAGAGACTAGGTGAATGTTGGCGTGAACATTTAGGCTCCCGAGTTCCATACGAGTACGGTCCTTCCATCATCCGTCTCCCGGTCTAAGTCTAAGGCATGGAATTGGACGTCGGTTCCCATCCTGGACAAGACAACTATGCTCAGTAACTCGAGGCACGTTTACTCTATCGATCGACGTGGGAAACCATTCCCTACTCGACCAATCGCTGTGGCCACAGACTTATAAGAGTTTAAACTGTCTCAGAGCGCATAGGAGACTCGACTGTCATATACTAACAGGTGACGGATCCTATCTTGGAATCCACCGTCCTCAATACATATTCCGACTGCACTGTATAAGGCTTATGATGAACGTATCCCAGATACAGACATCCCTTACCAGATGCTAGATACAACCATCATATGCATGTGACTGCCATGATTCCTCAAGTCTGAGGACTAATCTCGTACTATCGGAGCCGGGAATGCCAGTCATACCGACCAAGCCTCCAAGGCTTCCATATGACGATTCCCGCGAGTCAGTTCAGTCAGCTGACATCCTTGTCAACTAACCCACTAATATTGCATAGACGTCCAACGTCTGTCGCCGATGAAACACGGCACTCATCCAATGAATGCAATACTTAGTGCAAGTCTGTATAGGACTCTTGATGCCCTGTCTCAAGGTCCTCGACTTGGAACATTTCAGACCTAACCCTCAGAAGTTGGTTTCATAGCTGCCATCCAATGCGCAACCCAACTACATGGGTTGTTTGTTTGGCCTGTGGGCTTTGTTGTGATGTTAATGGAATAAACAAAATAGCGAGCACAACAAATGGAACTGCCAAACATGAATACTCACTTTATTCATATAAGAATATTACAATTACAATGACATTGTCAGAAATAGATTACATCAAGGCCAATCTAATTGGCTTTCCGGTCACCTATTCTAACAATCTCCCACTTGACCCTAAAGCCAATCACTCATGACCCTCAAACCCATCTTCCCAAGATGCTGAGTATGAGCAACCTGCGACACTGGCTTGGTAAGCGGATCTGCCGTATTTTCTGCCGATGTGACTCGGTCCATCCGAACGTCACCTCTTCCCACCATCTCTCTAAGCAGATGGTAGCGTCTAAGAATGTGTTTGGATCGGTGATGAGATCTCGGTTCCTTCGCTTGCGCTATAGCCCCGTTGTTATCACAGAAGATAACTACTGGCTCGGCAATGCTAGGCACTACACCCAACTCTTGGATGTAGTTTTTCATCCAAACCGCCTCCTTAGCTGCTTCCGAAGCCGCTATGTACTCAGCTTCCGTGGTGGAATCAGCTGTAGTATCCTGCTTGGAACTTTTCCAAGCCACCACACCACCATTCAGCCTGAATACAAATCCAGATTGAGACTTGGCATCATCCTCATCAGACTGGAAGCTAGCGTCGCTGTAGCCTTCCAGAATCAACTCTCCACCACCGTAAACCAAGAACATATCCTTAGTCCTTCTCAGGTACTTAAGAATGGTCTTGACTGCAGTCCAGTGAGCCTCACCAGCACAAGCCTGATATCTGCTCGTTACGCTCAAAGCGAAAGCGACATCGGGCCTTGTGCACTGCACAGCATACTGTATGCTGCCTACAGCGGAAGCATAGGGGATGTCCAACATCCTTCTAACTTCCTCATCAGTCTTAGGAGACTGCTTCTTGGACAGTTTAACCCATGCCTCATAGGAAGGAATCCTCGTTTGGAGTTTTCCATCTTGAATCTCTTCAAGACTTTCTCAACATACGAGGTTTGGGTCATTCCTAACATCCTTTTAGATCTATCCCGGATAATCTTGATGCCTAGGATGTAGGAAGCATCACCCAAATCCTTCATGGAGAATTGTGTGGATAACCATACTTTCGTGTCACCTAACATCTTTACATCATTCCCAATGAGTAAGATGTCGTCCACATAAAGCACTAGGAACGCAACCGAGCTCCCACTGACCTTCTTGTATACACAAGGGTCGAACTCGTTCTTGATGAAATCATAACCCCGTATGACTTCATCAAAACGGATATTCCAACTTCGGGAAGCTTGTTTGAGACCATAGATGGACCTTTGGAGATGGCAGACCTTCTGCTCTTCTCCAACAGATGTGAAACCCTCCGGTTGATCCATATAGATCTCTTCCTCAACAAATCCATTAAGGAAGGCCGTTTTCACGTCCATCTGCCATATTTCATAGTCATACCATGCAGCTATGGCAAGCATAATCCGAATGGACTTAGCCATGGCTACGGGCGAATAGGTTTCCTCAAAATCGACCCCAGGCCGCTGAGTATAACCTTTTGCCACAAGCCTGGCCTTGAAGGTAGTCACCTCCCCATCAGCTCCAAGCTTACGTTTGTAGACCCATTTACACCCGACGGCTTGACACCCTTGGGTGGATCTACTAAGGTCCAAACCTTGTTTGAACTCATAGAGTCCATTTCGGATTTCATGGCCTCAACCCATTTTCCCGAATCGATGTCCGACATCGCTTCTCCGTAGGTCTTTGGATCATTGTCTAACTGACCGGTCAGACCCAGAAACCCATACCTATCAGGTTGATGGGAAACTCTAGTCGACCTTCGGAGGACAGGAATATCGTCAGTGGGAACTACAGGTGCAGATGATGTCGCTGCATCCGTTTGAGGTATTGCCTCACTTGATTCCTCAAGGAGCAATTCCTCACGACGGGTATCTGCTGGAAAACCCTTTTCCAGGAACACTGCGTTTCTCGAGACAAAAACCTTTTGCTCGGAAGGATCATAAAAATAATACCCCGCAGTTTCCTTAGGATAACCCACGAACCTGCACAAACTAGACCTCGAGTCCAGTTTGTCTCCCACTAGTCTCTTGACGTATGCAGGGCTACCCCACACTCTCAAGTACTTGTAGGAAGCAGGCTTGCCATGCCATATCTGATATGGCGTCTGGGCCACAGTCTTAGAAGGCGCCATGTTTAATAACTTGGCCGCCGTCTCAAGAGCATAACCCCAGAAGGATAAGGGCAGTTCGGTAAAACTCATCATGGATCGAACCATGTCCAACAAGGTTCGATTCCTCCTTTCAGAGACGCCGTTCAGTTGTGGCGTTCCGGGAGGAGTCCATTGAGAGAGAATCCCATTCTCTTTTAAGTAATCCAAGAATTCCCCACTCAAATACTCACCACCTCGATCCGATCGAAGGGCTTTAATTTTGCGACCAGTTTGGTTTTCAACTTCAAGCCTGAACTCTTTAAACCTTCCAAAAGCCTCAGACTTGTACCTCATAAGGTAAACATAACCATACCGTGAGTGATCATCGGTAAAAGTTATGAAGTAAGAAAACCCTCCTCTGGCCTGTGTATTTAGTGGTCCACAGACATCTGAATGGATCAAATCCAACAGACCACTGGCAAGCATGCTTTGTCCAACAAAGGGCTTCTTGGTCATTTTCCCTTTAGACAAGACTCACAGGCCGGTAGATGGTCCAAATCATCTATTTCTAGACTCTTTGAGTCCACCAACCTCCTAATCCTGTCTTGAGAGATGTGACCTAGCCTTGCATGCCAAATCTGTGCGTTTTCTTGATTATCCATTTTTCGTTTGTTTTGAGCAGTCATGATCAAAATCACGCTGTTGAAGAATATAAAGACCATTATGAAGTTTACCTAGCAGATGTGAAGAACCATTCTTCATCAAATAAAAACAATTTTTATTGATCATGAACTCAAAACCAGCATTGTCCAACAACGGTATTGAAATGATATTCTTGATCATGCTAGGTACATAATAGCAATCTTTTAATTCTATCCTAACTTGATCACTAACAACTAAGTGGACTAGACCTACAGCTTCAGCAGCAATAGCCTTGCCATCACCCCAGCCTCAGCACGACCTCGTCCCTACTTAGCTTTCTGCTTCTTTCCAGCACCTGCAAATCATTGCAGATGTGAGCTCCACAGCCGGTATCCAATACCCAAGAAGCAGAATTAGTAATCATGTTAACCTCAATAACAAACATACCTTGAATTGGAGAGGAGCTTGGGGCAGTCCCTCTTCCAATGCCCTCTTCCATGGCAATGCATGCAAACATCATTTGCCCTCGATTGCTGCGGTCCAACCTTTCCCTTTCCTTTGCCCATCCCCACTGGGGCAACAGGAGCGCTAGCAGCGGCTTTTGCCTTTCCCTTCTTCCTCTTCCAGCGTCCGGCCCTCTTGCCTTTCGCCTTAGAGGTCGAAGCCTCCCCAACCAGTATCGCCGGCGCAGACCTTTTGGTCGTTGCTTCGAACTGGGTCAACATGTTTATCAACTCGTGTATGGACTTCTCAAGCCCATTCATGTTGTAATTCACGACAAAAGGGTCGTAAGAGGGAGGAAGAGACTGAAGGATCACATCTATATATGTATCATTATCAAGCCCAAACTTTGAGATCCTCGAGTTTTTCCACAAGGGAAAGCATCTTTGATCCCATGTTCATGTACAGAGGATCCTTCAGTCATCTTGGTGCCGAAAAATGCTTTTGTGGCGGCATATCTAATATGCCTATCCGGAACCGCGTACATATCCTGTAAGCGGAGCATTATCGCGTTGGCATGGTCCAGCCTATCATACTGCTTCTGGATCTCATTGGTCATGGATGCCAGTATGATGCTGCGTACCTTGCGGTCATCCTCATGCCATTTTTCGAACGTCAAACGCTCTTCTGGCGAGGAACCTTCCGGCAAGGTTACGGGAAATGGCTTATCAGAACATAAGCCTGGTTTTCGTAATCGAAGACAATCCTCAGATTACGCAGCCAATCGTTGTAGTTTGTTCCATTAAACTTATTAGTCTCCATAATCATAGATAACGGGTTCTTAGACATCTACATTCAAAAATGTAAAGCAGAAATTAGCAAACGAATTGTAATATTAATTCAAGTTTATGACATGGTCTTTAGTCATTAACCCTCCCACTATTTCTACGAAAGCCCACACTCTCAAGTGGGGTTTTCGGGAAACCATTTCCTAGTGGGCTTGGGATCCACAAACGCAATTCTCCATGCCCGCTTTTACGATTCACATAGAAAACGCTTTGTGGGAGGTATCTAATACATTCTCATCCAATGAGATCCCAGATATTTTGCCTCACCTCTTTCACATGATTCCGAGGACTCCAAGCGAATCATGTTACTTCGGCGTTAGGCCCGACCCATCAACCAAATCATATCTCAACTGTCGCCCCCACGACTCGTGAGACAGGGAAACAAGAGCATATTCCTTTGTTCGTAACAATAATGCAGCTTTCTTTCATTCCAAAAACGTGCCACGACTCGTGAGACCACGCTTTAGAGGAAAGTAGCTTCCTCATTACATTATTACGGATGGAAGGCTTGGAATAATCAAACCATTTGATTTAATTCCATTTGGGCTAATATTTACTTGGCCATCAAGTGAGAGTTCATCATTTTATTAAGACCGAGACCTCATCATGATTAGTATTTTGCATGCTCAAGATTTATACATATAATGTAATAAGATGCATTCCAAACACACCATACATCAAAGCATAAAAAAAACTTAAGCACATGCAAACAAGCCTAGCACGCCCCTGTTAGGATGATCACAAGCCCATTCTAAGTGATCCACTGAGCCCGCAGTGGATCTATGGTCAAACTAGGGTAGACTACACTATTACAATATTTACATCCCATTATCATTCTAATGGGGCTTGTAAAAATTCCTCCTTTGTTCTTCTTGACCTTCCATCATGGGCTCTTCCACCGGACCTTCATCTCCTTGGAAGCTTACAATTAATAAAAATAAATCCTCACCATCTAATCTACTCTCATTACAACTTAAAAGAAACCCCAATCATAAGTCGGGGGGAGTACATTAATAGAGAGAAAGAAAGCCTTATTATTCAAGGCAAAAAAACGATAGAGAGAAGAAAAACAAAGAGGCACGCAGGCCTCACCCACAATAAATTAAACCATACATAGGCTAAAAGGGCTAGTGATCATCCTTATTGTTTAACAAATAAACAACAACACAAAGCACATTTACATCAAATATAAATATGCAACATAAATACATACATGTATTTATAACAAGATATCCATATCTAACCATAAACATAATTAAGTGCAGAAAATAATATATTAATAATGCAATTCAAAAAATGGATATCAACCCATACATCCAATGTATAAACCATTTTAGTTTGGAAACCATTTCCAAAATAATCTAAGGCATCAAAAAATAATTTTAGAAAAATCCAATTTAACTAAAATTAAAATATGCCAAATTACTAACATTAGAAACAGCAGAAATCAGAAAATTGAAATTTTCACGAAAAAAGATGCAAAACGGCCTAGACGTCCAGACCGGCCGACTGCCGCCGCACGCGCGCGCGCGCAGGCACCTCTGCCTGCGCTGCGCGCGCGCGCGCGGCCAGCGCGCGCAGCACTGCGCGCCCAGCGCACAGCGCCTGCGCGCAGCGCACGCCGCGCGCGCAGGCCGCCTGCCTGCGCTGCCCGCCAGCACGCACGGCCAGCGGGCGCGCGCGCCAGGCAGCGCGCGCAGGCCACTGCCCGCCGCGCGCGCCCGCCTGCGCGCCTGCTGGCCCAGTGACCGGCCGGCAGGCAGCAGCAAGCAGACGGCTGCTGAACTTTTCCAAATTTTTTTTTTTTGAAATTTCTGCTGTAAAACTGAACTAAAAACATGCATTTACAGAAAATCAAATTCTCATAAAATGCATAGATATCCATAATTTCAAAAACCAAAATTAACATATATTTTCATACATTTAATCATGCTAGAAGAACCATAAAACATGCTTTCCAAAAGCATTTAAAACACGTTCAACATGCTTTACACATAATAACATGTAAATCCTTAAAGCCACAACACCGAACCGGGCTCTGATACCACTGAAAGAATCGGGTACGGCCCGGGAACGCAACGGAAGCGTAAAAAACTTTAATTTAAGACATAATTTAAATTGGATTTCAAAGGGTGTTCCCTTTGAAGTTCCCGGGCGTTCGGTGTTTTTGTCAAAGCACAAACAACAAAATAAAACATGCAGGACATGTGGCTTAAAAGGAGAAAAACAAATTGCACAAAATGTAAAAGGAAACCAACCTTTATCCGTTTATGTAGAACGTGTCGTCTGCGTTGTTCCTTTCTTTCCTTCTTCGTTCGTCCACTTGAGAGCTCAACGTAGAACTCCTCTAATGCGATCCACACCACACTATGGATTTATTTCTACTCTATTGCTAGATAGAAAATAGAAACAAAGAAGAAGAAACAATTCAAGAAAGCACTATCGATTAGTGTACCTTGGAATGTTTTTGTTCAATCTTCTCTAAAGAAGTATGAACACTAAAAGAGAGAATTTTCAGAGAGTATTTTGGCCTAAAAAACTCCAGCAAAATGAAGCAAGTGATATCAATTGTGTCTAGCAAAGTAGTTTTGTGTATATGGAATGTAGTGTTCAAAAAAACCACCTACACAAGTAACCTCCAAGGCAACTTCCACATACATACACTTCTAGCATATCCACTACACATGATAGCAAAGAAAACCACCCACAAAAGGGCAAAAATTCGTGCACATCATGTACATATATGGAAGAGTTGAAACTCTTCCTTAACTAGCTTCAACTTGCATGAAAAAAATGGACTTGGACCTTTATGTTTTTGGACTTGTATTTAATCAAATTAAATAAAGTCCAAACATATATCCATTGGGCATTAATTAATCTAATTAATTTCAATCCAATTGAAGCCCAATTATTTATTTAATCCAATTAAATAAACATAAGTCCAAAATCAAGAATAATTGATCCAATCAACTATTCTAGCCAAAACCCGATAAATTAATCCAATTAATTCAAAGGTTCTTAGTCCAAAAAAATTAACTAATCCAATTAATTAATTCTTGGACCATCCATCAAATGGATTTCTCAATAAATGATCCAATCATTTATTTTCTCTCTTGAATAAATTTAATCCGATTAAATTTATTCGCTTCTTCTAGAATTAATTCCAAATTAATTCCGCCAAATCCAAAGTGATTTGTGTGTGACTCATTAGGTTCACCCTCAGCTAGACTTGGGCTTGTGTCAACACAATAGATCAATTAAATCCAATTTAATTAATTGTTTTTCGATTAACCATTAATCGAAAAAACGCCAAGTCACCATGGGTGGCCGTCTAGCAACGGTCCATGGCACTAGAGACTAGGTGAATGTTGGCCGTGAACATTTAGGCTCCCGAGTTCCATACGAGTACGGTCCTTCATCATCCGTCTCCCGGTCTAAGTCTAAGGCATGGAATTGGACGTCGGTTCCCATCCTGGACAAGACAACTATGCTCAGTACTCGAGGCACGTTTACTCTATCGATCGACGTGGGAAACCATTCCCTACTCGACCAATCGCTGTGGCCACAGACTTATAAGAGTTTAAACTGTCTCAGAGCGCATAGGAGACTCGACTGTCATATACTGACAGGTGACGGATCCTATCTTGAATCCACCGTCCTCAATACATATTCCGACTGCACTGTATAAGGCTTATGATGAACGATCCCAGATACAGACATCCCTTTGCCAGATGCTAGATACAACCATCATATGCATGTGACTGCCATGATTCCTTCAAGTCCGAGGACTAATCTCGTACTATCGGGAGCCGGGAATGCCAGTCATACCGACCAAGCCTCCAAGGCTTCCATATGACGATTCCCGCGAGTCAGTTCAGTCAGCTGACATCCTTGTCAACTAACCCACTAATATTGCATAGACGTCCAACGTCTGTCGCCGATGAAACACGGCACTCATCCAATGAATGCAATCCTTAGTGCAAGTCTGTATAGGACTCTTGATGCTGTCTCAAGGTCCTCGACTTGGAACATTTCAGACTTAACCCCTCAGAAGTTGGTTTCATAGCTGCCATCCAATGCGCAACCCAACTACATGGGTTGTTTGTTTGGCCTGTGGGCTTTGTTGTGATGTTAATGGAATAAACAAAATAGCGAGCACAACAAATGGAACTGCCAAACATGAATACTCACTTTATTCATATAAGAATATTACAATTACAATGACATTGTCAGAAATAGATTACATCAAGGCCAATCTAATTGGCTTTCCGGTCACTATTCTAACACATTTCTCTCAGAAGGTGGTAGCATCTAAGAATGTGCTTGAATCGGTAATGAGATCTCGGTTCCTTTGCTTGCGCTATGGCTCCGTTGTTATCACAAAAGATGACAACGGGCTCGGCGATGCTAGGCACCACACCCAATCTTGGATGTAGTTCTCATCCAAACCACTTCTTTAGTAGCTTCTGAAGCTACTATGTATTCGGCCTCAGTGGTGGAATCAGCAGTGGTTGCTTGCTTGGAACGTTTCCATGCTACCACTCCTCCATTGAGCTTGAATACATAACCTGATTGAGACTTGGCATCATCGTCATCTGCCTGGAAGCTAGCATCGCTAAAGCCTTCCAGGATCATTCTCCATTGTCATAGACTAGGAATATTTCCTTAAGGATGCCCTTGACCGCATTCAATGTGCTCTCTCCTGCACAGAAGTGATATATGCTCGTTACACTCAAGCGTAAGCGATGTCAGGCCTAGTGTAGTGGACCGCATATTGGATGCTTCCTACGGCAGAAGCATAGGGAACGATTTTCATCTTTTCAAGTTCTTCATCAGTCTGCGGGGACTGTTTCTTGGACAACTTGATCCCATGCCTAATGGGAAGGAATCCTCGTTTGGAGTGTCCATCCGAAACCTTTTCAGGACTTTCTCCATATACGAGTTTTGGGTTAGTCCTAACATTCTCTTAAATCTGTCCCTGACAATCTGGATGCCTAGAATGTAGCAGGCTTCACCAAGTCCTTCATGGAAAATGAGTTGATAACTATGCTTTTGTGTCACCCAACATTCTCACGTCATTTCCTATGAGTAGAATGTCATCCACATAAAACACTAGGAACACTATAGAGCTCCCACTGACCTTCTTGTATGCACAAGGGTCGGATTCGTTTTTGATGAAATCATAACGTATGATTTCATCAAAGCGAATGTTCCAACTTCGGGATGCTTTGTTTTGAGGCTATAGATGGACTTTTCGAGACGACAAACCTTCTGTTCTTCTCTGGCGACCGTGAAACCCTCTAGCTGATCCATGTAGATCTCTTCCTCAACGAAACCATTGAGGAAGGCCGTTTTCACGTCCATCTGCCATATCTCATAGTCATACCATGCTGCTATGGCAAGTAGGATCCAAATGGACTTAGCCATGGCTACTAGCGAGTAGCTGTCCTCAAAATTGACCCCGGGTCGTTGAGTGTACCCCTTTTGCTACTTAGCCTAGCGTTGAAGGTTGTGACCTCTCATCAATGCCAAGTTTGCGCTTATAGACCCATTTACAGTCAACTTGCTTAACCCCTTTGGGCGGGTCTACAAGTGTCCAGACTTGGTTCTCATTCATGAAGTCCATTTCGGTTTCCATGGACTCAAGCCATCTCCTGGAGTCGATGTCAGACATCGGTTCCCCGTATGTCTTAGAATCCTTATCCAATAGACTGGTCGTGTTTAGAAAGCCGTATCTTACGGGAGGTCGTGACTCTCTAGCTGACCTACGGAGAACGAGAACGTTAGTGGTGACTGTGGGCGCTGACTGTATTGGAGCTGGCGGTTTAGGTACCGAGGCTAGCCCTTCTTGAGGTCGTCCTTCATGCCTAGCATGCTGGACTTCTCGAGGTTGGTCAGCCCTTTGAGGTATCTATCCTGAATCCTCTAAGTGAGGAATCCGCGGCTTCCACTGATGACTGGTTTCCATCACTTGACTCGTCAAGGATCAGTTCATAGGTTGGATATCCTCGTAAAGCCTTGCTCCAAGAACACTGCGTTCCTTGAAACAAATACCTTTTGTTCCAATGGGTAATAGAAATAATAACCTGCAGTTTCCTTGGGGTATCCAACGAACCTGCATAAACTAGACTTCGATTCTAGCTTGTCTCCCACTAGCTTCTTGACGTATGCGGGGCTACCCCACACTTTCAAGTAGTTGTAGGATACAGGCTTGTCGTGCCATATTTCATATGGCATTTAGGTCAATACACTGGTTTGGCGCCAAATTTAACAACTTGGCCGCAGTCTCCAATGCGTATGCCCCAAAAGGATAAGGGTAATTTGGTAAAACTCATAATGGATCGAACCATGTCCAACAGGGTTTGATTCCTCCTTTCAGAGACCCCATTTAACTGTGGTGTCCCGCGAGGTGTCCATTCAGAGATTATACCGTTTTCTTAAGCTAATTAGGAACTCAGTACTAAGGTACTCTCCGCCTCGGTTTGACCGTAGGAATTTAATTTTGCAGCCGGTTTGGTTCTCAGCTTCAAGTTTGAATTATTTAAACCTCTCAAGAGCTTCAGACTTGTAGCTCATTAGGTATACATAACCATACCGTGAATGATCATCAGTGAAGGTTATGAAGTAGGAAAACCCACCTCGGGCTTGCGTCCTTAGTGGTCCACATACATCTGTATGGACCAAGTCCAACAGACCTGTGGAAACCCTGCTTTGTCCTACAAAAAGGCCTCTTGGTCATTATCCCTCTGAGGCAGGATTCCCAAGTTGGTAGTTCACTCAAGTCCCCTACCTCTAGTTTCTTTGAGTCTACCAATTTCTTCATCCTAATCTTGGGAAATGTGACCTAGCTAGCGTGCCACAGTTGTGCGTTCCTTTATTTATCTATTTTACGTTTGTGTTGAGCGTTTAGAACGAACTTCATTTGTTGCAAGATATAGAGGCCGTTATTAAGCGTACCGAGCAGATGAGCAATTCCACACCTCATCAAATAAAAGCAATTTTTATTGATTATAAACTCATATTCACTATTGTCTAACAACGTAATGGAAATGATGTTTCTAATCATGCTAGGGTACATAATAAACTTGCTCTAATTCTATACTAATGCGATCACTAACTACTAGAGTGGCGGATCCTACTACTTCTACCGAGATGGCCTTGCCATTCCCAAGCTTTAGGACCATATCCCCACTACTTAGTTTTCTGCTTCTTTTCAGCACCCGCAAATCATTGCAAATGTGAGCTCCACAACCGGTATCTAATAACCAAGAGGAAGTGTTAGTAACCATATTAACTCAATCACAAAGATACCTTGTTTGGAGAGGAGTTTGGGGCAATCTCTCTTCCAATGCCCTTTCTCACGGCAATTGATACATATGTCATATGCCCTCGACTGGGCTTTGAGTCAACCTTCCCTTTTCCTTTGCCTTTCCCCATTTTGGCAACGAGAACACTCTTAGTGTTGGTAGCTGCTTTTTGACGGCTTTTCCCTTTCCCTTCTTCCTTTTCCAACGTCCGGCACCATTGCCTTTCGTCTTGGAAGTCGAAGCATCTCCAAACAATACCAACGGCGTAGAATTTTTGGTCATTGACTCGTATTGCACCAACATATTGATTAACTCATGAATACCCTTCTCAAGTGTGTTCATGTTATAGTTAACAATGAATTGGTCGATGGAGGGTGGGAGAGACTAAAGGATCACGTCTATGTACGTCTCGTTATCGAGCCCTGCCTTGAGGTCCTCGAGCTTTTCCACCAAGGTAAGCATCTTGACCCCATGCTCTTGTGCAGAGGATCATTTGGTCATTTTAGTTCCAAAGAACGCCTTCGTCGCGACATACCTAGTATGCCGGTCCGGGACTGCATAGCAATCCTTCAAGGCGCGCCATAATGGAAAGGACATCGTCTAGCCTTTCATACTGCTTCTGAATCTCATTCGTCATAGAGGCAAATATGATGCTAAACGGACTTTTCGGTTATCCTTATGCCAAGTCTCGATCGTCTCATGTTCTTCTGGCATGGATCCTTCCGGCAAGGTCCTAGGGAACGGCTCATCCATGACGTAGCCTTGGTTCTCGTAATCTAGGACTATCCTCAAATTGCGCAACCAGTCGTTGTAATTGGTTCCATTAAACTTGTTGGTCTCAAGTATGATTGATAATGGGTTCTTAGACATTTTTAAATCTACATTTAAAAGAACAGAACTACGATCAGCAGAATTTTAAAAGACGATGTTTTGATAAATAAATTAAACGCTTGGAATTTAGTCATTTAATGCTCCAACTATTTATAGGAAAACACGATACTCTCAAACATTATTTTCGGGAAATATCCTTTCCTAGTGGCTTGGATCCACAGTGATTTTCCCCATACCTCGCTTTTACGATTCGCATGGAAGAATCCTGTGGAGGTATACCATACCATTCTCATTCCACGAGATTCCTAATATAATTGCCTTACCCTTTCACGTGATCCCGAGGACTCCAAGCGAATCACGTTACTTGGCGTTAGACACGATCCAATCGACCGAATCATACACCTATTGCTACCTCCACGACTCGTGAGACAGGTAGCAACAGTCTACTTTTCGTTCATGACATAGTGCAGCTTCGTTTAAGCACGATAGTCGTGCCACGACTCGTGAGACCACGCTATCGACCTAAAATCAGCTTCCTCACTATGCCATCGATTGGAAGGCATGGACGAACTCCTAGAGTTCATGTCCATTTATCAAGGGTCTAACATTTTGAACTTTGGTCCAACCAAGTGAGAGTTGTAAATGACCGAGATCCCATACATAAACATATTCATCCATAATGCGTAATTTAAAGTTTGCATCCCATAGCAGTAATATGATAAATAAACCATTCATTCACTATAAACCCACATGCAAAATTAAAGCCTAGCACGCCCCTGTCCGATGATCACGAGCCCGAATCCTATGCGACCCACTGAGCCCGCAGTGGATCTATGGTCAATCTAGGGTTCGTCCTACACTATTACATTTAATAGTAACCCGATCAACATGCTGATGGGCCTTGGTCTGTTTTCTCTTTCAAATCTCTGTGGAAACGCCTTGGATCCTCCATTCTGGGCTCTTCATGTGGATCTTCCTTCATCTCCACCAAATACATAAAATAAAAATCCTCACTCCTATACTCCTCTCATTACATATGTAAAAAGGAACCCCAGCGAAAACCCGGGGGGAGTACAATAGGAGAGAGATAGAATGCCTTATTATTTCGAGGCAGCTAGAAGAGGAGAAGGAGAAAGCAAAAGAGGCACACAGGCCCATCACAAATTAAACAATACATTCGGTCTAGGGCTCGTGATCATCCATTCTCAACAAACGCACATAATTACATGATTCCAATCACATAAACATATGCATATAATCCATGATATCCAATCACATCATCCCATGATAAATAAACGAGTCATGTATGAAAAACCATGGTACAACATTGGCAATAACCTTCTCGTTTAGGGAGACCCTTCCTCATTATTCGAAGGTGAGTAGTCCTCGGGATTGCAAATCCAATACAAAAAACCTTCCAAATAACGTTCTTTAAGAAAAACATGCAAAAGTAAATAAAACTAATTTTTTCAGAGTTATCTAAAAAAATAAATAAAATAACAAGAAAACGTAAACATTAACCGGCCGCCGCCACCGGCGGCGTTCTGCCGGTACACACAGGCCAGTAGGCCTGGCATGTTGTCCCTGCACGCGCAGCGCACGCCTGATCGGGCTGCCGCGCGCAGGCACCTCTGCCCGCGCGTGCCATCCTGCCACGCCGCCTGCGTGCGCATCCTGCGCGCAGGCCGCGCGTGCACATGCACGTCGGCCGCGCCCGCCGGGCGCGCACGCACAGACATCATTGTCTGCCTGCGTGCGCGCGCGGCCTCCCTAGCCGCGCACCGGCCGTGCAGGCGCCCAACGCATTGGCCTGGCGCGCGCGCGATCGGCCATGCGTCCGCGCCTAGCGTCCGACTGCGCGTATGCCGGCTGGATCCGCGCACGCTGTGCGCGCCTGGCTTTGCTGCCGCGCAGGCTCCTCTGCCTACACGGTCAGCCACCGGCTGACTGCAGGTGCCGTTTTCTTCCACTCTATTTGTTTTGCCCCCCCGTTTCTCAAGAAAAACAAGAAACCAACAGCACCAAAATTCATACTCGATTAAAAGCAAGAAAACGACATGCTTGATAATTAAAACATCAAGAATCAAATAAATCATGCCATACACGTTTCATGCTTTAAACGCACACAAAATCCTAGCCCTATACACCGAACCGGGCTCTGATACCATTGAAAGCCTAGCAAAGGCGTGTGGATCGGCCCGGGAGTAGTGCGAATGCGGAAGCGCGGGATAGTTAAAATTGCAAGAATTTAAACATGCATAAATGATATAAAATAATACATTCAAGGGGTGTTCCCTTGAATCTCCCGGGCATTCGGTTATCTCATGTATTATAAAATATACAAAATTTATCATGGAGGCCATAAGGTTTAAAAGAAAAGGGGACGAAAACTTAAACCGGAAACCTACCAATTGTCGTTTTCGTCTTCAAACCGCTACTCGCGTTGTTCCCCGTTTTGCTCCAAGATCTCAAATGGGAGACCCTCTAATTCGTACACGCAATCCGTCCACATACCTTGCTCCTCGTGCTAGCGAAAGAACAAGTGTATATATTATATTTGGAAAGGACGGAATGATCAAACGCTATTTAATTAACGAGATCAAACCTCCTAATGTTCAATTGTATAAACAAAAGAACTTGGAAGAGTTTCTTGGAAGAGAGGGAGAGAGAGATTCGGCCGAGAGAGAGAGGGAGGAGGCCGAGATGTGTGTGTGTGTGTGTGTGTGTGTGTGCGTGTTTCAAATTTCATCATCCTCTCTAAAGAGAACACTTAGGAATATTTATAGAGGAGGAATCCTATTCCTCTTCTAATTCCTACACTTTGAAGACTCCTTCTTGAATAGGTCAAATCCTAGTCAACTTCTAGCTTCTTGGACAAACCAATCTTAGCCATTGATTTCTCTCTTTAATCTCAACCATTGATTAATTTAATGGAATATTTAAATCTCATTTAAATAATCCTAAAGGCAATAAATAAATATATCAAATATAAATATTTATTCCAAGCCCATTAAATAAATTTATAATAAATCTAATTTATTAGATAAATTCCTTTCATCTAATAAAAAGAATTAAATATCTTCCAAGAAAATAAGGACCCGATCAAAACCAATTTAATCGTTCCATTTCTCCAAATATTTAATTCCAAATTAAATACGTCATGTGTGCGGATTGTGTATGACTCTTTAGGTTCACCTTCAGCTAAACTTGGTTGGATTCCTAGAACCCGCCCGTCACCGTGGGTGGCCGTCTAGCAACGGTCCATGGCACTAGAGACTAGGTGAATATGCGTGGGGATGAACATTTAGGCTCTACAGTACATCTATCCTTCCGTCTACGGTCTCACCACTTAGCGTCTAGGGCATGGATTATGTACGTACCCATTTTGGACCTAAGTGTCGGTCTGTCCTTTACCAAACGCCGCAGGTAACCCTTCCCTTCTATTCAGTTAGTGTGGCCACAAATTTAGGGACAAGACACAGAGTATTGTGAGACACAACTGTCAACACCTTTCGACAGGAGACAGATCCTTTTTTGGAAACTACTGTCACGTTGCACACCGTGGCTGCACTAGATATGACTTATGACTACTCAAATGTATTTTGGCAATCTCTCACCATACCTAAGATACAGTCTCGATATACAGGTAAAACTCAGCAATTCCTCAAGTCAAGGGATTTGACCTGTACCGTTGGAACCGAGAACTCACGTCATACCTAGCCGACCCTACACAAGGTCCTTCATAAGATGGTTCCCGCGAGTCACCTCAGCCAGTCGTTCCCTAGTAGGCTGACCCACGAACACTTCTTAGATGACCCTCGTCACCCGTCGATGAAACACGACAACAGATACTTAGTGCAAGTCTCAAGGGGAATCTCGGTACCCATTTTCGAGATTCCTTGACTTGGAGATTTCCAGACTGATTTGGCGGAACTGATTTCATGGACCTACCTCCGAGCGTAGTCCCAATCCCCGAAATGTGATTTCAGTCTGTAGGCTTTGTTTGTGTAGCGAACAGTTATAAAGCAGATAAAGTGAACACAGACAAAGTATGCGCCAAATGAATTTCACTTTCTTATTCATCAAGGTTTTATTATAAACTTCGAAATTGTTCAGACATAGGTTACAATTCGCCTACCAAGATTGGGTACATGGTCACCTATTCTAACAATTAAAAACTGTCCAACAGTACATAAAAACATACTTCGATCATGCCAGGTTACAAATTTCCTTTCAAACTCTATCCTAACATGATCACTGCTATGCTAAGCCTAACTAGTCCCTAGTATTTGCAACAATGGCCCTGCCATCACTAAGCCTTAGGACCGGTCTGGGCTTTCTACTCATAACCATCTGCAAACCATTCGCAAATTATAATTAACTGGTATCCAATACCAAAGAGTAGAACAATAATCATGTTGGTACTCAATTCAAATGTACCTTCATTGGAGAGGAGCTTGGGACACTCCCTCTTCCAACTTCCCTTTTCGCTGCAGTTAATGCACACATCGTTTGGAATCTATGACTTTGACTGCCGAACCCTCTTCCTCTTTCCTTTACCTCCGCCCAGCGGTGTAACAAGATCACTCGAAGTGCTAGCAGCGGCTGATGTTGTCTTAGCTTTCTTCCTCTTCCAGCGTCTGACACCCTTACCTTTCGCTTCTGAGGTCGAAGCCTCTCCACTAGTACCACCGGCGCAGATTTTTCAATTGTTGCCTTGTACCAGACCAACATATTTATCAAGTTGACAATAAATTGGTCGAAGGAGGTAGAAAGAGACTGAAGGATCACGTCGATGTACGTCTCTTTTTCAAGATTAGCTTGGAGGTCTTTGAGCTTCTCCACAAGGGATAGCATCATCACTCCATGCTCTTGTACAGACGACCCATATGTCATCTTAGCTCCGAAGAATGCCTTCGTTGCAGCGTATCTAACTTGCCGGTTCGAGACCGCATAGATATCTTGCAAATGAAGCATAATCGAGCCAAACATCATCTAGCCTATCGTACTGCTTATGAATCTCGTTAGTCAACGAGGCCAGTACGATGCTGCAGACCTACCGGTGGTCAGCATGCATCTACTCAAACGCCAAGCGTTCTTGAGGCATTGACCCATCCGGCAAAGCTCGAGGAAGATCCTTATCCTGAATGTAAGTTTGGTTCTCGAAATCTAAGACTATCTTAAGATTTCACAGTCAATCATTGTATTTTGTTCCATTAAACTTATTAGCCTCTAGTATTGGCGTTAGTGGATTCTTAGACATATACATTCAAAATGTAAACAGAAAAACATTAAGTAGATTATAGTAATATTATGTTCAAGTTAAGACTTGGTCTTTAGTCATTAACCCCTCCACTATTTCTGCGAAAGCACATCACTCTCGAATAAGGTTTCGAGAAACCATTTCCTAGCGGGCTTGAGGTCCACAAACGCAATTGTCCATGCCCTGCTTTTACGATTCACACGGAAAAAGGTTTGTGGGAGGTAACCTATACCATTCTCATCCAATGAGATCCCCAAGTTATTTTGCCTCGCCTCTTTACATGATCCCGAGGACTCCAAGTGAATTATGTTACTCAGCGTTAGGCCCGACCCATCAACCAAATGAATATCTCAACTATCGCCCTCCACGACTCATGAGACAGGGAAATAGGAGCATATTCCTTTGTTCATAACAATAGCGCAACTTTCTTCCATTCAAAATAAGCCATGACTCGTGAGACCACGAATGGGTGAAATAGCTTCCTCACTACATTGCTAGGATGGAAGGCTTGGATTTAAATCAAACCATTTGACTTTTTAATCCATTAATGGGCCTAATATTTACTTGGACCATCCAAGTGAGAGTTAAGTTTATTAGTGACCAAGACCTCATCATTAACAAAGTTTTGCATGCTCGAGTTTTAACATTGAATATAAATGATGCATTCCAAACACATCATACATCAAATATTAAAACATACACCACATGCAAAAAATAAGCCTAGCACGCCCCTGTGGGATGATCACAAGCCCAATCCTATGTGATCCACTGAGCCCGCATTGGATCTATGGTCAATCTAGGGTGGCCTACACTATTACAAAATTATAACCCATTATCATTCTAATGGGCCTTGTAAAACCTCTTCGTTCTTTTGGACTCTCCATTGTGGGCTCTATCCAACGAGCTTCTTCTTGGGCCTCCATCACCATGGAAATGCTTCCTTATAATTTGTTACAAAAATAAATTCTCACCAACCTAACACACTCATTACAAATTAAATAAGAAACTCCAATCATAAGTTGGGGAGAGTACAAAAGGAGGGAGAAAGCAAGCCTTATTATTTCAAGGCTAAAAATGAGAGAGAGAGAGAGAGAGAGAGAGAGAGAGAGAGAGAATAATAAAACAAAGAGTCACGCAGGCCTCACCCAACAAAAATTGAACCATACATAAGGGTCACGGGCTTTGTGATAATCCCCATTGTTTATCCAATAAATAATTAATACACATTTATATTAAATATAAACATGCCCAACAAATAAATACATCCAATGCATATAAAATTGATATCCAATATCATAAACAACAACATAATGATATGCAGAAATGTATATATTAATAATGCAATTAAAAATGGATATCAAGTATCATACATCCAATGTACCAAAAAATATTTTTTTGTTTGGAAACCATTTAAATTAATCTAAGGCACAATTTAATTTTAGAAAAATCAAATTTAACTAAAATTAAAATAAGCCAAAATTAATTATTTTAGAAAATATGCCGAAATGTGAAAATCCAATTTTTCGGGTAAAAATGGCAAAAACGGCCCAACCGTTCGAAACTGGCCGGCCAGCAACACAACCGGCAGTGTGCGCCCGCCAGGCACCTGCGCGCACGGTCAGTACTGCGCAGTGCCTGCGGGCACACATGAGCACATGCGGCCGGGCAGCGCTCAGCGCCTGTGTGCGCGCGGACGGGCGCACGGGGCCGGCCAGCGCGCGCAGGGCGCGCCTGCTGGCACTGTGCTGCCGGCAGCACTGTTTTCAATCCAATTGTTTTTTTTTAAATTTCTGCATTAAAACTGAAACTAAAACATGCATTTACAGAAAATCCAACTTTCAAAAATGCATGGATATCTATAATTTAAAACAAAATTAACACATATTTTTCTAAACACATAATCATGCTTAAAACCATAAAATATGCATTCCAAAAGCAAATTAAACATGTTGAACATGGTCACCACATAAAAACATGTTATTCCTAAAGCCACAACACCGAACCGGGCTCTGATACCACTGAAAGAATCGGTACGGCCGAGAACGCGGCGGAAGCGTAAAATAAAAGAAATTAAAAATAATTTCAAAGGGGTGTTCCCTTTGAATTCCCAGGTGTTCGGTGTATTCAAAAGCATCATAACATACGAAAAATATGCTTGAACATGTGGCTAGAGGAGGAAACAAAAAGGTACAATAATTTAAGTAGTAACATTACCTTTTCATTTCACATGTAGAATGGCAACAAGCTTTCATTCCCTTTTCGTTCTTTTCCGTTCACCGTAGGATTCAAATTAGAACCCCTCTAATTTGTCCACACCACACTTATGGAAGAAAATCTAGATCTATTTCTAGGTAGAAGCTAGATCAAGAAAGAAAAGAAATGCGTATTACACCATTGATTAGTTTATACGTATTTCTCATGTTCTCAACTTGAATCTAATTCAAAGAGAACTCAAAGAAGAAGAAAAAGTGGAGGAAATTTCGTGGCTTGTGTGAGGAGAGTACAAGTTAGGGAGTTGAAAAATGTATATATGTGTTGTGTAGTTGTAGGTAGTTTCCAAAACCACCTACACACTAATGCACAATTTGTGCTCAACCTCCAACCATGTTAGCACAATATGTGCACCACCTAGCCATCATGGCAGGCCACATCATTTCTTACATGGAGCCACATCATTGCATACATGTAGGACTTTGAATCCCTCTTAAACTTGCATCAAACTTTTGAGCTTTGATTTCAAGTCATGGACTAATTTTGACCGGTCTTGATTTAATCAAATTAAATCCAGTCCAATCAAGATCCATAGGTTCCATATTAATCCAATTAATTTTAAACCTTATTAAAATACAAAATTTTATTTAATCCAATTAAATAAACATAAGCTCAAGCACTAATTAATTGATCCAATCAATTAATTAAACCAAATCCAATAAATTAATCCAATTAATTTAATGGTGTTAAGCGCAAGATTAATTAATCCAATTAATTAATTCTTGGGCCATCCATCCAATGGATTTCTAATAAATGATCCAATCATTTATACTCTCCTCGAATTAATCTAATCCAATTAAATTAATTCGCTTCTTCCGGAATTAATTTCAAATTAATTCCATTACTTCCATAGTGATTTGTGTGTGACTCTTTAGGTTCACCCTCAGCTAGACTTGGGTTTGTGTCCAACATAAATGATTAATTAAATTCAATTTTAATTATTTTTGATTAAACATTAATCAGGAATGCCCGTTACCATGGGTGGCCGTCTAGCAACGGTCCATGGCACTAGAGACTAGGTGAATGTTAGCGTGAACATTTAGGCTCCGACTTCCATACAGGTACAGTCCTTCCGTCGACCATCTCCCGGCCTTAGTGTAGGGCATGGAATTGGGTGTCGGTTCCCATCCTGGACTAGGCAACTATGCTACAAACTCGAGACGTGTTTACTCTATTGATCAACCTGGGGAACCATTCCCTACTCGACCAATCACTACGACCGTAGACTGAATGAGTCGAAACCATCTCAGAGCGCATAGGAGACATAGCTGTCAAATACTGACATGGGACATATTCTCTCTTGGAATCCATCGTCCTCACTACATACTCCGACTACACTGGACAAGGCTTATAATGTCCATATCAAAGACACGGTCACTTCTCGCCAGATTCAAGATACAACCTTCATATGCATGGGACTGCCATGATTTCTCAAGTCCAAGTACTAATCCCGTACTATCAGAACCGGGAATTTCAGTCATACCGGCCAAGCCTCCAAGGCTTTCATATGACAATTCCGCGAGTCAGTTCAGTCAGTCGACTACCTTGCCAACTGACCCACTAAAAATTGCATAGACAACCTACATCTGGCACCGATGAAACTCGGCACTCACCCAGTGAATGAAATACTTAGTGAAAGTCTCTATAGGTCACTCGAGGCCCAGTCTCGAGGTCCTCGACGTGGAACGTTTCAGACCGACCCTCAAGGAGTTGGTTTCATAGCCGCCAACCTATGCGTAGCTCAACTCAATGGGTTTAACCAATCAGTCTGTGGGCATTTATTGTGACATTGAAATGCCAATCAATGTAAGTAGTAAGTACAACAAATACATTTTGTCAATGATGAATAATTGCTTTATCCATCAATATAATATTACTTTGATAAGAATCGACGAATAGTTCCCAGAACAGCCAATCTAATTGACTTTCTGGTCACCTATTCTAACAGATTATTTGGTATAATTATGTTATGTGTGTTGATGGGATCAACATGGGATGATCACAAGAGCCCTAGACCTTGTGTATGATGTATGTTGTTTATTTACATTTGTGTCGGGTGGGGCCTGCGTGCCTCTTGTTTTAGGACTATTATCTCCCATTTTTCTAGCCTCATGATGTTAAAACTTGTTTAATTATTTTCATGTATTACTTTGGTGAGGTTTTTATTTTGACAAGCCTATGGAGTCGGAGACCCAATGTGTAACATCAAGGCGTGAAACAAGAAGAGCCACAAGGCCCACTGGAAGGACAATGGGTTTATTACCTATGCAATAGTATAGGACCACCCTAGACAGACCATAGACTCACTGCGGGTTCAGTGGGTCGCATAGGTTGGGCTTGTGATCATCCTAACAGGGGTATGTTATGTTTTCTGCATGCGGCGTATTTATTTAAATACTTTGATGAATATTGGATATTTATGCATGCTAAAACACTTAATGTGATGAGGTCTCGGTCATTATCTAAACTCTCATTTGGTTGGACCAAATTAAATATTGGGCCCAGAACGGACTTGAATCAAAATGGTATTTTGATCTGTCCGAGCCTTCCATCCACAACAATGTGGTGAGGAAGGTACCACTACCCAAGTGTGGTCTCACGAGTCGTGGCATACTTGGACTAGGGGAAAACTGCACCATTGTTGTGAACAAAGAGATTACACTCGTTGTTTCTCTGTCTCACGAGTCGTGAGGGGCAACAGTTGAGGCATGATTTGGTTGATGGGTCGGGCCCAGCACTGAGTAACATGGTTCACTTGGAGTCCTCGAAACCATGCGAATAGGTGAGGCAGAATATCTTGGGAATCTCATTGGATGAGAATGATATTGGATATCCCCCATGAGGTTTTCTTCATTTGAATCGTAAAAGCGGGGCATGGAGATCACGCTTGTGGATCCCAAGCCCACTAGGAAATGGTTTCCCGAAACTCCACTTGAGAGTGATGGACTTTCATATAAATAGTGGGAGGGTTAAAAACTAAAAGACCATGTCTTCAACTTGAATAATAATATTACCATCATCTGTTGATTTCCGCTTTACATTTTATAAGTGTAGATATGTCTAAAAATCCGTTGACCATGGTATTTGACACTAATAAGTTTAACAGAATGAACTATTCGGACTGACTGAGAAACCTGAGGATTGTCCTCAGTTTCGAGAACCAAGGCTACGTTTTGGACGAGCCTCCGTCGAGAGACTTATTGAGAGGTCCACGCCAGAAGAATGTTTCACGTTCGAGGAAATGGCATGAGGACAACCGGAAAGTACGCAGTATCATATTGGCTTCAATGTCTAACAACATTTAGAAGCAATATGAGAGGCTGGGCAACGTCTTCGCCATAATGCTTCGCATGAACGAGGTTTATGCGGTTCTGGACAGGCATATTAGATATGCCGCCACAAAAGCATTCTTTGGCACCAAGCTGGCTGAAGGGTCGTCTGTACAGAGTCATGGAGTCAAGATGCTTTCCCTAGTCGAGAAGCTCGAGGACCTTAAAGCTGGGCTCAACAATGACACGTACATTGACTTGATCCTCCAGTCGCTTCCTCCGTCCTATAACCCATTTGTTGTAAACTACAACATAAACGGACTTGAGAAGTCTATTAATGAGTTAATCAACTTGCTAGTGCAATATGAGGAAACGACCCACAAGTTGCCCTAGTAGTATTGATAGGAGAGGCTTCGACCTCTGAAGCGAATGGCAAGAGGACCGGATGCTGGAAGAGGAATAAGCGAAAAGGGAAGACGGTTGCAGCCCCTGCTCGCGCTCCTATTGCCCAGGTGGGAATGGACTAAGGGAAAGGGAAGGCACGTGGTTCTCAGCGATCCAAGAAAAATGATGTCTGGATGCATTGCCTAGGAAAGGGGCACTGGAAGAGGGAGTGCCAACAACTCCTCTCCAATCCAAGTATGTTTGTGGTTAAAGTAAACATGATAAATAATTCTGCTTTATGGGTATTGGATACCAGATGTGGTGCTCATATCTGTAATGATTTGGAGGCACTGCAAAGAAGTAGAAGGCTAACCAAGGATGAGATGATCCTGAGACTAGGCAATGGCAAGACCGTTGCTACGGAAGCCGTAGGATCAATGGAGTTAGCTATTAGTAGTCATGTTAGGATTGTACTGAACGACTATTTCTATGTACCTAGCATGATTAAGAATATTGTATCCATACCCGTCCTTGATAAGGAGGGTTATTCTTTCACCATCAATAAAAATGGTTTTTATATTATAAATGATGCTGTATCTCATTTGCTTGGTACATTGGTGAACGGTCTGTACATACTTCAACAGTATAATTGGATTACGAATGCAGAACACAAACAGAAACGTGATAATCAAGATAATGCTAAAATTTGGCATGCGAGGTTAGGTCATATTTCTAAGGATAGGATAAGAGGTTTGTGGACTCAAAGGGTCTAGAAATAGACGATTTGGACAACCTACAGACCTGCGAATCCTGTCTAAAAGGAAAGATGACCAAGGCATCCTTTGTAGGACAAAGCACGCTAGCCAACGGTCTGTTGGATTTGATCCATACGAACGTCTGTGGCCCATTAAATACTCAGGCTAGAGGTGGGTACTCGTACTTCATAACCTTTACTGATGATCACTCACGGTATGGTTATGTTTACCTGATGAGGTACAAGTCTGAAGCCTTTGGAAGGTTTAAGGAATACAGACATGAAGTAGAGAACCAAACTAGTTGTAAGATCAAAGCCCTTCGATCGGACCGAGGTGGAGAGTATTTAAGTGGAGAATTCCTTGATTATCTAAAAGAGAATGGGATTCTCTCTCAGTGGACTCCTCCTGGAACACCACAGTTGAATGGTGTGTCTGAAAGGAGGAATCGGACCTTGTTGGACATGGTCCGCTCCATGATAAGTTTTACCGAACTCTCCTTATCCTTCTAGGGATATGCTCTTGAGACGACGGCCAAAATTTTGAACTTGGCGCCATCTAAGAAGATATCCCAAACGCCATATGAGATATGGCATGGCAAACCCGCCTCCTACAAATACTTGAAAGTGTGAGGTTGTCCCGCATAGGTTAAGAGATTAGTGGGAGATAAACTGGACTCCAAGTCCAGTTTATTTAGGTTCGTCGGATATTCGAAAGAAACTGCAGGGTATTATCTCTATGATCCTTCCGAGCAAAAGGTGTTTGTCTCACGAAACGCAGTGTTCTTGTAAAAGGATTTTCCATCGGATAGTCGACGCGATGAGGTCCTCCTTGAGGAATCAAGTTAGGTACCCCGTGAGACGGCAATGACATCTGAGCTAGTAGTTGCCATTGATGATGTTCCAATCCTTCGTAGGTCGGCCAGAGTGTCCTAACCACCTAATAGGTATGGATTTCTAGGCCTAATCGGCCAGTTGGATAATGGTCCAAAGACGTACGTGAAAGCCTTGGGTAGGCGTGTGGATCGTCCCGGGAATAGCGCGAATACGGAAGCGCAGTATAATTTAAATTACAAAATTTAAACATGCATAATACGTATTAAAATAAAACACGTTCAAGGGGTATGCCCTTGAAATTCCCGGGTGTTTGATGTATCTCATGAATTAAAAACATACATGCAATCATGGAGGCCATAGGATTTGTAAAATAAAGAAGACGAAAAACGTAAAGGAGAACCTACCAATTCGTCGTTTTCCTCTTCTAACTGGTACTCGTGTTGTTCCCCGATTAGCTCCAAGATCTCGTATGGGAGATCCTCTAATTCATGACACGCAATCTGCCCCACGTATCTTGTACTTCGTGCTAGCGAACGAACAAGTATTTTGGAGAGGACGGATCAATCACACGTTATTAGTTTAACGGGATTAATCCTCCTTTTGTTCAATTGTTAACACAAAAGAACAAGAAACAATTTTATTGGAGAGAAAAGAGAGAGAGAGAGAGGCGGACGAGAGAGGAGAGAACACGAGAGTGTGTGTGTGTGTGTGTGTGTGTGTTGAAGATTCATCATCCTTTTACAAGTGAAGGGCTAGGAATATATATAGAGGAGGAGTTTAATCCTCTTCAAACTCCAACTCTAGGAAGACTAATTTGACTAGGATTTTGACCTAGTCAAAGTCATAGTCAAAGTAGTTCTTTGACCTAGTCAAATAAATCCTAGCCATCCATATCTCCATTTAATCTCAACCATCCAATTAATTTAATGGAATATTAAATCCTATTTAAATATTCCAAGGGCAATAAATAAATATAATAAATATAAATATTTATTTTAGGCCCATTAAATTAATTTTCTAATAAATTTAATTTATTAGATAAATCCCTTTCATCTAATAAAAGGAATTAATTCTTTCCAAGAAAATTAAGGACCAGATTAAATCCAATTTAATCATTTCATCTCCCCAAATATTTAATTCTAAATTAAATACTTTAATGTGTGCAGATTGTGTGTGACTCTTTAGGTTCACCTTCAGCTAGACTTGGTCGGATTCCTAGAATCCGCCCGTTACCATGGGTGGCCATCTAGCAACGGCCCATGGCACTAGAAACTAGGTGAATATACGGGGATGAACATTTAGGCTCTAACAGTACACTTGTCCTTCCGTCTACGGTCTCACCACTTAGGGTCTATAGCACGGAAAATGCAGGTACCCATTTTGGACCTAAGTGTCGGTCTGCCTTTTACTAAACGCCGCAAGGGAAATATTCCCTTCTGTTCAGTTACTGTGGCCACAGATTTTAGGGACAAGACACAGAGCATTTGTGAGACACAACTGTCAACACCTTTGACAGGAGACAGATCCTTTCTTGGAAACTACTATCACTCTGTACACCGGAGTTGCACTAGATATGGCTTATGACTACTTAAGTGCTTCTTGGCAATCTCTCACCATATCTATGATATAGCCCTGATATACAGGTAAACTCAGCAGTTCCTCAAGTCAAAGGACTTGACCTGTACTGTTGGAACCGGAACACTCGTCATACCTAACTGACCCTACTCAAGGTCCTCCGTAAGACGGTTCTCGCGAGTCACCTCAGTCAGCTGCTCCCTAGCAGGCCAACACTAACACTGCTTAGACGACCTTCGTCACCCGTCGATGAAATATGACAGCAGATGCTTAGTGCAAGTCTCAAGGGGAATCTCGATACCCATTTCCGAGATTCCTTGACTTGGAGATTTCCGAACTGATTCGGCGGAACTGATTTCATGGACCTACCTCCAAGCGTAGTCCTAGTCCCCGAAATATGTTTTCAGTCCGTGGGCTTTGTTTGCGTAGTGAACAGAAATATAAAGCAGATAAAGTGAACACAAACAAAGTAAATGCTAAATGAATTTCACTTCTTATTCATTAATGATTTATCAAATCCTTGAAATTGTTCAGACATAGGTTACAATTCTCCTGCCAAGATTGGCTACATGATCACCTATTCTCACAGTACGGATTAGCGATGTCGAACATCGATTCAGATAAGTAGCTTGAGGCCATGAAATTTGAAATGGACTCGATGGGTGCAAACCAGGTCTGGACCCTAGTGCACCCACCCAAATGGGTAAATCCCGTAGGATGTAAATGGGTCTACAAACGTAAGCTTGGAGCTGATGGGGAGGGTACAACCTTCAAAGCCAGGCTTGTGGCGAAAGGTTACACTCCACGACCCGGGGTCGATTTTGAGGAAACCCACTCTCCTGTAGCAATGGCTAAGTCCATTCAGATACTGCTTGCCATAGCAGCATGGTATGACTATGAAATATGGCAGATGGACGTGAAAACCACCTTCCTCAATGGTTTGTAGAGAAAGAGTTCTATATGGATCAACTGGAAGTTTTCACATCTATTGGAGAAGAGCAGATGGTCTGCCTTCTCCAAAGGTCCATCTATGGCCTCAAACAAGCTTCCCGAAGCTGGAGTGCAGTCAAGACTATCCTAAAGTACCTGAAAAGGACTAAGGACATGTTCTTGATCTACGATGGTGGAGAATTGATACTAGAAGGCTTTAGCTACGCTAGCTTTGAGTCGGATGACGATGATGCCAAGTCTCAGTCTGGTTTTGTGTTCTGAGTAAATGGTGGCGTGGTTGCTTGGAAGAGTTCCAAGCAGGCTACCACGGCGGACTCCACCACAGAGTCTGAATACATAGCAGCTTTGGAAGCTGCTAAGGAGGCGGTTTGGATGAAGAGCTACATCCAAGAGTTGGGTGTAGTGCCTAGCATCGCTGAACAAGTGGTTATCTTCTGTAATAACAACGGGGCCATAGGGCAAGCAAAGGAACCGAGATCTCATCACTGATCCAAGCATATTTTTAGACTCTACCATCTGTTCAGAGAGGTGGTTAGCAGGGGTGACGTTCGGATGGACTGAGCCAGCTCCGCTGAAAACATAGCAGATCCACTTACTAAGCCCGTGTCGCAAGTGCCCATACTCAGCATCTAGATAAGATGGGTTTGAGGTCAATGGGTGATTGGCTTTAGGTCAAGTGGGAGATTGTTAGAATAGGTGACCAGAAAGTTAATATGTTTGGCGTTTTGTAACCTACTTGATAAGTTGATGTAATGTAATATTATGTGATGAATAAAATGAGTATTCATTACCTTTGGTACCTTCATTGTTGCGCTCATTGTCATATGCTAAAATGGTATTTTACATATATCGCAACAAAGCCCGCATACCACGATTATCAACTCATGCAGTTGGGCCACGCATTGGATGGTGGTCATGAAATCAACTGATAAAGAGTTGGGTCTGAAATATTCCAAATCGAGGACCTCGAAACAGGGCATCGAGAGTCCTATGGAGACTTGCATCAAGAGTCGTGTTCATTGGATGACTGATGTGTTTCATCGGCGACAGGCGCGGGGCGCCTACACGATCTTCATGGGTTGGTCAACTAGGGTCGAGCCGACTGAACTGACTCACGGGGATCATCATATGGAAGCTTTGGAGGCTTGGTCGGTATGATTGGATTTCCCCAGTTCCGATAGTACGGGAGTAGTCCTCAGACTTGAGGAACCATGGCAGTCACGTACACAGGATGACTGTATCTTGTATCTAGCGAGAGGTGATCATTCTGTAAGATGATCATTATAAGCCTTGTCCAGTGCAGTCATAATATGTAGCGAGGACGGTGGGTTCCAAGAAGAGGATCCGTCCCCTGTCAGTATGTGATAGAGGTATCTCCTATGCACTCGGAGACACGGTCATGCTGCTTAAACCTGTGGCCACAAAGGTTGGTCGAACAGGAAATGATTTCCTATGTCGATGCAATGAGGTATGCATAGTCTTCAGTATTAAGCGTAGATGCCTAGTCAAGGATGGGAACCGACGCCCAATTCCATACCCTAAACTAAGGCCAGGAGACGATAGACGGAAGGACCGTACCCGTACGGAATCGGCGCATAAATGTTCACGCCAACATTCACCTAGTCTCTAGTGCCATGGAGCATTGCTAGACGGCCACCCATGGTAACGGGCCTTTGTTGGACATGGGCCCAAGTCTAGTTGAGGGTGAACCTAAAAGGTCACACACAAATCATCGAGAAGGTGGAGAAATTGACATGGAGTCAATTTCGGAGGATAATTAAGTAATTTGATTACTTAAGGGATTGTCCATTGGATGGACAGACCGATATTGTATCTCCCTCGTTTAATCGGTATTGAGATTTATCGGTTAACTTAGAGAGTAGAAATATTGGATCTTTTAATTGAATTAAAAGATCAATGGAAGTTATTTAAGTGGAGTTTGAATTAAATGAGATTTAATTTTGGGTTCGATGTAATTGGATTACAGTGGAACCTGGTCTATTAAATTTTGGCCAAAGAGGTGTGTTAATTCCACTTTTGGAATAGGAAGAAGTTAGACTTCTTCCTTTATTGCGCATGGCCGCAAATTACCACTTTTGAAGGGGTAAAAATCGGCCATGCATGCTTGATGTAGTTGACTTGTCTCTTTTGGTAAGAGACAATTCAATTCCAATCAAGCATCTCTCTGTTGGTATGATTAAATCATACCTTAAGAGATGGTAGGCTTGATTGATGAATTAGTGGGATTGATTGGAATGAATCCAGACATCCTTGGATGAACCTAGACGCATTCCAATAATCACATTAATTTTGTATATATATGAGTATATACAAAACATCATAGCAAGAGAATTCATATTCATCCTTTTCTTGGAAAAAGAAGAAGAAAAATTACACTCCTCTCTCTTTCAAATGACCTCTCTCTCTCTCTCTCCTTATTCTTTGTTATTCATTTGATCTTGGATCATTTGGAAGAACAAAGTGAGTTTAAGAAGAACACTAATTGGTATTGTATTTTTTTCTTAAACTGAATCCTTCTAGATCTATTTTCCTCTAGCAAGAAAAACGAGTATCTCTTCCGGTGTGGTGTGGATCACCTTTGGAGAGTTCATGCATTTAACCTTTGTGAGCATTTTCGGAGAGGAACAACGCAAGTAGCCATGTATGAGAAAACTACAAAGGTAACTTCTGCTTTTACGCTTTCGTAGTATATTTTCGTTTGTATGCCCTATGTCCAATACTTGCCTTTAATATTGATACACACTACATCGAACGTCCGGTTGAGCACCCAAGGGTACACCCCTTGGGATTTTATGATTACTGCGTTTATTTATGCGATTTAAATTTACGCATTTTGCGTTCCCATGCTTCCGCTCAGGCTCCCGGGGAATCCGCTTGTCCTTCATTTATACCCTTATTTTTCTCGATATGATGCTTGTTCTTAGGTATCATTAGCGACATTTAGGAGCTTTCATGAAAAAAAGGCCAAATTCAAGCAAAGAGCTCAAACATAAAGGAAAGAGTCAAAATTCTGCAGAACCGAGCACAAGTTAGCTCGTGACCTACGGGCTATCAGAGATTCATGTGACAGAAATGCAAATCACATAACCCGTGATCCACGGGTTATCAAATGTTCGTTGGGCGAAATCACAGACACGCTGACTTGAAAATCCGAACTTCCGAGTTTAGGCTGTTTGAAAAGAGATTTTATTTCCTCTTTTTTTTCTATCTCGTTTGTAATTAGGGCTAGACGTTTGATAAAGAAAGAATTAGAAAAGGAAAAAATAGTTTAAGCTAGGTAGAATACTTTCCTTTCTTACCGTAGCTAGGTCCTATTATAAAAGGAGAAGAAGATGGAAAGAGAGAGACATTCAATTTTCAGAAATTCGTAGAGACATAGAGGTTTTGAGAGCAAGGGAAAAGGCAAGGAACACATGAAGAAGAAGATTCGGCGTTGGAGTGACGACCATCAAGCCAATCCACTACTCCATGAGTTTTTCTCAATCTTTCTCTTAGCTTTAGTTAGAGTTAGGATGAACTAATATCTTTTTGTGCTAAGACTTATGGAAAGCCTAATTGATACAATGTGTTAAATATTTTTCGAATTAATCTAGTTGCTATTTTCGCATATCCATGAATTATTGTGTTTGTTGCTATTATTTGAGAGCATGACCACCTCTTAAATTTTATGAATTATGTTGATGAAGCGAGAGGGAATTTAGCATAGTGGATAGAGTAATTCATGGTGTGAATTGAATGATGTGTAGACATACATAGGCATTATCCATCTAGTTACATAGGTTTTTCAATATCCTAATGCATTATTGTCACGAGTTTTGGAGATGAGAGATCCCCTAATTCCTTGATAGTAATAGGTTCGGTCTAGCTCGAGAGAGTGTATTGGAGTAAATTAGAAAAACCTCAGGATCGAAAATACTTGTTTTTTTTATTAATCCGTTAATATTGAATTCGTTGTATCGATTAGGTGAACCATAGCTGAAGCACTTCTCTCTAAATCTACATTTTCTTTGTCTCCAACGTAATTGCTTGCTATAGTTGATTTTATTGCTTTTTAGTAGTTTTCATAGATCATCCAAACATTCCATCGTCCAAATAATTAGGGATTAGTCATAATTGTGATAATTGTTTCATTAAATCCTCATGGGTTCGATATCTTATACTACTTGATAGTTAGTGCACTTGTTAATACATATTTTTCAATCAGAGATCATATTAAAATGTGTAGTTATCACTAAATTTGTAATAGTAGATTACATTTGTTTTTAGTTGTACATAAAGTTTCAAATTTTCAAATTATTATTAAATATTTAATACATTTTAAATTATTAAATATTAAATAAAAAATTAATAACATTCTAATTGAAAATGTTAAATTAATAATTAATTACTAATCATTAATAACGTATTAATTAGAATTATAAATGCTGAAATTAAAAATATAATAACAATAAATTGTTTGGAGTCGTTAACCAGATAATGACTCTTAAGTCATTATCTCACTAACCAATCTCTTTATTTAAAAAAATAAAAATTAAAAAGCGTGACTCATCATCTCACAACTCACCTTATTTTTTGCAAGTCTCTCCATTTTTTAGATAGACTTGCAAATATTAATTTTTTATAGTAAAATATATATTTTATCTATCTATACTATTATATTAAGTATATTTAAAAGAAACTTCTTTTTTACTCATAAATGACGGTTAATACACTACCGCACCACTTTTTTATAATGTCAGAAATAACTCTTAATTAATATGATAACTACTTTATTCAACTTTCCAAATTTTATATTAATTCATAAATTAGTTTTCTTCTTTTTTTTTCTTCTTTTTTTTAATGTGATGTGTTAGTTTATATATTTCACTCTCATCTATAATATATTTTAAAACGTAAAAAATTATTTATTATATGCACGCAGGAACGGCGTGCGACGACGGGTAATACTATTATAAAGACAAGGGGTTTTATTTATATTTATACTAATATATAAAGAAGAAAACACCATTTTCACTCACAAAAGGCAGTTACTTACAGTGGGATACCAATTTTTTATTATGTCAATAATACCCCTAAGTTAGTTTCTTTTCTGTCTTTAGTTCCTTCTCTCTTTTTTTTTTTTTTTTTTAAGTGTGTTATAATATATTTTAAAGTATGAAATATTATTTATTATTTGCACGCAGGGACGGCGTGCTACACCAACTAGTTTTATATAAAAGAAACCTGTTTTTTACTCACAAATGTCGTTAATGACACCGTCTCATTACTTTTTTGTAATGCAAAAAATAACCCTCAATTGATAAAATAACTACTTTATTCAACTTTCTAAATTTTGTATTAGTTGATAGACTAGTTTTTCCTTTCTTTCTTTCCTTCTTATTTTTTTTAATGTGATTTGTTAGTTTATATATTTTACTCTTATTTATAATATATTTTAAAACATAAAAAAATATTTATTATATACACGCAGGAACAGCGTGCCACGACTGCTAGTATACACAAAGTAAAAGTTTTTATACCACTACACCAAATTATTGTAATACCAAAAATATCCTTCAACTTCCCAACTCTATTCAATTAAGTTCATTTCGAAAATTAATTCCATGCAATTAATTACATGTACTCAAAATTAAATTTACTCCCATTTTGTTTAAATTTATTATTAATTGAAATAAAAATAACATATTAGTATTTGTGTTGTATGTAATTATAATCGTCATTGTCAATATAACAAATATTCTATAAAGTTTCAATTTTTAATTTAAATTTGAATACAATACTGTATTGATATTTAATGCATTAGAAAATATTATCAAACAGTTTTTTTTACGTGAATTCGTAAGACAATAATAAATTTTAAGATGCTGGACTTAAGTTATGAGATTCAATAAAATAAAAGTTTTATTAAAATTTATGCGCACAAGTACTTCATGCCACAGTTTCTAGTTATAATTCAAAAGCACATATTTGGTGTCTCAAATTATTTTGGTACGTCATTTTTTTTTTTGAATTATTTACAGTTTTTTTTCTTTTTCTCAATCTCCAATTTTCTCTTTCTCTCTTCCCCATTCTTCTCTTAATAACTTTCCAAAACTTTTATTTATGTAATTAATATAGATATTCTAAAAATTAATAATTATATTATTTATGTTTTAAATTAATTGCACACACATTTTAAGTGTGCACACATTTTAGTGTGCCATACACATTAATTTTAAATAAACCGATAAAACAAAATATTAGATAATAACACCAAATATATGAAGGGAAAATTCGGAAAGGGCGAAGCACTAGAACATAGGGGAAGATAGAGCCGACCCTGCGGCTGCCTGTGTGGGGGTAAGGGAGAGAGACATGGAGAGGACTGTTGCTGCAAGAATGCCGATCCACAGTAAACTCTCTCCTGACATGATTTTGACGTTACTATTCTTCCAGCCGTCCTATTCCACACCCACCCACCATAAAGGAAAAGACGTACAGTTGTCTTTCTAGGTAAGAGCATTTTCAGGACGTCGTGTTCGAGCCGATTTGCACCTTTTGGACACTGATCAACGGGTCTGAATCATTCCAATGGCAACTTGTTTCAATAATAAGTTAATAACATTGAATTTTGAAGACGGCTATAATTTTATCTCTTTTATGCACATTAACAAATAGCGATTATATGATATTATTGAACATAATTTAATTTAAAGACATAAATACATTAAATATTTGGAATGACATTATTGGTTAATTTTGATACTATCTCTTTAATATTTATATTTTTCAAAAAGATAAATATCGAAAATATTTGTCCTGACTTGATTGGAGCGTCATCCAATGACTCCACGTAGCGACGTCTGATTGGCTTGAATCTTTTACTGTATGACATAATTTGATTGACCGAAACACTTCAATTTGACATTTGTCGGTCATTGATTTTATAACAAAATATATATTAAAATATCAATTGAATTAACTATTTACATTTGGAATTAATTTAATAAAAAATATAAATAGAAAAATAGTATAATTGATACTTAATATATTATTGGCACTTGTCATCAGTTAATTGGGCAGAAAATTAATTTATCTACACATATCATAATTAATCATCCTCAATTAACTCCTTCATTGGAGGGTACCCGTCACCATGGGTGGCCACCTAGCAGTGGTCCATGACACTAGAGAATACGTGAATATTCGTGAACCTGTAAGTTACGAGTTCCAGCCAGATACAGTCCTTGCATCAAGCCAATATCCAGATCAAAGTCTAGGGCACAAAATTACAATTGGTTCCCATCTTGGACTTCAATATCTATGTATCAGTTATACATTTTGTGCTACTCATTTATCAACATAAAAAACTCCTTTCCTATTTGATCAACTGCCGTAGCCACATATTCTGAAGAACACAAGTAGAGAACATAGGAGATTTTTCATCATCTCATGATGAGCTATGGATCCTATCTTGGAACTCGGCAATCTCCATGCATGCTCTGACTATGTCTGCAACATGGCTTTTTAATAATTATGGAAGAAACCACAGCTATGTCAGACATGATCAAGTCATAGTCGTCTTATGTACAAGGTTGCTGTGGAATCTCAAGTCAATTGATGACTTAATGCACTACCATAACAAAAGAGAATCAAGTGATACCGATCATGTCCCACAAAGCTTCCGTATGACATCTCCTACGGGCCAATTCAGTGATAACTCCTTATCAAGCACCCATTAAAATATGCAGACATCGTACGTTATTGTCTGTGAAATGTAACAAGTATCATATGAATGTATCACTTAGTCAGACATACATGCTCTGACTATGTCTGAAAATTGGCTTTTTAACAACTATGGAAGAAATCACAACTGCATCAGACATGATCAAGTCATAGCCCTCTTATGCACAAGGTTACTGTGGAACCTCAAGTCAATAGATCACTTAATGCACTACCGGAGCAAAGCACAATCAAGTCATGCCCATAATGCCCCACAAGGCCTCCATATGACATCACCTACCGGCAAATTCAGTAATAACTCCTTATCAACCACCTACTAAAATGCAGAGACATCGTACGTTATTGTCTATGAAATGCAACAAGTATCATATGAATGCATTGGCCCATTTATATTAATATAATATATATATATATAAATTATAAGCCTACCACCAAAAAAGGTAGATTTGTAAATATATAACTGAACGCGAGCCCAACTCGTGACCCTATATTTTTTTTTTTTTTAATTATGGGCTCGTCGCGAGTTGCACTCGCGACCAGCCTTATGTTTTTCTTTTTCTTTTATTTTTTTATTTTTATTTGTTTTTAATTTAATTATTTATTAATTATTAATTTAGGTTATAAAAATAATAATTAATGATTCATTATAGATGCTTAATATTGGTTAATTATTATTTTAAAATTTAAAATTTAAAATTATATTTAATAAGTTTTTATTAAATAAATATAATTAAATTTTAAAAATTAATAAATATATTTATTAATTCAATATAACCTAATAATATTATATTTTGTATGAAAAAATAAAAATATTACAAAGTGATAATTCTAAACTATAATAATAACCACGAGTCCCATAAATATGGTGTAGTCATTGGTGTCGAGGTTTTTTCATTTCTCACCTACTAGAAGAAATTCACTATTGATTACAAATTTATTGGCGACGGACTAAAATTAATTAATATTAACAACTATATTATCAAATTAAAAACACACTTAGGCCACGACCTAAGGGATAGCGACAAAAGCATAATTATAGAACCGACGGACATTATTAAATTAATTATAATTATTAAATTAATAAAATAATTAAATAAAAATATACAATTAAACTAAATTAAATTAAATAATAATCTACTATAGGGCATTGTAATTATACAGCTTTATAATTAATTTGTATTAACTAATCAATTTAAAAATTTACATGAAAAAAATATAAGTACAAAATTTAATAATGTCCGTTGGTTCTATAATTAATCTTCTAATTGTTTTGTAGTGTGGCCACAAGCACGTGCAACACAGTGCATTCGTATTTAATCCCAAAAAAATCAAGCTCATTTGTGTCAGACTAATGTATCAAAGCTGGATCGTATACAACTAAATAATAAAACTAATATTTGATTTTCGTTTTGTTAGAATTTATTAATTGTTACAAAATTAATTAAATTTTTTATATACTTGTATTTATTAATATTTTTAATTATAAATCTTAAATAAATAATTCGTAATATTAATAATTAATAATTAACTATTCTAAAACTAATATTTAAAATTAAGAAAAAAAACAAAAATAAAAACTGAATTTGAAAAAAAAATAAAAATGCATGGGTCGCTAGCTCCATGCATTTCTTTATATATATAAAAAAAAAGGGAAATGGTGTGGTCGCTAGCTTAGCTAGCGACTCACAACGTTTTTGCAACAATACCCCAGAATTGGGTACTGTTGTAATGTTTATTTATTTTTGTTGTATTTGTATAAGCAAGCCTGAACGTATCATTTAGTGCAATTCTCTAAGGAATCATGGTCGATGTCCCGTCTCAATCGATTCATTGACAAGAAACATTTTATATGAAACCATAGAGGTTGGTTTTGATGGTCGCGAGTTAATCCCATAGCATTATGATTAAAGGTTTCAACCAAATGCATACGAATATTGTATAAATCATAAGATGAAGATGGCTAAAGAACAATTCTCAAGATCCACATTGTATTGAAAAAGATCTATAGAATGGCTGACCTTGAGCCAACAATTTGCTTGATAGTTTTCAATTCTAACAATCTCCCACTTAACCCAAAAGCTAATTGCCTATAAGCTCATGCCTCAAGATGCTGAGTATGTGGAATCCATAATTGGGCATTGTTAGCGGGTCTGCTATATTCTACATTGAAGGAACCAATCACTATTAGCACATTTATATTTGGATTTGTAATGAGGTCTTGGTTTTCATGCTTGTGCAATTGGCCCTTGAAGGAAAGTTGATCGGCCAGGGAACGCAGCGGAAGTGCGGTGGAGATAAAAACGTGTGGAATAAAAGAATTTAAATCGCGTTCAAGGGGTTTACCCTTGAACGTTCCCGGGCTATCAGTGTATAAACGCAGAATATAAACATATAAAATAAACAAGCGTTCGTGGCTATAGAATAAAGAAGAAATCGAGAGCATAAATATAAATCAGAATACCTTTTTTGATTTTATATTTCGATCGGCTACACGCATTGATTCCTCCCGACATTCATCCACGCGAGGTCCCAACGTAGTGACCCTCTAACGTAGTCCACACCACACCGGGAGAGATCTCATTTTTCTTGCTAGAGAAAAACGGATCTAGAGGATGAAATCGAATAAGGGATTACACTATCAAATTAGTGTTCCTTCTTGATCTTACTTTGTTTTTCAATTGATTCTAGATCAATGAAGCAACAAAGAGGATTTAGAGAGTAGAGAGAGAGGGTGTAGAGAGTGTTTATCCTTTTCCTAGAAAAAGATGAATAATAAAACTCTTCTTTGATGATAGTATATACACACACATATATATATATATATTTATATTTTATTAATGTCACTATTGGAATATGTCTAGGTTCATCCAAGGATGTCTAGATACATTCCAATCACTCCCCATTAATCATCAATCAAGTCTACCATTTCATAAGATATGATTTAATCATACCAAATGAAAGAGGCTTGATTGGAATTGATTTGTCTCTTTCCAAAAGAGACAAGTCAACTTGTCATCGAAGGATTTCATGGCTAATTTTAGTACTTCCAAAAGAAGTAATTTTCGGCCATCCCATTTTAGAAGAAGTCCAAGTTCTTCTAATTCCAAAAGTGGAATTAACATCTCTCTTGGGCCAAGATATAATGCACTGGATTTTATTGTAATCCAATTACACTAAGCCCAAGAATTAAATCCTATTTAATTCATGGTCAAATTAAATAATTCCCTTTGATCTTTTAATCCAATTAAAGATCTAAGGTTTCATTCTCTAATTAATCGATAAATCCCATTTACCGATAAAATGAGCGCCCGATACAATATCTGCCCGTCCATCCAATGGACAATCCCATAAGTAATCCAATTACTTATCATCCTTTCAAATTGACTCCAAGTCAATTCCTTGACCTCCTCGGTGATTTGTGTGTGACCCTTTAGGTTCACCCTCATCTAGACTTGGGATCGTGTCCATCAGGAGCCCGTCACCATGGGTGGCCGTCTAGCTACGGTCGATGGTACTAGAGACTAGGTGAATGTTGGCGTGAACATTTAGGCGCCGATTCTGTACGGGTACGATCCTACCGTCGACCGTCTCCCCGCCTTAAGTCTAGGATATAATTGGGCGTTGGTTCCCATCCTTGACTAAGCAACTATGCTTCATACCCAGATGCGTTCACTCTATCGATTGGCACAGGAAATTATTTCCTACTCAATCAATTGCTATGGCCATAGATTTTCAGAGTCTAAACTATCTCGAAGCGCATAGGAGACATCACCGTCATATACTGACGGGGGACATATCCTCTTCTTGAAACCCACCGTCCTCGCTACACATTCTGCCTACACTGGACAAGGCTTATAATGATCATCTTACAAAATGATCACCTCTCGCTACACACTCGATATCCATTGTTATGTACGATGCATAAACAACATCAGGCCCTGTGCACCGAACATCATACCCATGCTACGTACGACAAAGACGTAGGGGATGTAAAACATCTAAGCTTCCTCATTAGTCAATCGTGACTAAGTTTTGGATAGCTTGGCCCTATTCATGGAGAATTGCATGAACAATGCCCGTGTTTCTAGTATTTCCTAACGTCTTAATTTCATTCCACTGACCTAAATGCTCGTTATTGACCGAGTCATACATCGTATGGGTTCGTCAAAATAAATATTCCAATTACATGAAATCTCAAACCCAGTTTGAATTTCAAGACAGATGTCTACGACTCCAAGCCATTGATCCAATCTCGATGTCCAACATCGCTTCTCGATATGTCCTTTGGATCATGCTCCAATTGATCGGTCGGACCTAGAAACCTGTACCCATCAGGTATCTAAGGTATTCTGGTCATGCTTAGGAGGACTGGAATATAGTTAATGGGAAATAACCTGATGTTTGCACTATTTTGCACTAGACCTGCATAAACCAGACACCGAGTCTAGTCTGTTTTCATACTAGTCCCTTGATGTATGTAGGATCATCCCACATACTCAAGAACTTTGTAGGATACAGGCTTTCCAAACCATATCCAATATGGTAAATAGATCATGACTTTAAGAAAGTCTCATGTTTCTCAACATGGCAACTTAAGTCCATGTCTAGATGGGCTAAGGTAACTTAAGTGAAATACCGAGCGAACCAAGTCCAACAGTGTTCGTTTTCTCCTTTTTCAGAGACATTCAACCATGGTCGCTTCAAGAAGAATTTCACTGATTGAGAATTCCATTCTCATTCGAATATTCGAGAACTCCAACTGAATACATGTCCTCTCGATCTAATCAAAAGGTAACCAATTTGATTCACCACTCTAAGTCTAATACCCCGAACCTACCAAAGGTTCATAAACTTGTGAATCCTCTTTTAGTCTTGTGTATTCAGCATCCTTACAGATATCCTTTTTGGATCCAATCCAATAGGCTATTGGCACTCCCACTAAATACACACCCTCTCGATCTAATCGAAAAGGTGACCAGTTTGGTTCACCACTCGAAGTCTAATTCCCCGAACCTACCAAAGGTTCTTAAACTTGTGAACCCTCTTCTAGTCCTGTGTATTCAGTAATCCATAGAAGTCATTTTGGATCCAGTCCAATACACTATCGGCAAGCCCACTTTGTCTAACAAAATGGCTCTTTAGTCTTTTCCTTCTCAGAGAAGATTTGCAAGCTAGCAGATCCAAATCATCTATTGCTAGACTCTTTGGATCTTCCAACTTCCTTATCCTTAACTAAAGGAAACTGACCTAGTCATGGATGCCAAATCTGTATGTTCATCTTGATTTTATCCATTTTAGTCATTTATTTTGAGTACTCATAATCTAATTATGGGACAGTATCAAGTGTTTATGTACCAAACCTAGCAGACACGAACCACCATTCTTTGTCAAATAAAACCAATTTTATTGATCAAATTATGTTATCCAAAATTGTCCAACAATAAATGGAACACATTTTGATCATGCTAGGTTACATAATCCTCACAGACACAATCCTAACATGATCACTACTAAGCCTAACTAGTCCCTAGTCTTTGCAACAACAATTTCGCTATTGCTAGACCTTAGGATCGTTTGGCTTAGCTTTCCATTCCTTATCATCACCTGTGAACCATTCATAGGTTATAAACGACTAGTATTCGATACCAAAGAACAGAACAGTAATCATGTTGATACTCAATTCAAATGTCACCTTTATTGGAGAGGGGCTTTAGGAAACTCCCTCTTCCAATGTCCCTTTTCTCGCAAACATCATTCGGAACCTCTGACTGCCGAACCCTTTTCCTTTTTCCTTTACCCCCGACCAGCAGTGTAATAGGAGCACTCAAAGTGCTGGCAGCGGCTAATATTGTTTTTAGCCTTCTTCCTCTTGTTGCGTCGGCACCCTTGCCTTTCGGTTCAGAGGCTGAAACCTCCTCACTAGTACCGTCGGCGCATATTTTTCAATCGTTACCTTGTATTGGACCAATATTTTTGTCAACTCATGAAGGTCTTTCTCAAGCCCATTCATGTTGTAGTTGACTATAAATGGGTCGAGCGAGGGGAGAAGAGACTAAATGATCACGTCGATGTACATCTCTCTTTCGAGATCAGCTTGGAGGTCTTTGAGCTTTTTCCACAAGGGATAGCATCATCACTCCATGCTCTTGTACCGACAATCCTTCTATCGTCTTCTCTCCGAAGAATGCCTTCGTTACAGTATATCTAAAATGCTGGTCTGGGACTGCATGGACTTGCTGCAATCGAAGCATCATTGAGCCAACATCCTCCAGCCTATCATACGGCTTCTGGATCTTATTATCCATGGATGCTAGTATGATGTTGCCGACCTTCCAATTGTCATCAAGGCTCTTCTTGAATGTCAAACATTCTTTGGACGATGACCCTTCCGGCAAGGTATGAGGAAAAACCTTATCCAAAATATAAATCTGGTTCTTTGAAATCTAAGACCATTTTAAGTTTTTACAGCCAGGCATGGTAATATGTTCCATTAGACTTATTAGTCTCAAGTATAAGGGTTAGTGGATCCTTAGGCATCAATAATTAAACAGAAAAACATTCAATAGATTATAACAATATTATGTTCAAGTTAAGACTTGGTCCTTTAGTCGTTAACCCCTCCCACTATTTCTACGAAAGCCCATCACTCTCAAATGGGGTTTCGAGAAACCATTTCCTAGTGGGCTTGGGATCCACAAGCGCAATTCTCCATGCCCCACTTTTACGGTTCACATGGAAAAAGCCTCGTATGAGGTATCCAATACCATTCTCATCCGATGAGATTCCCAAGATATTCTGCCTCTCGTCTTCACATGATCCAGAGGACTCCAAGCGAATCATGCTACTCGATGTTAGGCCTGACCTATCAATCAAATCATACCTCAACTTTCGCCCCCCACGACTTGTGAGAGAGGGAAACAGTGAGCGTACTCTTTGTTCACAATAATGGTGCAACTTTCCTCTATTTCAAATGTTCCACGACTCGTGAGACCACACTTGGGTAGCGGTAGCTTCCTCACGACATTGCTATAGATGGAAGGCTTGGACAGATCAAAACCATTTTGATCCAAGTCCATCATGGGCCTAATATTTCAACTTGGTCCAACCAAGTGAGAGTTCGGAATTATTGATCGAGACCTCATCACATTAATATTTTGCATGCATAAATATCCAATATTACAAAGCATTTAAATAAATGCATCACATGCAAGTAAATCTAGCATACCCCTGTTGGATGATCACGAGCCCAACCTATGCGACCCACTGAGCCCGCAATGAGTCTATGGTCTGTCTGAGTGGTCCTACACTATTACAAGAAATTAACCCCAAGTCATGCCAATGGGCCTTGTACTCTACTTTTATAGCCTTGATGTCTCGCCTTGGGCCTCTGTCCAACGTAGGCCTCCTTTTTTTTCTTCGTGGCCTTGCCTTATTATAAATAAAATGTAAAACCTCAACAAAAAATTCCTAACTACTCAAATTACAAGAGAAATAGAATACATGGTAAATATAAGGAAAAAGACAAGCCTTAACATCATGAGGTGAAGTGGGAGATAAATAGTCCCAAAACAAGAGGCACGCAGACCCCACCCAAAAGAAATTTAAAACTATACACAGGTCAATGGGCTTCGTGATCATCCCTTGTTAATCTAATTAACAAAACACAACATAATTGCATATACAATATAATCATGCTCCAAATAGTACAAACCATGTATTAAATAAATAATATCCAATATAATTCCATAACATAATTAAATGCAGAAAAAATACATGTCAAAAATGCAATTAAAAATGCATATTCGAAACCTCGTACAACGCATGTAGATTTTTTTTTTATTCGTTTGAAAACTATTTCCAAAATAATCATAGGCAATTTAATTTTAGAAAAAATCATTCTCAGCTAAAATTAAATAAGCCATAAATTAGATATTTTAGGAAAAATATGCAGAATTCCAAAAAATTATAATTTCCAGAAAAACGGCGAAAAAACGGCCCAGCTGTTCGGCCGTGTCGGCTGGCTGCACAGACGGCCCCGCGCGCGCGGGCGTCCAGTGCTCGTGCGCTCGCGCGCCCTGCGCGCACGCCTGGGCGCGGCAGCAGGCAGTCTGCTGCTGTTGCTATAATTTTTTTTATATTATAATTCTGCACATAAAAAAACTGAAATAAATATCCAGATTTCAGAAAAGCTAATTTTCTAAAATCACCCAAATATCCATGATTAATCACATAACTAAACATGCAAATTTTAACGAATAATTATGAAAATTAAAAAGCAATAAACACATGCTTTCAGAGCCTATCTAAACACGTTGAACATGCTTGAACACGTAAAACATGTAATCCATAGCCACATACACTGATCTGGGCTCTGATACCACTTGGAGGAAAGTGGATTGGCCCGGGAACACGGCGAAAGCGCGGTGGAGATAAAAACGTGTGGAATAAAAGAATTTAAATCGCATTCAAGGGGTGTACACTTGAACGTTCCCGAGCTATCGGTGTATAAATGCAGAATATAAACATATAAAATAAACATGCGTTCGTGGTATAAAATAAAGAAGAAACTGAGAGCATAAATGTAAATCAGAATATCTTTTTCGATTTTGTATTTCGATTGGCTACACACATTGATTCCTCCCTACGTTAATCCACGCGATGTCCCAACGTAGAGAACCTCTAACGTAGTCCACACCACACCCGGAGAGATTTCATTTTTCTTGCTAGAGAAAAATGGATCTAGAGGATGAAATTGAAGAAGGGATTACACTATCAAATTAGTGTTCCTTCTTGATCTTACTTTGTTCTTCAATTGATCCTATATCAATGAAGCAACAAAGAGGATTTAGAGAGTAGAGAGAGAGGGTGTAGAGTGTGTTTATCCTTTTTCCAGAAAAAGATGAATAATAAAACTCTTTTTTTATGATAGTATATACACACACGCACACATATATATATATATATACATTATTAATGTGACTATTGGAATATGTCTAGGTTCATCCGAGGATGTCTAGATACATTCCAATCAATCCCCATTAATCATCAATCAAGCCTACCATTTTATAAGGTATGATTTAATCATACCAAGTGAAAGAGGCTTGATTGGAATTGATTTGTCTCTTTACAAAAGAGACAAGTCAACTTGTCATCGAAGGCCTTAATGGTCATTTTTAGTACTTCCAAAAGAAGTAATTTTCGGCCATATCATTTTAGAAGAAGTCCAAGTTCTTCTAATTCTAAAAGTGGATTTAACACCTCTCTTGGGCCAAGATTTAATGGACCGGATTTTATTGTAATCCAATTACAATAAGCCCAAGAATTAAATCCTATATAGTTAATGGCCCAATTAAATAATTCTCGTTGATCTTTTAATCCAATTAATTGATCCAAGCTTTGATTTTCTACTTAATCGATAAATCCCATTTTCCGATAAAACCAGGCCCGATACAATATTGGCTCGTACATCTAATGGACAATCCCTTAAGTAATCCAATTATTTATCATACTCTGAATTTAACCCCAAGTCAATTTCTTCACCTCCTCGGTAATTTATGCGATGACCCTTTAGGTTCACCCTCAACTAGACTTCAGCTCGTGTCCAACAGGAGCCCGTCACCATAGCACTAGAGACTAGGTGAATGTTGGCGTGAACATTTAGGCACCGATTCTGTACTGGTATAGTCCTTCTGTTTACCGTCTCTCGGCCTCAGTCTAGGTTATAAAATTGGGAGTCGGTTCCCATCCTTAACTAGGCGTCTATGCTTAATATTCGAGACTAGGTATGCCTAATTGCATCGACGCAGGAAACCATTTTCTGCTCGATCAACTGCTGTGCCCACAGGTTTTAAGCAGTATGAACATGTCTCCGAGTGCATAGGAGATACCTCTGTCACATACTAACAGGGGACGGATCCTCTTCTTGAACCGACCGTCCTCGCTACACATTCTGACTGCACTAGACAAGGCTTATAATGAACATGTCAGCGGCATGATTACCTCTCACTAGATCCAAGATACAGCCATCCTGTGCACGTGGCTATTATGGTTCCTCAAGTCTGAGGACTATTCCCGTACTATCGGAACTGCGGAAATTCAATCATACCGACCAAGTCTCCAAGGCTTTCGTATGATGATCCGCGCAAGTCAGTTCCGTCGGCTCGACCCTAGTCGACCAACCCACCAAGATCGTATAGGCATCCCATGCTTGTGGCTGATGAAACACGACACTCATCCAATGAACACGAATTTTTGTGCAAGCCTCTATAGGACTCTCGATGCCCTGTCTCGAGGTCCTCGACTTGGAACGTTTCAGACCCAACCCTTTATCAGTTAGTTTCATAACCATCATCCAAGGCGTGGCCCAATTATATGAGTTGTTTAACGTGGTGTGTGGGCTTTGTTATGATATATGTAAAACGATATTTTAACATATGGAAATGAGCACAACAAAGACAATACTAATGGTAATGAATACTCATTTTATTCATTATATAATATTACATTACATTAAGTCGTCAAATAGATTAAAAAACGCCAAACCAATTGGCTTCCTGGTCACCTATTCTGACCATCTCCCACTTGACCTAAAGCCAATCACACATTGACCTCAAACCCATCTTATCCAGATGCTGAGTATGGGCATTTTGCGACACCGGCTTAGTAAGAGGATCTGCTATGTTTCCAGCCGAGCTAGCTTAGTCCATCTGAATGTCACCTCTGCTAACCATCTCTCTGAGCAGATGGTAGCATCTAAGAATATGCTTGGATCGGTGATGAGATCTCGGTTCCTTTGCTTGTGCTATCGCCCCGTTGTTATCACATAAGATAACTACTGGCTCAGCAATGCTAGGCACTACATCCAACTTTTGGGTGTAGTTCTTCATCAAAACCGCCTCCGTAGCAGCTTCTGAAGCCACTATGTATTCTGAATCTGTAGTGGAATCCTCCGTGATTACCTGCTTGGAACTCTTCCAAGCAACCACACCACCATTTTAGTCTGAACATGAAACCAGACTGGGACTTGGCATCGTCGTCGTCCGACTGGAAGCTAGCGTTGTTGTAGCCTTCCAGTATCAATTCTCCACCACCGTGGATCAAGAACATGTCCTTAGTCCTTTTCAGGTACTTTAGGATGGTCTTGACCGCACTCCAATATGCCTCTCCGGCACATGCCTAATTTTCGACTTGGTAAGCTCAAAGCAAAAGCCACATCAGGTCTAGTGCACTGGACAACATACTGAATGCTTCCTATGGCTGAGTAATATGGGATGTCCGACATCCGCTTAAATTCCTCATCATTCTTGGACAACTTAATTCCATGTCTCATAGGAAGAAATCCTCGTTTTGAGCTCTCCATCTTAAATCTCTTCGAGACCTTCTCAATATAAGAGGACTTGGCCATTCCTAACATCCTTTTAGATCTATCCTTGTAGATCTTGATGCCAATGCTGTAGGATGCTTCACCCATATCCTTGATGAAAAATTGTGTTGACAACCAAGCTTTGGTGGTTCCCAATATCTTATCATCATTTCTAGTGAGTAAGATGTCATCCACGTAAAGCACTAGGAATGCGACTGAGCTCCCACTGATTTTCTTGTAAACACAAGGATCGGACTCCTTTATGATGATATCATATCCCCGTATGACTTCATCAAGACGTATGTTCCAGCTTTGGGAAGCTTTTTTTAGGCCATAGATAGACCTTTGGAGACGGCAGACCTTCTGCTATTCCCCAACAGATGTGAAACCTTCCAGTTGATCCATGTAGATCTCTTCCTCTAGGAAACCATTGAGGAAGGCGATTTTCTCGTCCATCTTCCATATTTCATAGTCATACCATGCTGCTATGGAAAGCAGTATCTGAATAGACAACCATTGCTATGGGCGGGTAGGTTTCCTTAAAGTCGACCCCAGGTCGTTGAGTGCAACCCTTCGCCACAAGCCTGACTTTGAAGGTCGTAACCTCCCCCTTAGCTCCAAGTTTACGTTTGTAGACCCATTTACACTCTACGGGTTTTACTCCTTCGGGTGGATCCACTAGCGTCCAAACGTGATTTGCATCCATTTTAGATTTCATGGCCTCAAGACACTTATACAAGTTGATGTCCGACATTGCTTCTTCGTACAACTTTGGATCATTATCCAATTGACTGGTCAGCCCAGATATCTATACCTATCAGGTGGTTGTGATACCCTGGCCGACCTATGAAGGACTGGAACATTATTAGTGGAAACTACAGGCTCAGATGTTGTTGCTGCTGTCTCATGGGGAACCTCACTTGATTTCTTAAGGAGCACCTCATCGCGTCGACTATCCGATGGAAAACCCTTTTCCAAGAATACTGCATTCCGCGAGACAAAGATCTTTTGCTCAGAGGGATCACATAAATAATACCTTGTAGTTTCTTTCGGATATCCGACAAACCTACGTAAACTAGGCTTGGGTCCAGTTTATTCTCCCACTAATCTCTTGACGTATTCAGGGCTTCCCCACACTTTCAAGTATTTGTAGGAGGCAGGCTTGCCATGCCATATCTCATATGCCGTCTGGAATATCTTCTTAGATGGTGTCAGGTAAACATAACCATATTGTGAGTGATCATCGGTAAAGGTTATGAAGTACGAGTACCCACCTCCTCCTTGAGTATTTAATGGTCCACAGACGTCTGTATGGATCAAATCTAGAAGATTGTTGGCTAGCGTGCTTTGTCCAACAAAGGGTTTCTTGGTCATCTTTCCCTTCAGACAAGACTTGCAAGTTGGTAGGTTGTCCAAATCGTCTATCTCTAGACTCTTTGAGTCCACCAACCTCCTTATCCTATCTTTAGAGATATGACATAACCTTGCATGCCATGTATGTGCATTATCTTGATTATCGTGTTTACGTTTGTGTTCGACATTCATAGTCCAATTAGATTGTTGAAGTATGTACAAACCGTTTACCAATGTACCAAGTAGATGAGACGCACCATCATTGATAATATAAAAGCCACTTTTATTGATGGTGAAAGAATAACCCTCCTTGTCCATGACAGGTATAGATATAATATTGTTAATCATCCAAGGTACATAGAAACAATCGTTTAGTACTACCTTAACATGATGACTAATAGCTAACTCTACTGATCCTACGTCTTTCACAGCAACGGCCTTGCGATCGCCTAGCCTCAGGATCATCTCATCCTTGGTTAGCCTTCTGCTTCTTTACAGCACCTGCAAATCATTGGAGATGTGAGCACCACATCCGGTATCCAATACCCATGAGGCAGAATTAGTTATCATGTTTACTTCAACCACAAACATACTTGGATTGGTGAGGAGTTGCGGGCACTCTCTGTTCTAATGCCACTTTCCTTGGCAATGCATGCAGACATAATTTGCCTTAGACCGCTGAAAAGCTCGAGCCTTCCCATTCCCTTGCGCCATTCCCACTGGGGCAACAGGGCGCTAGGAGTGCAGGCAGTGGCTGCAACTGCCTTCCCCTTTCCCTTCTTGTTCTTCCAGCGTCTAGTCCTCTTGCCATTTGCCTTGGACGTCGAAGCCTCTCCTATCTGTTAGAATAGGTGACCATGTAAGCCAATTTTGGCAGGAATATGTAACCTATGTCTAGACAATTTTTTGGTATTTGATAAAAATATTTATGAATAAAGAAGTGAAAATTCATATGGCAATACTTTGTTTACGTTCACTTATATTTGCATTTACATTTCTGTTCACTACGCAAACAAAGCCCACGGACTGAGAATCGATTTGGGGGACTGGGACTACGCTTGGAGGTAGGTCCATGAAATCAGTCTTGCCAAATTAGTTCGGAAATCTCCAAGTCAAGGAATCCCGAAAATGGGTCCCGGGATTCCCTTTGAGACTTGCACCAAGCATCTGCTGTCGTATTTCATCGGCGGGTGACGAAGGTCGTCTAAGCAGTGTTAGTGGGTCAGCATGCTAAGAAGCAGCTAACTGAGGTGACTTGCGGGAGCCGTCTTACGGAGGACCTTGAGTATGGTCAGCAAGATATGACGAGTATTCCAGGTTCCAACGGTACAGGCCAAGTCCTTTGACTTGAGGAACCGCTGAGTTCACCTGTACATCAGGTCTGTATTTTAGATATGGTGAGAGATTACCAAAATACTCTTGAGTAGTCATAAGCCATGTCTAGTGCAGCTCGGGTGTACAGAGTGACAGTAGTTTCCAAGAAAGGATCTGTCTCCTGTCAATAGGCATTGACAGTTGAGTCTCATGTATGCTCTGTGTCTTGTCCCTAAAATCTGTGGCCACAGTAACTGAACAGAAGGGAAGGTTTCCCTTGTGGCGTTTAGTAAGGACAGACCGACACTTAGGTCCAAAATGGGTACCTGCTTTTTCCGTGCCCTAGACTCTGAGTGATGAGACCGAAGACAGAAGGACAAGTGTACTGTTAAAGCCTAAATGTTCATCCCCGAATATTTCACCTAGTCTCTAGTGCCATGGACCGTTGCTAGATGGCCACCCATGGTAAGGGACGGATTCTAGGAATCCGACCAAGTCTAGCGGAATGGTGAACCTAAAGAGTCACACACTATCCACACACACTTAGTATTTAATTTGGAATTAAATATTGTAGTAAAGGAATGATTAAATTGGATTTAATCGGGTCCTATATTTTCTTGGAGAATTAATTCCTTCTATTTATAAAGGGAATTAAATTAATATATTGGATTTATTAAGGGAATTAATTTAATGGGCCTAGAATAAATATTAATATTTATTTATTATATTTATTTAGCCTTTTGGAATATTTATTAGGATTTAAATATTCCATTAAATTAAATTAATGGTTGAGATTTAATGGGAGAGATCAAAGGCTAGGATTGAATTTGACAAGGTCAAATTCTACTTTGACTAGGACTTTGACTAGGTCAAAATCCTAGTCAAATTAAGCTTCTAAAGAGTTGGAGTTTAAAGAGGATTAAACTCCTCAACTATATAAACCCCTAGCCTTGCACCTTTTGAAGGATGATGATTCTTGAAATCACACACACAACACACACTGCCCCTTCTCCTACATCTCGTCCGCCCCTCTCTCTCTCACTCTCCAAGAAAATTATTTCTTGTTCTTTTGTTCTTGGAACATTAGAACTAAGGAAGATTAGTCCCGTTAATTCATAATGTGTGATTGATCTATCCTCTCCAAAAATACTTGTTCGTTGCTAGCACGAGGTGCAAGATACGTGGGTGGATCGTGTGTCACGATTTGGAGGGTCTCAAGAACGAGATCTCGGTGCAAAACGGGGAACAACGCGTATAGCTGTTGAAGACGAAAACGACAACGGGTAGGTCTCGTTTTATTTTTTCGTCCCTCTTTATTTTTCAACTCTATGGCCTCCATGATTTCTTTACATGTTATATGATCATGAGATACACCGAACGCCCGGGAACCTCAAGGGTACACCCTTGAGCGTGTTCTTTTAAATTATAAGCATGCTTTAATTTTTGTATGTTTATTTTATCGCGCTTCCGCATTCGCGCAATTCTCGGGACAATCCACCGATTTCTATCAGTGGTATCAGAGCCCGGTTCGGTGTATAGGCCTAGGGTTAATGTGCGTTCTAAGCATGAAACGTGATATTGGCATGTTTTTCTATTAAATCTTGATTTTTCTTGATTTTAAGCATGTCGGTTTTATTGCTTTTAATTCGTGTGAATTTTTGAATGTTGGTTTTTTCTGTTTTTCTTGGGAAACGGGGTGGAAAATTGAACGGAAAAAATGAGAAACGACGCAGCCGGCCAGCCGGGAGGGCTTGCCGCGCGCTGCCGGCAGAGCAGACGCGCGCAGGCAAGCGAAAGCCTGCGCGCGCCCACCCAGCCGGTCGCGGAGGGGCAGCGCGCAGCCAGGGAGGCTGCGCGCAGGGCAGCGCCTCCAGGCGCGCGCGCACGCAGACAAGGGTGACTGCACGCGCGCGCCCGCAAGGCTGCGCGCCTGGGAGTCCGCGCGTGGACGGACTCTGGGCAGCGCCGCCAGGCGCGCGCGCACGCAGATGGAGGAGTCTGCACGCGCGCGCCCGGCAGGCGTGCCCAGTGCACGTCTGCACGCGCACTGCGCACGGCACGGCCGACAGCCAGCAGGCCAGCGCGCGCGCAAGGCGAGGGAGCCTGCGCGTGCGATGGCCTGCCGGAATGCCAGGCCGCGCAGCGCGCTGCCGGACAGGCGCACGTGCACGCAGGCAAGGGGCCTGCGCGCGCGCAGGGTCGGCAGGCTGAGCCTGCTGCCCTGTGCGCGCGCCGGCGGGCCTCTGCCGGCGGCGGCGGTGGCGGTGGCGGCTGCTAGGGTTTCAAAACCTTAGCAGTGTTTTTCTTTTTATTTTTTAATTATTTTCAATTTTAATTTTGAATTAATTCTGAAAAATCATTTTTTTTGGTTCAATTATGCCTATTTCTCTAAAGACATTATTTTAGGAGTAAAATAAATTGGATTTGGAATCCCGGGGTTATTTTACTTAAAATAATGAGGAAAGGTTTTCCTAAAACGAGAAAATATTATTACCAATATTTGTGTTTTATTTTTCACACGTTATGCACATATTCATTTATTATTTTGGATATTCATGATTGGATATCATGTGTTGTTGGTAAATTGTGATTATATGATTAGATCATGTGATTATGTGTGTTGGATGGAAATGGATGATCACGAGCCTTATACCGGATGTATGGTTTATTTTCTGTTGGGCCTGTGTGCCTCTTTTACTGCTTTCTCCTTCTCTCTTTCTAGTTGCTTGGGAATAATAAGGCATTCTACCTCCCTCCTTATGTACTCCCCCCGGGTTTTCGTTGGGGTTTCTATTTTTAATATGTAATGAGAGTAGACTAGGAGTGAGGTTTCATTTTTGTAATTGGTGGAGAAGAAGGAAGGACCACATGGAGAGCCCAGCCGGGAGGTCCCTTGGAGTTTTCCATGAAGTGAAGAAAGAGAAAAGAGACCAAGGCCCATCAGCATGATGATTGGGTTACTATTAATGTAATAGTATAGGACCAACCCTAGATTGACCATAGATCCACTGTGGGCTCAGTGGGTCGCATAGGATTCGGGCTCGTGATCATCCAAAAGGGGCGTGCTAGGCTTTAATTTTGCATGTGATTATGATGATGGATGAATGGGTTGTTATTTATCATATAACTGCTATGGATGGTTTATTTACGCCTTATGGATGTATGTGTAGATGTTTATTTATTCGAGATCTCGGTCATTTACTACTCTCACATTGGTTGGACCAATGTCAAAATATTAGACCCTAGACAAAGTGGACATAAACTATAGGAGTTTGTCCATGCCTTCCAATTCATGGCATAGTGAGGAAGCTGCTTTGGGTCAATAGCGTGGTCTCACGAGTCGTGGCACGTTATTGTACTTAAAGGAAGCTGCACTATGTCATGAACGAAAAAATGGGTTGCTGCTACCTGTCTCACGAGTCGTGGGGGTACCAGTGGATCTGTGGCTCGGTCGATTGGGTTGGGTCTAACGCCCAATTAGCATGATTCGTTTGGAGTCCTCGGGATCATGTGAAAGGGTGAGGCAATAATCTTGGGAATCTCGTGGAACGAGAATGGTATGGAATACCTCCCACAGGGTCTTTTCCATGCGAATCGTAAAAGCGGTAAGGTATGGTCAGTAAGGTATGACGTGTATTCCCGGTTCCAACGGTACAGGCCAAGTCCTTTGACTTGAGGAGCTGCTGAGTTTACCTGTGCATCAGGTCTGTATCTTAGATATGGTGAGAGATTTCCAAAATACTCTTGAGTAGTCATAAGCCATGTGTAGTGCAGCTCGGGTGTACAAAGTGACAGTAGTTTCCAAGAAAGGATCTGTCTCCTGTCAAAAGGTATTGACAGTTGAGTCTCATGTATGGTCTGTGTCTTGTCCCTGAAATCTGTGGCCACAGTAACTGAACAGAAGGGAAAGGTTTCCCTTGCGGCGTTTAGTAAGGACAGACCGACACTTTAGGTCCAAAATGGGTACCTGCATTTTCCGTGCCCTAGACCCTAAGTGATGAGACCGAAGATAGAAGGACAAGTGTACTGTTAGAGCCTAAATGGTCATCCCCGAATATTTCACCTAGTCTCTAGTGCCATGGACCGTTGCTAGATGGCCACCCATGGTAACGGGCGGATTCTAGGAATCCGATCAAGTCTAGCTGAATGGTGAACCTAAAGAGTCACACACTATCCAGACACACACTTAGTATTTAATTTGGAATTAAATATTGGAGTAAATGAATGATTAAATTAGATTTAATCGGGCCCTATATTTTCTTGGAGAAATTAATTCCTTCTATTTGATACAGGAATTAAATTAATAAATAGGATTTATTAAAGGGTTGATTTAAATGGGCTTAGAATAAATAATAATATTTATTTATTATATTATATTTATTCTTTTAGCCTTTTGGAATATTTAATGGGATTTAAATATTCCATTAAATTAAAATCAACGGTTGAGATGAAAAGGGGAGATGGAAGGCTAGGATTCGTTTGACTAGGTCAAACACTAGTTTGACTAGGACTTTGACTAGGTCAAAATCCTAGTCAAATTAGAGTTCTTAGAGTTGGAGTTTAAAGAGGATTAAACTCCTCCTCTATATAAACCTCTAGCTTCCAACAATTGTAGGATGATGATTCTTGAAAACACACACAACACACACTCTCCCCTTCTCCTTACCTCTCGTCCGCCCCTCTCTCTTTCTCCAACAAGAAAATATTTTTCTTAGTTCTTTTGTTCTTGGAGCATTAGAACTTATGTAGCACCCTCCAATGGCACTACGACTATATCTTCCCTAAATATCACACTTAATGTAAACCCTAATTATATGTATAATTAGGCACATAATGTAGTCCCTGTTGAGTATATATACACATAGTCTCATCATCACAACAAGAATATTTAATATCTCATCCGCAAGATTATATATACATATATTAAGTACGACAAAAATGGGACTATTATAATTAGTTCACATACTATTCTTCGCTTTTAATTCAAAATGAGACTTCTATTTCTATTTACAAGGAGGAGAAAACTGCATACTGGCCCGACCTGACTGCGATGCAAAATGTGGACCTAGCTGTCGTGAGTAGGCACAGCAAAATCTACACCTGAAATTATTAGCAGAGGGATGAGCCTGCTACTCAATAAGTAAATAACCGGTACCACTATACACGCACCTCAATTATATCAACAAGACAAGAACAAGCAATGTATATAAAATATAATCAATTTAATCAAGCACATTTCATTTCTTTACTCCACGTAGTCATCCATAACACGACAACCAATCAAACTTGTCTTTTCCTAGTTGGCTTACCAGAAAGGTGATATAGTGTTTTTCTCCACCAACTCAACCTCACTATTCATTCATATATATATACATGAATCCCCTTGGCATGCCACACATGCTTATCAATCTCATTTCGCATCGAAGCTCTTTCATTTCGCATCATAGCTCTTTTTATTTCGCATCATAGCTCTTTCATATCGCATCATAGCTCTTTTCATTTCATTTTGCCACATAGGCTATTCAACAACATCAAGGGGTATTCATATCATAATTACATTAAATTTCCATCACTCCCTCGATTCCACATATCACCGTTCTTGTAAGCCAACTAGCCACATAAAACCACATAGCAACATTTTTCACGTACAAGCACATAACACTGGTATCAAACAGCCAATGGCATATCTTCCTCATTTCACTTTCACGGCATAATCATTCAAAGTAATCATCAACCACTCGTACAATTCAAAATATATTAGTGCTAGCACGAATCATCGGTTCATATAGAAGTAATATCACTAAGAAGTGAAACATATATAGATAATACTAATTATTTACGTACACACTAATAGAAATAAAGAACATATATATAAGTAGCACTAATTATTTACTTACCTCGATCTTATACAGATTTAGTTAGCTGATATGAAGTCGTACGATCATCTACTTTATCCCCGTGTCCTATCATAAGGTACAATACGTATAATTAATATCTAGAATGTCAATTCCTAAATAAAATATTAAATAGTATTTATATATATATATATATTTCACCAATATCTCAATATTTCATTAAACCCTTCATCCTATTATAACTACCGTTCATAATAACAATTCTTGGATTATATTTATCTCAAAATATACTTATCTTTACTAAATATAATATTTTCAATTATATTCTATAATATTTCTCAAATAAAATTTTCAACCCGATTAAAGTAACCAATCAATTGTAGAAAATTATTAAATCTAGTAAATTAAGCAGTTTAAGCCATTAATTATAACACCCCTAATTTAATTGAGACATTTAACCAGGCACTAATTATATATACTCAATTTCATAAAATTTTCCGGTTAAACACTAAATCGAAGAGTATAAATAACATTTAATAAATGTATTACTCAAATAATATAATATATGAATTAATCAATAAGTTTATTTTATTTTTTTTGAATGTAAATGCACTTACCTTCAGACAAAGCCGAACAAACCCTCTGTTTTGTTTCAAACTTTAGTTAAGTATAATTCTCCTTCAATTTCTTTGTTTATATAATATATAAATATACATACAAAAGTCAAAAGTGGTTTGTAAGTTTCAATTTATGGCACACGTGCCCCCACCAAAGTGCATCCTCATCTTTTACTTGCTTTTAAATTTTAATTATTTTTGTTAAAATTATAATTTAGTATATTGATTTATAACTTTATATAATTTGATCCCAATTATTTTTTTGTAAAGCTCCGATTCACTCCATTCAAGTCTTAATATGAACACAATTTAACCTACAATTCATTTATTAATTAACTAAATTTTCTTAAATAATTACCAATTAACCTCATAATTATGTATAATAATTTGTGGGCGTCACAATTCTCCCCTCCTAATAAAAATTTCGTCCTCGAAATTTAATTAACGTACCGATTCAGGGAATAAATATGGATACTTCTCTCTCATATTCTCCTCAACCTCCCAAGTGGCTTCTCTAGGAGAGTGATGACTCCATTTTACCTTCACCATAGGTATTTCTTTATTCCTCAACTTCTTTATACTCCGATCCAAAATTTCTATTGGTTCTTCTATGTACGTTAACCCCTCTGATATTTCTATCTCTGGTTCCCGCAAAATATGACTAGGATCAGATCGATATCGACGTAACATGGACACATGAAACACATCATGTATCTGAGACAACTCTACTGGTAATGCTAATCGATAAGCTAGTGGTCCAACTCTCTCGATAATCTCATACGGCCCAATATATCTCGGACTTAACTTTCCTTGCTTACCAAATCTTAAGATTCCCCTCCATGGTGATACCTTCAGAAAAACTTTCTCTCCCACTTCATATTCCATCTCCCTGCGATGTTTGTCAACATAACTCTTCTGCCGATCTTGAGCTGCCTTCAAACACTTTTTGACTATTTGTACCTTATCCACCGTTTCTTGGACTAATTCGGGCCCCTCAAGTTGTCTTAATCCCTCAACGTCCCAACAGATTGGACTTCGACATTTTCTTCCATACAAAGCTTCATAAGGAGCCATGCCAATACTAGAATGAAAACTATTATTATATGCAAATTCTATCAGTGGTAAATGATCATCCCAGTTTCCTCTGAACTCAATAACGCAAGCTCTCATCATATCTTCTAACGTCTGAATGGTCCTTTCTGATTGTCCATCTGTTTGAGGATGAAATGCCGTACTGAAGTGCAAGCTTGTACCTAATGCCCTTTGCAAGCTTCCCCAAAAATGAGACGTAAACCGAGGATCTCTGTCGGAGACTATAGAAGTAGGAACTCCATGTAATCTCACAATTTTCGAAACATACAACTCAGCCAACTTATCCAAAGAATCATTTTGTTTTACTGGCAAAAAGTGAGCCGATTTAGTCAATCTATCCACGATTACCCAAATAGCATCATGTTTCCTGAATGTACGTGGTAACCCAATGACAAAATCCATAGTAATCTTTTCCCATTTCCATTCAGGTATAGATAAAGGATGAAGCTTACCGGCTGGTGCTTGGTGTTCTGCCTTAACTTGCTGACAAGTTAAACATTTAGCCACAAACTCTGCAACATCTTTCTTCATGGTTGGCCACCAATAGTAGGGTCTCAAATCTCGATACATCTTGGTACTGCCAGGATGCATAGCATACGGTGCATAGTGCGCCTCGTGCATAATCTCCGTTCTCAATTCCTCTACATTCGGCACACACATACGCTTCCCATTTAATAACATACCATCTTCCTGTATTACATATTGATCGTTCTTTCCTTCTTGTGCCTTGGCTTTCATTTTCTGCAAATACGGATCACTATTCTGTGCATTCTTAACTTTGTCCCTAAGGGAGGGCTTCACTTGAAGAGTGGCAAGTAAAAGATCATCACCAACGCTAAAACTCACATTCATGGCTCTGAGGGCAGCTAAATACTCCACATTATAGCAAATCATACCTGCTAATTGGTCCACCGTCTTTCTACTCAACGCATCTGCAACTACATTTGCTTTTCCGGGGTGATAATCAATAGTACAATCATAGTCCTTCAACAGCTCGATCCACCTTCTTTGCCTTAAATTCAACTCTTTCTGTGTCGGAATATACTTTAAACTTTTATGATCTGTAAATATTTGAAACGTCTCTCCATACAGATAATGCCTCCAGATTTTCAATGCATGCACAATCGCTGCCAATTCTAGATCATGGGTCGGATAGTTCAATTCATGCGGCCTCAACTGCCTCGAAGCATAAGCTATAACCCTTCCATGTTGCATCAAAACACATCCGAGTCCTTGTCGTGAAGCATCAGTATATACCACATATCCTCCATTCCCAGATGGCAATGCAAGAATAGGTGCTGAGGTAAGTCTTTTCTTTAACTCCTCAAAACTCTTATCACACATGTCATTCCAACTGAATGGTGCATTCTTCTTTAACAGATTCGTCAGGGGTCTCGCAATCACAGAGAAATCTTTTACAAATCTTCTATAATACCCAGCCAATCCTAGAAAACTGCGAACTTCCGATGCATTTTTAGGTGGATCCCACTCCAAAATAGCCTTAACTTTTGCCGGATCAGGTTGTACCCCTTGCTTCGAAACAACATGGCCTAAGAAAGCAATCTCCTCCATCCAAAATTCACATTTGTTAAATTTAGCATACAGTTGCCTTTCTCTCAAGATTTGTAAAACTGTCCTTAAATGTTGTTCATGTTCCCCGTGACTACTAGAGTATATCAGAATATCATCAATAAACACAATCACAAATTGATCAAGGAATGGCTGTAAGGTTTTGTTCATCAACGACATGAAAGCGGCAGGGGCATTTGTTAACCCAAATGGCATAACAACAAATTCATAATGGCCATACCTGGTTCGAAAAGCTGTCTTTGGAATAGACCCTTCTTCAATCCGCAATTGCCAACACCCTGATCTCAAGTCAATTTTAGAAAACATAGTTGCACCCTTCAGTTGGTCAAGTAAATCATCTATCCGTGGCAGAGGATACTTGTTCTTAATTGTAATCCGATTCAACTGCCTATAATCAACACATAATCTCATACTCCCATCCTTCTTCTTTACGAATAATACCGGTGCTCCCCAAGGCGAAATACTTGGTCGTATAAACCCCTTATCGAGTAATTCTTCTAATTGCTTCTTTAATTCTTTCAATTCAAGTGGAGCCATTCTATATGGTGCAATCGAAATAGGTGCTGCCCCAGGAATAGTTTCTATTTCAAAATCCACTTCTCGATGAGGTGGTAACCCAGGTAATTCTTCTGGAAAAACATCAAGAAATTCCCTAACTACTGGAACATCTGACACACCCGGACTGACCTTCGTAGTATCACGTATACTAGCTAGATATGCTTCACACCCTTCTTTAATTAAATTAAAAGCAGTCATAGCAGAAATTAAACAGTTAGGTATAACTTTTCTCTCTCCCACTATAACCGTCTTCATTTGCCCATCGATTTCTACAACCACCTCTTTTGTTTGACAGTCCACCAAAGCATGATTACTAGATAACCAATCCATCCCTAGGATAACATCAAACTCCCTAAGGTTTATCACAACCAAATCTGCATATAGTGTGACACTATCCACTACTATTGGACAAGATCTCACAACGGTATTAACAAATATAACCCCACCAGCAGGCATAGATACACATAAGTCATGCTCCAACTGTTCAATACTAGCATGCACACGTGATGCAAAATCATATGATATAAATGAACAAGTAGATCCTGGATCAATTAACACATGCGCACCAGAATTGCAAATAGAAAAGGAACCAGTAATAACCTCAGGTGTAGTAGGAGCTTGTTCCCTGGTGATGGCATACACCCTTGCTTGTGGCTGAGATTGACTACTCTGTCCAGTCGATGTTGTAGAAATAGTCCCGCTACCTCGACCACCTCTTCCTCGACCCCTATTTGTACTAGCCCGTTGCACATTTTCCCCCACACTACTGGGTCCTGAAATCTGGGATCCACTGGCATCAACTCTCCACGTAGGACAATCCCTGACAATATGCCCCGGTTGGTGGCAACGATAACATATGATTGGCTGGACTCCCCAACATTCACCGGTGTGTTTCCTACCGCAATTCGTGCACGAGGGAATAGATCTTCCACTAAACGATCTGGTTGGACCCTGTCTTCCCCCAAATCCGATTGAGGTAGACCCCCCTCTACTTGACGACACTGATGGTGACCTATTAGTTTGACTCATTCCTCGGCCTCTGTATCCACCTCTCTGAAAACCAGAACTCTTAAAAGAAACTGCACCGCTTGGCCCACCTGTAAAGTTAGGATTACCTGTCCACTTCTTCCGTTTAGCTTCAGCAGAATTCCTTTCTATGGATGTCTCTTCAGCTCTCAATGCTGCTTCTAAAAGTGCACTGTAACTCGAAGGTTTGATTGCTATCTTCTCTCGTATCTCAAGCCTCAGGCCTCTTTCAAATCTGTCTCTCCTCAATTCATCAGTACTTACTTCTTCTGGAGCATACTTGGATAGCCTCACAAATTGTAGCTCGTATTCGGCAACAGACAACTCATTTTGCTTTAACTCAAGAAATTCAACTTTCTTACGGTTTCTGTAGACCGGTGGAGTGTATTTCTCAGCAAATTCTCTCAAGAAGTCATTCCATGTTAAAGTGATTGGTCGATTCCTACTCCCTGGAACAGTTTCCCACCAATCCAACGCATCTTTCTCCAATAAAGACACAGCATACCTCAATTTTTGTTCAGAAGTGCATTCAATTCGATCTAAACTCTTTCCGTATTTCTCAACCACTCTTCTGCTTCAGCAGGATCAGTTGTACCAGCAAATACCTTCGCACCCTGCCTTCTAACTATCTCATAGTTTTTATCAATGACTAAATCTTGTGGTTGGGGTTGGGGTTGTGGTTGTGGAGCCATCTTTCTGCATAAACTCTATGAATTGTTGCATAAAAGGATTTACTTCTGGTTGGGGGACGTTTCTATTCTGGGCTTCTAACCCCTGATGTTCAGATGCATGATCATGACCCTGTACAGACTCTAATGACTCAGTTGGGCCAGCAGCATTTTCACCTGACGCTTCCATCCTATATGAAATGCATATGTATAATTAAACTCAAAATATATATGTTAAGTATAATACCACATATTATCAATTAACCCCAGAGAATCTAATCCCTGCTCTGATACCACCAAATGTAGCACCCTCCAATGGCACTACGACTATATCTTCCCTAAATATCACACTTAATGTAAACCCTAATTATATGTATAATTAGGCACATAATGTAGTCCCTGTTGAGTATATATACACATAGTCTCATCATCACAACAAGAATATTTAATATCTCATCCGCAAGATTATATATACATATATTAAGTACGACAAAAATGGGACTATTATAATTAGTTCACATACTATTCTCGCTTTTAATTCAAAATGAGACTTCTATTTCTATTTTACAAGGAGGAGAAAACTGCATACTGGCCCGACCTGACTGCGATGCAAAATGTGGACCTAGCTGTCGTGAGTAGGCACAGCAAAATCTACACCTGAAATTATTAGCAGAGGGATGAGCCTGCTACTCAATAAGTAAATAACCGGTACCATTATACACGCACCTCAATTATATCAACAAGACAAGAACAAGCAATGTATATAAAATATAATCAATTTAATCAAGCACATTTCATTTCTTTACTCCACGTAGTCATCCATAACACGACAACCAATCAAACTTGTCTTTTCCTAGTTGGCTTACCAGAAAGGTGATATAGTGTTTTTCTCCACCAACTCAACCTCACTATTCATTCATATATATATACATGAATCCCCTTGGCATGCCACACATGCTTATCAATCTCATTTCGCATCGAAGCTCTTTCATTTCGCATCATAGCTCTTTTTATTTCGCATCATAGCTCTTTCATATCGCATCATAGCTCTTTTCATTTCATTTTGCCACATAGGCTATTCAACAACATCAAGGGGTATTCATATCATAATTACATTAAATTTCCATCACTCCCTCGATTCCACATATCACCGTTCTTGTAAGCCAACTAGCCACATAAAACCACATAGCAACATTTTTCACGTACAAGCACATAACACTGGTATCAAACAGCCAATGGCATATCTTCCTCATTTCACTTTCACGGCATAATCATTCAAAGTAATCATCAACCACTCGTACAATTCAAAATATATTAGTGCTAGCACGAATCATCGGTTCATATAGAAGTAATATCACTAAGAAGTGAAACATATATAGATAATACTAATTATTTACGTACACACTAATAGAAATAAAGAACATATATATAAGTAGCACTAATTATTTACTTACCTCGATCTTATACAGATTTAGTTAGCTGATATGAAGTCGTACGATCATCTACTTTATCCCCGTGTCCTATCATAAGGTACAATACGTATAATTAATATCTAGAATGTCAATTCCTAAATAAAATATTAAATAGTATTTATATATATATATATATATTTCACCAATATCTCAATATTTCATTAAACCCTTCATCCTATTATAACTACCGTTCATAATAACAATTCTTGGATTATATTTATCTCAAAATATACTTATCTTTACTAAATATAATATTTTCAATTATATTCTATAATATTTCTCAAATAAAATTTTCAACCCGATTAAAGTAACCAATCAATTGTAGAAATTATTAAATCTAGTAAATTAAGCAGTTTAAGCCATTAATTATAACACCCCTAATTTAATTGAGACATTTAACCAGGCACTAATTATATATACTCAATTTCATAAAATTTTCCGGGTTAAACACTAAATCGAAGAGTATAAATAACATTTAATAAATGTATTACTCAAATAATATAATATATGAATTAATCAATAAGTTTATTTTATTTTTTTGAATGTAAATGCACTTACCTTCAGACAAAGCCGAACAAACCCTCTGTTTTGTTTCAAACTTTAGTTAAGTATAATTCTCCTTCAATTTCTTTGTTTATATAATATATAAATATACATACAAAAGTCAAAAAGTGGTTTGTAAGTTTCAATTTATGGCACACGTGCCCCCACCAAAGTGCATCCTCATCTTTTACTTGCTTTTAAATTTTAATTATTTTGTTAAAATTATAATTTAGTATATTGATTTATAACTTTATATAATTTGATCCCAATTATTTTTTTGTAAAGCTCCGATTCACTCCGTTCAAGTCTTAATATGAACACAATTTAACCTACAATTCATTTATTAATTAACTAAATTTTCTTAAATAATTACCAATTAACCTCATAATTATGTATAATAATTTGTAGGCGTCACAACTTAGATGAATCAATACCGTTAATTGATAACGTGTTGTTGATTCATCCACTCCAAAAATATACACTTGTTCGTTGCTAGCACGACGTGCAAGATACGTGGGTGGATCATGTGTCACGATTTGGAGAGTCTCAAGAACGAGATCTCGGTGCAAAACGGGGAACAACGCGAGTAGCCGTTGAAGACGAAAACGACAACGGGTAGGTCTCGTTTTACTTTTTCGTCCCTCTTTAATTTTCAACTCTATGGCCTCCATGACTTCTTTTACATGCTTTATGATCATGAGATACACCGAACGCCCGGGAACCTCAAGGGCACACCCCTTGAGCGTGTTCTTTTAAATTAAAAAGCATGCTTTATTTTTCGTATGTTTATTTTTATCGCGCTTCCGCATTCGCGGAATTCCCGGGACGATCCACCGATTTCTTTCAAAGCCCACTTGGAAAGGATTTTCCGAAAATCACGTTTGAGAGTACCGTGTTTTCGTATAAATAGTGGGAGGATTAAATGGCTAAAGTCCATGCATGTAATAGTATAGGACCAACCCTAGATTGAGCATAGATCCACTGCGGGATCAGTGGGTCGCATAGGATTCGGGCTCGTGATCATCCAACAGGGGCGTGCTAGGCTTTAATTTTGCATGTGGTTATGATGATGGATGAATGGGTTGTTTATTTATCGTATAACTGCTGTGGATGGTTTATTTACGCATTATGGATGTATGTGTAGATATTTATTTATTTGAGATCTCGGTCATTTCTTACTCTCACATTGGTTGGACCAATGTCAAAATATTAGACCCTAGACAAAGTGGACATGAACTCTAGGAGTTTGTCCATGCCTTCCAATCCATGGCATAGTAAGGAAGCAGCTTTGGGTCAATAGCGTGGTCTCACGAGTCGTGGCACGTTATTGTACCTAAAGGAAGCTGTATTATGTCATGAACGAAAAGCGGGTTGCTGCTACCTGTCTCACGAGTCGTGGGGGTACTAGTGGGTCCGTGGCTCGGTCGATTGGGTTGGGTCTAACGCCCAATTAACATGATTCGCTTGGAGTCCTCGGGATCATGTGAAAGGGTGAGGCAATAATCTTGGGAATCTCGTGAAACGAGAATGGTATGGAATACCTCCCACAGGATCTTTTCCATGCGAATCGTAAAAGCGGGGTATGGGAAAAATCGCTGTGGATCCCAAGCCCACTTGGAAAGGATTTCCCGAAAATCACGTTTGAGAGTACTGTGTTTTCGTATAAATAGTGGGAGGATTAAATGACTAAAGTCCATGCATTTAATTATTTTATCAAACCACCGTCTTTTATTTTCTGCTGATCGCGCGCTGTTTTCTAAAATGTAGATTTTAAAATGTCTAAGAACCCACTTTCCACCATTCTTGAGACAAATTCAATGGAACAAACTACAACGACTGGTTGCGCAATCTCAGGATAGTCCTAGATTACGAGAACCAAGGCTACGTCATGGACGAGCCTCTCCCTAGGACCTTACCGGAAGGATCCACGCCAGAAGAACGTGAGACGTTCGAGACTTGGCATAAGGATAACCGGAAGGTCCGTAGCATCATACTTGCTTCGATGACCAATTAGATTCAGAAGCAATATGAAAGGCTAGACGATGTCCCTTCCATTATGGCTCGCCTTAAGGATTGCTATGCAGTCCCGGACCGGCATACTAGGTATGTCGCGACCAAGGCGTTCTTTGGAACGAAAATGACAGAAGGATCCTCTTTACAAGAGCACGGGGTTAAAATGCTTACCCTGGTGGAAAAGCTCGAGGACCTAAAGGCAGGTCTCGATAATGAAACGTACATAGATGTGATCCTTCAGTCACTCCCACCCTCCTTTGACCAATTTATCGTCAACTACAACATGAACGCACTTGAGAAGGGCATTCATGAGTTGATCAATATGTTGGTGCAATACGAGGCAACGACTAAGAAGTCCACGGCTTCGGTATTGTTTGGAGGTGCTTCGACTTCCAATACGAAAGGCAAGGGTGCCAGACATTGGAAGAAGAAGAAAGGGAAGGGAAAGGCCGTCAAAGCAGCTATGAACACTAAGAGTGTTCCCATTGCCAAAGAGGGGAAAGGCAAAGGAAAGGGAAAGGTTGTCTCCAAGCAACAGTCAAAGGCATATGACATATGTATCAACTGCCGTGAGAAAGGGCATTGGAAGAGAGAGTGCCCAAACTCTTCTCGAACCAAGGTATATATGTGATTGAGGTTAATATGATCACTAGTTCTGCCTCTTGGGTATTAGATACCGGCTGTGGAGCTCACATTTGCAATGACTTGCAGGTGTTAAAAAGAAGCAGAAAAACTGGGTAGCGGGGACATGATCTTGAAGCTTGGGAATGGCAAGGCCATCTCGGCAGAAGCAGTAGGATCCGCCACTCTAGTGATTAGTGATAGTATTAGCATAGATTTAGAGCAAGTTTATTTTGTACCCAGTATGATTAAAAACATCATTTCCATTCCATTGTTGGACAATAGTGGTTATGAGTTTAGAATCAATAAAAATTGCTTTTATTTGATGAGGTGTGGAATTGCTCATCTACTTGGTACATTGCATAACAGACTCTATATCTTGCAACAAACGAATTTCTTCCTCAATGCACAACACAAACGAAAATTAGATAATAACGGGAACACACGTCTGTGGCACGCTAGGCTAGGTCACATATCCCAAGATAGGATGAAAAGGTTGGTAGACTCAAAGAAAACCTAGAGGTTGGGGACTTGAGCGATCTACCAACTTGTGAGTCCTGTCTAAGAGGGAAAAATGACCAAAAAGCCCTTTGTAGGACAAAGCAGGCTTGCCACAGGTCTGTTGGACTTGGTCCATACAGACGTATGTGGACCACTAAGGACGCAGGCCCGAGGTGGGTTCTCCTACTTCATAACCTTCACCGATGATCATTCGCGGTATGGTTATGTTTACCTGATGAGGTACAAGTCTGAAGCTCTTGAGAGGTTTAAAGAATTCAGACTTGAAGTGGAGAACCAAACCAACTGCAAAATTAAAATCCTACGGTCGGACCGAGGCGGTGAATACCTTAGTACGGAGTTCCTAGATTATCTAAAATAACATGGTATAATATCAGAATGGACACCTCCAGGAACACCACAGTTAAATGGTGTCTCTGAAAGGAGGAATCGAACCCTGTTGGACATGGTTCGGTCCATGATGAGTTTTACCAAATTGCCCTTATTGTTTTGGGGCTATGCACTAGAAACGGCGGCCAAATTATTGAACTTAGCGCCTACTAGTGCATTGACCCGAACGCCATATGAGATATGGCACAGCAAGCCTGCATCCTACAACTACTTGAAAGTGTGGGGTAGCCCCGCATACGTCAAGAGGTTAGTGGGAGATAAGTTAGAATGTAGGTCTAGCTTATGCAGGTTCGTTGGATACCCCAAAGAAACTGCGGGTTATTACTTTTATGACCCCTTGGAACAAACGTTGTTTGTTTCAAGAAATGCAGTATTCTTGGAGCAAGGCTTCCCGGAGGATATCCAACCTGATGAGCTGATCCTTGAGGAATCAAGTGATGGAATCCAGCCATCAGACGAGGCCGCGGAACCCTCACTTAGAGGATTCAGGATAGACAACCGAAGGGCTGACCAACCTCGAGAAGTCCAACATGCTAGGCATGAAGGACAGCCTCAGGAACAGCCAGTCCCGGTTCCTGAACCGCCGGCTCCGATACAGTCAGCGCCCACAGTCACCACTAACGTTCCCGTTCTCCGTAGGTCCACTAGAGAGTCCAGACCTCCAGTGAGATATGGCTTTCTAGGTGCGACCGATCTTTTGGATAACGATCCTAAGACTTATGGAGAAGCGATGTCTGACATCGACTCTGGGAAATGGCTTGAGGCCATGAAAGCCGAAATGGACTCCATGAGCGAGAACCAAGTTTGGAGTAGATCCACCGAAAGGTGTTAAGCCAGTCGGCTGTAAGTGGGTCTACAAGCACAAAGTTAGCATTGATGGAGAAGTCACAACCTTCCTAGCATGCTGACCCACTAAAGGTTGTGACTTCTCCATCAACGCCAAGTTTGCGCTTGTAGACCCACTTACAGCCCACTGGCTTAACACCTTTCGGTGGATCTACGAGACTCCAAACTTAGTTCTCGCTCATGGAGTCCATTTCGGCTTTCATGGCCTCAAGCTATTTCCCGGAGTCGATGTCAGACATTGCTTCTCCATAAGTCTTAGGATCGTTATTCAAAAGATCGGTCACACCTAGAAAGCCAGATCTCATTGGAGGTCTGGACTCTCTAGTGGACCTACGGAGAACGGGAACGTCAGTGGTGACTGTGGGCGCTGACTGTATCGGAGCCGGCGGTTCAGGAACCGGGACTGGCTGTTCCTGAGGCTGTCCTTCATGCCTAGCATGTTGGACTTGTCAAGGTTGGTCAGCCCTTCGGCTGTTAATCCTGAATCCTCTAAGTGAGGGTTCCGCGACCTCCTCTGATGGCTGGATTCCATCGCTTGATTCCTCAAGGATCAGCTCATCAGGTTGGATATCCTCCGGGAAGCCTTGCTCCAAGAATACTGCATTTCTTGAAACAAAGACCTTTTGTTCCAAGGGGTCATAGAAGTAATAACCCGCAGTTTCTTTAGGGTATCCAACGAACCTGCATAAGCTAGACCTAAATTCTAACTTATCCCCACTAACCTCTTGACGTATGCGGGGCTACCCCACACTTTCAAGTAGTTGTAGGATGCAGGCTTGCCGTGCCACATCTCATATGGCGTTTGGGTCAATGTACTAGTAGGCGCTAAATTCAATAATTTGGCCGCCGTTTCTAGTGTATAGCCCCAAAACGATAAGGGCATTTTGTTAAAACTCATCATGGACCGAACCATGTCCAACAGGGTTCGATTCCTCCTTTCAGAGACACCATTAACTATGGTGTTCCTGGAGGTGTCTATTCTGATATTATACCATGTTCTTTTAGATAATCTAGGAACTCCGTACTAAGGTATTCACCGCCTCGGTCCGACCGTAGGATTTTAATTTTGCAGTTGGTTTGGTTCTCCACTTCAAGTCTGAATTCTTTAAACCTCTCAAGAGCTTCAGACTTGTACCTCATCAGGTAAACATAACCATACCGTGAATGATCATCGGTGAAGGTTATGAAGTATGAGAACCCACCTCGGGCCTGCGTCCTTAGTGGTCCACATACGTCTGTATGGACCAAGTCCAACAGACCTGTGGCAAGCCTGCTTTATCCTACAAAGGGCTTCTTGGTCATTTTTCCTCTTAGACAGGACTCACAAGTTGGTAGATCGCTCAAGTCCACAACCTCTAGGTTCTTTGAGTCTACCAACCTTTTCATCCTATCTTGGGATATGTGACCTAGCCTAGCGTGCCACAGACGTGCGTTCCCGTTATTATCTAATTTTCATTTGTGTTGTGCATTGAGGATGAAATTCGTTTGTTGCAAGATATAGAGTCCGTTATGCAATGTACCAAGTAGATGAGCAATTCCACACCTCATCAAATAAAAGCAATTTTTAATGATTCTAAACTCACAACCACTATTGTCCAACAATGGAATGGAAATGATGTTTTTAATCATACTGGGTACAAAATAAACTTGTTCTAAATCTATGCTAATACTATCACTAATCACTAGAGTGGCGGATCCTACTGCTTCTGCCGAGATGGCCTTGCCATTCCCAAGCTTCAGGATCATGTCCCCGCTACCCAGTTTTCTGCTTCTTTTCAACACCTGCAAGTCATTGCAAATGTGAGCTCCACAGCCGGTATCTAATACCCAAGAGGCAGAACTAGTGACCATATTAACCTCAATCACATATATACCTTGGTTCAAGAAGAGTTTGGGGCACTCTCTCTTCCAATGCCCTTTCTCACGGCAGTTGATACATATGTCATATGCCTTCGACTGTTGCTTGGAGACAACCTTTCCCTTTCCTTTGCCTTTCCCCTCTTTGGCAATGGGAACACTCTTAGTGTTCGTAGCTGCTTTGACGGCCTTTCCCTTCCCTTTCTTCTTCTTCCAACGTCCGGTACCCTTGCCTTTCGTATTAGAAGTCGAAGCACCTCCAAACAATACCGAAGGCGTGGACTTCTTAGTTGTTGCCTCATATTGCACCAACATATTGATCAACTCATGAATGCCCTTCTCAAGTGCGTTCATGTTGTAGTTGACGATAAATTGGTCAAAGGAGGGTGGGAGTGACTGAAGGATCACATCTATGTACGTTTCATTATCGAGACATGCCTTTAGGTCCTCGAGCTTTTCCACCAGGGTAAGCATTTTAACCCCGTGCTCTTGTACAGAGGATCCTTCTGTCATTTTCATTCCAAAGAACGCCTTGGTCGCGACATACCTAGTATGTCGGTCCGGGACTGCATAGCAATCCTTAAGGCGAGCCATAATGGAAGGGACATCGTCTAGCCTTTCATATTGCTTCTGAATCTCATTGGTCATCGAAGCAAGTATGATGCTACGGACCTTCCGGTTATCCTTATGCCAAGTCTCGAACGTCTCACGTTCTTCTGGCGTGGATCCTTCCGGTAAGGTCCTAGGGAGAGGCTCGTCCATGACGTAGCCTTGGTTCTTGTAATCTAGGACTATCCTGAGATTGCGCAACCAGTTGTTGTAGTTTGTTCCATTGAATTTGTTTGTCTCAAGAATGGTGGAAAGTGGGTTCTTAGACATTTTAAAATCTACATTTTAGAAAACAGCGCGCGATCAACAGAAAATAAAAGACGGTGGTTTGATAAAATAATTAAATGCATGGACTTTAGTCATTTAATCCTCCCACTATTTATACGAAAATACGGTACTCTCAAACGTGGTTTTCGGGAAATCCTTTCCAAGTGGGCTTGGGATCCACAGCGATTTTTCCCATGCCCCACTTTTACGATTCGCATGGAAAAGATCCTGTGGGAGGTATTCCATACCATTCTCGTTCCACGAGATTCCCAAGATTATTGCCTCACCCTTTCACATGATCCCGAGGACTCCAAGCGAATCATGTTAATTGAGCGTTAGACCCAACCCAATCGACCGAGCCACGGACCCACTGGTACCCCACGACTCGTGAGACAGGTAGCAGCAGCCCGCTTTTCGTTCATGACATAATGCAGCTTCCTTTGAGTACAATAACGTGCCACGACTCGTGAGACCACTCTATTGACCCAAAGCAGCTTCCTCACTATGCCATGGATTGGAAGGCATGGACAAACTCCCAGAGTTCATGTCCACTTTCTCTAGGGTCTAATATTTTGACATTGGTCCAACTAATGTGAGAGTAAGTAATGACCGAGATCTCAAATAAATAAATAAATATCTACACATACATCCATAATGCGTAAATAAACCATTCATAGCAGTTATATGATAACTAAACAACCCATTCATCCATCATCATAACCACATGCAAAATTAAAGCCTAGCACGCCCCTGTTGGATGATCACGAGCCCGAATCCTATGCGACCCACTGAGCCCGCAGTGGATCTATGTCAATCTAGGGTTTGGTCCTATACTATTACATTAATAGTAACCCAATCATCATGCTGATGGGCCTTGGTCTCTTTTTCTCTTTCTTCACTTCATGGAAAACTCCAAGGGGCCTCCGTCTGGGCTCTCCATGTGGTCCTTCCTTCTTCTCCACCAATTACAAAAATAGAAACCTCACTCCTAGTCTACTCTCATTACATATTAAAAAATAGTAACCCCAGCGAAAACCCGGGGGAGTACATAAGGAGGGAGGTAGAATGCCTTATTATTCCAAGGCAACTAGAAAGAGAGAAGGAGAAAGCAGTAAAAGAGGCACACAGACCCAACAGAAAATAAACCATACATCCGGTCTAGGGCTCGCGATCATCCATTTCCATCCAACACACATAATCACATGATCCAATCATATAATTACAATATACCAACAACATATGATTTCCAATCATAAACATCCAAAATAATAAATGAATATGTGCACAACGTGTGAAAAATAAAAGACAAATATTGGTAATATTATTTTCTCGTTTTAGGAAAACCTTTCCTCATTATTTTAAGTAAAATAACCCCGGGATTCCAAATCCAATTTATTTTACTCCTAAAATAATGTCTTTAGAAAAATAGGCATAATTGAACCAAAAAACGATTTTTCAAAATTAATTCAAAATTAAAACTGAAAATAATTAAAAAAATAAAAGAAAACCACTGCTAGGGTTTTAAAACCCTAGCAGCAGCAGCCGCTGCCGCCGGCAGCGGCCCGCCGGCACGCGCACAGGGCAGCAGGCTCAGCCGGCCGCCCTTGCGCGCGCGCAGGCGCTGCCTGGCCGGGCGCGCGCGCGCGCGCTTGGCCGGCAGCGCGCTGCACGGCCTGGCAATCCGGCAGGCCGCCGCGCGCGCAGGCTCCCCTGCCTTGCGCGCGCACTGGCCCGCTGGCTGCCGGCCGTGCCGTGCGCAGTGCGCGCGCAGACGCGCACTGGGCACGCCTGCCGGGCGCGCGCGCGCAGACTCCTCCGTCTGCGTGCGCGCGCGCCTGGCGGCGCTGCCCAGAGCCCGTCCGCGCGCGCGCGCATGAGCGCGCCGACACCCTTGTCTGCGTGCGCGTGCGCCTGGAGGCGCTGCCCTACGCGCGCGCTTGCGCGTTGCCTTCCTGGCTGCGCGCTGCCCCTGCGCGACCGGCTGGGCGGGCGCGCGCAGGCCTCCCTTGCCTGCGCGTGTCTGCGCTGCCGGTAGCGTGCGGCTGTGCGCGGCCAGCCCTCCCGGCTGGCCGGCTGCTTCGTTTCTCGTTTTCCGTTCAATTTTCCACCCCGTTTCCCAAGAAAAATAGAAAAATAACAACATTCAGAAATTCACACGAATTAAAAGCAATAAAATCGACATGCTTAAAATCAAGAACAATCAAGATTTAATATAAAACAGTCCAATATCACGTTTCATGCTTATAACGCACATAAACCCTAGGCCTATACACCGAACCAGGCTCTGATACCATTGAATGAAATCGGTGGATCGTCCCGGGAATTGCGCGAATGCGGAAGCGCGATAAAAAATAAACATACAAAAATAAAAGGCATGCTTTTAATTAAAAAGAACACGCTCAAGGGGTGTGCTCTTGAGGTTCCCGGGCGTTTGGTGTATCTCATGATCATATAACAAATAAAGAAATCATGGAGGCCATAGAGTTGGAAAATTAAAGAGGGACGAAAAGATAAAACGAGACCTACCCGTTGTCGTTTTCGTCTTCAACGGCTACTCGCGCGTTTCCCGTTTTGCACCAAGATCTCGTTCTTGAGACCCTCCAAATCGTGACATACGATCCACCCACGTATCTTGCACGTCGTGCTAGCAACGAACAAGTGTATAATTTTTGGAGTGGACGAATCAACAACACGTTATCAATTAACGTTATTGATTCGTCTAAGTTCTAATGTTCCAAGAACAAAAAGAACTAAGAAAAATATATTTTCTTGTTGGAAAAAGAGAGAGGGGCGGACGAGAGGTAGGAGAGGGGAGAGTGTGTGTTGTGTGTCTTTTCAAGAATCATCATCCTACAATTGTTGGAAGCTAGAGGTTTATATAGAGGAGGAGTTTAATCCTCTTTAAACTCCAACTCTAAGTACTCTAATTTGACTAGGATTTTGACCTAGTCAAAGTCCTAGTCAAACTAGTGTTTGACCTAGTCAAACGAATCCTAGCCTTCCATCTCCCCTTTCGATCTCAACCGTTGATTTTAATTTAATGGAATATTTAAATCCTATTAAATATTCCAAAAGGCTAAAAAGAATAAATATAATATAATAAATAAATATTATTATTTATTCTAAGCCCATTAAATCAACCCTTTTAATAAATCCTATTTATTAATTTAATTCCCTTTATCAAATAAAAGGAATTAATTTCTCCAAGAAAATATAGGACCCGATTAAATCTAATTTAATCATTCCTTTACTCCAATATTTAATTCCAAATTAAATACTAAGTGTGTGTGGATAGTGTGTGACTCTTTAGGTTCACCATTCAGCTAGACTTGGTCGGATTCCTAGAATCCGCCCGTTACCATGGGTGGCCATCTAGCAACGGTCCATGGCACTAGAGACTAGGTGAAATATTCGGGGCTGAACATTTAGGCTCTAACAGTACACTTGTCCTTCTGTCTCGGTCTCATCACTTAGAGTCTAGGGCAAATAAAAAGCAGGTACCCATTTTGGACCTAAGTGTCGGTCTGTCCTTACTAAACGCCGCAAGGGAAACCTTTTCCTTCTGTTCAGTTACTGTGGCCACAGATTTCAGGGACAAGACACAGAGCATATATGAGACTCAACTGTGAACATCTTTGACAGGAGATAGATCCTTTCTTGGAAACTACTGTCACTTTGTACACCCGGGCTGCACTAGACATGGCTTATGACTACTCAAGAGTATTTTTGGCAATCTCTCACCATATCTAAGATACAGACCTGACGCACAGGTAAACTTAGCAGTTCCTCAAGTCAAAGGACTTGGCCTGTACTGTTGGAACCGGGAATACACGTCATACCTTGCTGACCATACTCAAGGTCCTCTGTAAGACGGTTCCCGCGAGTCACCTCAGTCAGCTGCTTCCTAGCATGCTGACCCACTAACACTGCTTAGACGACCTTCGTCACCCGTCGATGAAACACGACAACAGATGCTTAGTGCATGTCTCAAAGGGAATCCCGGTACCCATTTTCAGGATTCCTTGACTTGGAGATTTCCGAACTGATTCGGTAAGAGTGATTTCATGGACCTACCTCCAAGCGTAGTCCCAGTCCCCGAAATCGTTTCTCAGTCCGTGGGCTTTGTTTGCGTAGTGAACAGAAATGTAAATGTAGATAAGTGAACGTAAACAAAGTATTGCCATTTGAATTTTCACTTCTTTATTCATAAATGTTTTATCAAATACCAAAGGATTGTCTAGACATAGGTTACATATTCCTGCCAAAATTGGCTTACATGGTCACCTATTCTAACATCAGGTCTGTATCTTAGATATGGTGAGAGATTGCCAAAATACTCTTGAGTAGTCATAAGCCATGTCTAGTGCAGCTCGGGTGTACAAAGTGACAGTAGTTTTCAAGAAAGGATCTGTCTCCTGTCAAATGGTATTGACAGTTGAGTCTCATGTATGCTCTGTGTCTTGTCCCTGAAATCTGTGGCCACAGTAACTGAACAGAAGGGAAAGGTTTCCCTTGCGGCGTTTAGTAAGGACAGACCGACACTTAGGTCCAAAATGGGTACCTGCATTTTCCGTGCCCTAGACCCTAAGTGATGAGACCGAAGATATAAGGACAAGTGTACTGTTAGAGCCTAAATGGTCATCCCGAATATTTCACCTAGTCTCTAGTGCCATGGACCGTTGCTAGATGGCCACCCATGGTAACGGGCGGATTCTAGAAATCCGACCAAGTTTAGCTGAATGGTGAACCTAAAGAGTCACACACTATCCACACACACACTTAGTATTTAATTTGGAATTAAATATTGGAGTAAAGGAATGATTAAATTAGATTTAATCGGGTCCTATATTTTCTTGGAGAAATTAATTCCTTCTATTTGATAAAGGGAATTAAATTAATAAATAGGATTTATTAAAGGGTTGATTTAAATGGGCTTAGAATAAATAATAATATTTATTTATTATATTATATTTATTCTTTTAGCCTTTTGGAATATTTAATGGGATTTAAATATTCCATTAAATTAAAATCAACGGTTGAGATGGAAAGGGGAGATGGAAGGCTAGGATTCGTTTGACTAGGTCAAACACTAGTTTGACTAGGACTTTGACTAGGTCAAAATCCTAGTCAAATTAGAGTTCTTAGAGTTGGGGTTTAAAGAGGATTAAACTCCTCCTCTATATAAACCTCTAGCTTCCAACAATTGTAGGATGATGATTCTTGAAAACACACACAACACACACTCTCCCCTTCTCCTTACCTCTCGTCCGCCCCTCTCTCTTTCTCCAACAAGAAAATATTTTTCTTAGTTCTTTTGTTCTTGGAACATTAGAACTTAGATGAATCAGTACCGTTAATTGATAACGTGTTGTTGATTCATCCACTCCAAAAATATACACTTGTTCGTTGCTAGCACGACGTGCAACATACGTGGGTGGATCGTGTGTCACGATGTGGAGGGTCTCAAGAACGAGATCTCGGTGCAAAACGGGGAACAACGCGAGTAGCCGTTGAAGACGAAAACGACAACGGGTAGGTCTCGTTTTACTTTTTCGTCCCTCTTTAATTTTCAACTCTATGGCCTCCATGACTTCTTTACATGCTTTATGATCATGAGATACACCGAACGCTTGGGAACCACAAGGGCACACCCCTTGAGCGTGTTCTTTTAAATTAAAAAGCATGCTTTATTTTTCGTATGTTTATTTTTATCGCGCTTCCGCATTCGCGCAATTCCCGGGACGATCCACCGATTTCTTTCAAAGCCCACTTGGAAAGGATTTTCCGAAAATCACGTTTGAGAGTACCGTGTTTTCGTATAAATAGTGGGAGGATTAAATGACTAAAGTCCATGCATTTAATTATTTTATCAAACCACTGTCTTTTATTTTCTGCTGATCGCGCGCTGTTTTCTAAAATGTAGATTTTAAAATGTCTAAGAACCCACTTTCCACCATTTTTGAGACAAACAAATTCAATGGAACAAACTATAACGACTGGTTGCGCAATCTCAGGATAGTCCTAGATTACGAGAACCAAGGCTACGTCATGGACGAGCCTCTCCCTAGTACCTTACCGGAAGGATCCACGCCAGAAGAACGTGAGACGTTCGAGACTTGGCATAAGGATAACCGGAAGGTCCGTAGCGTCATACTTGCTTTGATGACCAATGAGATTCAGAAGCAATATGAAAGGCTAGACGATGTCCCTTCCATTATGGCTCGCCTTAAGGATTGCTATGCAGTCCCGGACCGGCATACTAGGTATGTCGCGACCAAGGCGTTCTTTGGAATGAAAATGACAGAAGGATTCTCTGTAAAAGAGCACGGGGTTAAAATGCTTACCCTGGTGGAAAAGCTCGAGGACCTAAAGGCAGGTCTCGACAATGAAACGTACATAGATGTGATCCTTCAGTCACTCCCACCCTCCTTTGACCAATTTATCGTCAACTACAACATGAACGCACTTGAAAAGAGCATTCATGAGTTGATCAATATGTTGGTGCAATATGAGGCAACAACTAAGAAGTCCACGCCTTCGGTATTGCTTGGAGGTGCTTCGACTTCTAATACGAAAGGCAAGGGTACCGGACGTTGGAAGAAGAAGAAAGGGAAGGGAAAGGCCGTCAAAGCAGCTACGAACACTAAGAGTGTTCCCATTGCCAAAGAGGGGAAAGGCAAAGGAAAGGGAAAGGTTGTCTCCAAGCAACAGTCGAAGGCATATGACATATTTATCAACTGCCGTGAGAAAGGGTATTGGAAGAGAGAGTACCCCAAACTCTTCTCGAACCAAGGTATATATGTGATTGAGGTTAATATGGTCACTAGTTTTGCCTCTTGGGTATTAGATACCGGCTGTGGAGCTCACATTTGCAATGACTTGCAGGTGTTGAAAAGAAGTAGAAAACTGGGTAGCGGGGACATGATCCTGAAGCTTGGGAATAGCAAGGCCATCTCGGCAGAAGCAGTAGGATCCGCCACTCTAGTGATTAGTGATAGTATTAGCATAGATTTAGAGCAAGTTTATTTTGTACCCAGTATGATTAAAAACATCATTTCCATTCCATTGTTGGACAATAGTGGTTATAAGTTTAGAATCAATAAAAATTGCTTTTATTTGATGAGGTGTGGAATTGCTCATCTACTTGGTACATTGCATAACGGACTCTATATCTTGCAACAAATGAATTTCGTCCTCAATGCACAACACAAACGAAAATTAGATAATAACGGGAACGCACGTCTGTGACACACTAGGCTAGGTCACATATCCCAAGATAGGATGAAAAGGTTGGTAGACTCAAAGAACCTAGAGGTTGGGGACTTGAGCGATCTACCAACTTGTGATTCCTGTCTAAAAGGGAAAATGACCAAGAAGCCCTTTGTAGGACAAAACAGGCTTGCCACAGGTCTGTTGGACTTGGTCCATACAGACGTATGTGGACCACTAAGGACGCAGGCCCGAGGTGGGTTCTCCTACTTCATAACCTTCACCGATGATCATTCACGGTATGGTTATGTTTAGCTGATGAGGTACAAGTCTGAAGCTCTTGAGAGGTTTAAAGAATTCAGACTTGAAGTGGAGAACCAAACCAACTGCAAAATTAAAGTCCTTCGGTCAGACCGAGGCGGTGAGTACCTTAGTACGGAGTTCCTAGATTATCTAAAAGAACATGGTATAATATCAGAATGGACACCTCCAGGAACACCACAGTTAAATGGTGTCTCTGAAAGGAGGAATCGAACCCTGTTGGACATGGTTCGGTCCATGATGAGTTTTACCAAATTGCCCTTATTGTTTTGGGGCTATGCACTAGAAACGGCGGCCAAATTGTTGAATTTAGCGCCTACTAGTACATTGACCCAAACGCCATATGAGATATGGCACGGCAAGCCTGCATCCTACAACTACTTGAAAGTGTGGGGTAGCCCCGCATACGTTAAGAGGTTAGTGGGAGATAAGTTAGAATGTAGGTCTAGTTTATGCAGGTTCGTTGGATACCCTAAAGAAACTGCGAGTTATTACTTTTATGACCCCTTGGAACAAAAGGTGTTTGTTTCAAGAAATGCAGTATTCTTGGAGTAAGGCTTCACGGAGGATATCCAACCTGATGAGCTGATCCTTGAGGAATCAAGTGATGGAATCCAGCCATCAGAGGAGGCCACGGAACCCTCACTTAGAGGATTTAGGATTAACAGCCGAAGGGCTGACCAACCTCGAGAAGTCCAACATGCTAGGCATGAAGGACAGCCTCAGGAACAGCCAGTCCCGGTTCCTGAACCGCCGGCTCCGATACAGTCAGCGCCCACAGTCACCACTGACATTCCCGTCCTCCGTAGGTCCACTAGAGAGTCCAAACCTCCAGTGAGATATGGCTTTCTAGGTGCGACCGATCTTTTGGATAACGATCCTAAGACGTATGGAGAAGCGATGTCAGACATCGACTCCGGGAAATGGCTTGAGGCCATGAAAGCCAAGATGGACTCCATGAGCGAGAACCAAGTTTGGAGTCTTGGAGATCCACCGAAAGGTGTTAAGCTAGTCGGCTGTAAGTGGGTCTACAAGCGCAACCTTGGCGTTGATGGAGAAGTCACAACCTTTAAGGCTAGGCTTGTAGCTAAGGGATACACTCAACGACCCGGGGTCGATTTTGAGGATACCTACTCGCCATAGCAGCATGGTATGACTATGAGATATGGCAGATGGACGTGAAAACGGCCTTCCTCAACGGTTTCGTTGAAGAAGAGATCTATATGGATCAGCCGCAGGGTTTCACGGTCACTGGAGAAGAACAGAAAGTCTGTCGTCTCTAGAAGTCCATCTATGGCCTCAAACAAGCCTCCCGAAGTTGGAACATTCGCTTTGATGAAGTAATACGGGGTTATGACTTCATAAAAAACGAATCCAACCCTTGTGTATACAAGAAGGTCAGTGGGAGCTCAATAGTGTTCCTAGTGCTTTATGTGGATGACATTCTGCTCATTGGTAATGACGTTAGAATGTTAGGAAACACAAAAGCATGGTTGTCAACCCAGTTTTCCATGAAGGACTTGGGTGAAGCGTCCTACATCCTAGGCATCCAGATTGTCAGGGACAGATCTAAAAGGATGTTAGGACTCACCCAAAACTCGTATATGGAGAAAGTCCTAAAGAGATATCGAATGGACAACTCCAAACGAGGATTCCTTCCAATGAGGCATGGGATCAAGTTGTCCAAGAAACAGTCCGCACAGACTGATGAGGAACTTGAAAGGATGAAAGTCATCCCCTATGCTTCTGCCGTAGGTAGCATCCAATATGCGGTCCACTGCACTAGGCCTGATATTGCATACGCTTTTAGCGTAACAAGCAGATATCAGTCCTGCGCAGGAGAGATACATTGGAATGTTGTTAAGGGCATCCTTAAGTACCTAAGGAGGACTAATGAAATGTTCCTAGTCTATGGCAATGGAGAACTAATTCTGGAAGGCTTTAGCGACGCTAGCTTCCAGTCTGATGACGATGATGCCAAGTCTCAATCGGGGTACGTATTCAAACTCAATGGAGGAGTAGTAGCTTGGAAAAGTTCCAAGCAAGCAACCATTGCTGACTCCACCACAGAGGCTGAATACATAGCAGCTTCAGAAGCTGCTAAGGAATCGGTTTGGATGAGAAACTACATCCAAGAGTTGGGTGTGGTGCCTAGCATCGCCGAGCCCGTTGTCATCTTCTGTGATAACAACGGAGCAATAGCGCAAGCAAAGGAACCGAGATCTCATCACCATTCCAAACACATTCTTAGACGCTACCATCTTCTTAGAGAAATGGTAGGAAGAGGTGACGTCCGGATGGACCGAGTCAACTTGGCAGACAACACAGCAGACCCGCTGACAAAGCCTATGTCGCAGAGCGCTCATACGCAACATCTTGAGAAGATGGGGATTAAGCATATGGGCAATTGACTTTAAAGGGCAAGTGGGAGATTGTTAGAATAAGTGACCATGTAAGCCAATTTTGGCAGTAATATGTAACCTATGTCTAGACAATTTTTTGGTATTCTATAAAAATATTTATGAATAAAGAAGTGAAAATTCATATGGCAATACTTTGTTTACGTTCACTTATATCTGCATTTACATTTCTGTTCACTACGCAAACAAAGCCCATGGACTGAGAATCGATTTCGGGGACTGGGACTACGCTTGGAGGTAGGTCCATGAAATCAGTCTTGCCGAATCAGTCCGGAAATCTCCAAGTCAAGGAATCCCAAAAATGGGTACCGGGATTCCCTTTTAGACTTGCACTAAGCATCTGCTGTCGTATTTCATCGACGGGTGACGAAGGTCGTCTAAGCAGTGTTAGTGCGTCAGCATGCTAGGAAGCAGCTGACTGAGGTGACTTACGGGAACCGTCTTACGGAGGACCTTGAGTATGGTCAGCAAGGTATGACGAGTATTCCCGGTTCCAACAGTACAGGCCAAGTCCTTTGACTTGAGGAACCGTTGAGTTCACCTGTACATCAGGTCTGTATCTTAGATATGGTGAGAGATTGCCAAAATACTCTTGAGTAGTCATAAGCCATGTCTAGTACAGCTCGGGTGTACAGAGTGACAGTAGTTTCCAAGAAAGGATCTGTCTCCTGTCAATAGGCATTGACAGTTGAGTCTCATGTATGCTCTGTGTCTTGTCCCTAAAATCTGTGGCCACAGTAACTGAACAGAAGGGAAGGTTTCCCTTGCGGCGTTTACTAAGGACAGACCGACACTTAGGTCCAAAATGGGTACCTGCTTTTTCCGTACCCTAGACTCTGAGTGATGAAACTGAAGACAGAAGGACAAGTGTACTGTTAGAGCCTAAATGTTCATCCCCCAATATTTCACCTAGTCTCTAGTGCCATGGACCGTTGCTAGATGGCCACCCATAGTAAGGGACGGATTTTAGGAATCCGACCAAGTCTAGCTGAATGGTGTGAAGGACAAGCGGATCTGCCCGGGAGCGCGAGCGGAAGCGAGAAAGCGTGGAATAAGTGTGTAAATTTAAATAAAATTCAAAATACGCGAATCCCAAGGGGTGTACCCTTGGGTGCTCAACCGGGCGTTCGATGTAGGATGTGTAAATATTAAAACATATATTTAAACACATAGGGCATAGATATATAAATGGAATCAATCAAAGCGTAATAAACCGTTACCTTTGATTGTTTAGCGTATGCTCCCGGCTACTAGCGTTGTTCCTTCTCCGGAATGCTCACGAAATCCAAACGTATGGATTCTCCAAAGGTGATCCACACCACACCGGAAGAAACACACGTTCTTCTTGCTAGAAAAGAACGGGTTTAGGAAGGAATCGGTTTAAGAGAAGAACACTATGAATTAGTGTTCTCTTAAACTTACTTTGTTCTTCTTCTTGATTCAAAATCAAGTGAAGAACACAAGTGTAAGAGAGGGAGGGAGCACGAAAATTGAGAGAGAGGAGAGGATTTTTGTCTTCTCTTTTTCCTAGAAAAAGATGAATAATGAATCACTTATGCTAGGTGTTGTATATTCTAATATATATACATAATTAATGTGATTATTGGAATGTGTCTAGGTTCATCCAAGGATGTCTAGATTCATTCCAATCAATCACCATCAATTCTTCAATCAAGCCTACCAAAATTTATGGTATCATCAAATCATACCAAAAGGGAAGAGCTTGATTGGAGTTGATTTGTCTCTTTCCAAAAGAGACAAGTCAACATACCACCTAGCATTAAACATGGCTGATTTTGCTTCCTCCAAGGGAGCATGTCGGCTATGTTTAATTAAGGGAAGAAGTCCAACTTCTTCCTATTCCAAATTAGGAATTATTTCTCCTCTCGGGTATAATTTAACGGCCCGGGTTTTATCGTAATCCAATTACGATGAACCCAATATTAAATCCAATTTAATGTCCACTTAAATTATTCCCGTTGATCTTTTAATCCAATTAAAAGATCCAACGTCTCAACATCTCAACTTTCCATATTTAATCGAAAATCCAATTTACCGATTAAATGAAAGCCCGATACAATATCGGCCCGTCCATCCAATGGACTTTCCCTTAAGTAATCCAATTACTTATTTTATCCTTCGAGATTGACTCCAAGTCGATCTCTCAACCTCCTCGGTGATTTGTGTGTGACCCTTTAGGTTCACCCTCAGCTAGACTTGGGCCCGTGTCCCACAAGGGCCCGTTACCATGGGTGGCCGTCTAGCAACGGTCCATGGCACTAGAGACTAGGTGAATTGGCGTGAACATTTAGGCGCCGATTCCGTACGGGTACGATCCTTCCGTCTACCGTCTCCCGGCCTTAGTCTAGGGTATGGAATTGGGCGTCGGTTCCCATCCTTGACTAGGCATCTATGCTTAATACTCGAGACTACGTATGCTTCATTGCATCGACACAGGGAAACCATTCCCTGTTCGACCAACCACTGTGGCCACAGCTTCAAACAGCATGTACGTGTCTCCGAGTGCATAGGAGATACCTCTGTCATATACTGACAGGGGACGGATCCTCTTCTTGGAATCCACCGTCCTCGCTACACATTCCGACTGCACTGGACAAGGCTTATAATGATCATCTTACAGAATGATCACCTCTCGCCAGATCCAAGATACAGCCGTCCTGTGCACGTGACTGCCATGATTCCTCAAGTCTGAGGATTACTCCCGTACTATCGGAACCGGGGAATCCAATCATACCGACCAAGCCTCCAAGGCTTCCATATGATGATCCCCGCGAGTCAGTCCAGTCGGCTCGACCCCAGTCGACCAACCCATCAAGATCGTGTAGGCGTCCCACGCCTGTCGCCGATGAAACACGGCACTCATCCAATGAACACGACTCTTGACGCAAGTCTCAATAGGACTCTCGATGCCCTGTCTCGAGGTCCTCGACTTGGAACGTTTCAGACCCAACTCTTAATCAGTTGGTTTCATGACCACCATCCAATGCGTGGCCCAACTGCACGAGTTGTTATCTATGGTCTGTGGGCTTTGTTGCGATATAAGTTAAACACCATTTTAACAAATGTAAGATGAGCGCAACAAAGAAGGTACCATTGGTGACGAATACTCATCTTATTCATCACATAATAATATAACATTCACATCAAGTTGTCGGATAGGTTACAAATTGCCAAACCTATTGGCTTTCTGGTCACCTATTCCAACATGGTGAACCTAAAGAGTCACACACTATCCACACACACTTAGTATTTAATTTGGAATTAAATATTGGAGTAAAGGAATGATTAAATTGGATTTAATCAGATCCTATATTTTCTTGGAGAATTAATTCCTTCTATTTATAAAGGGAATCAAATTAATAAATTTGATTTATTAAGGGAATTAATTTAATGGGCCTAGAATATATATGGATATTTATTCATTATATTTATTTAGCCTTTTGGAATATTTAATAGGATTTAAATATTCCATTAAATTAAATTAATGGTTGAGATTTAATGGGAGAGATCAAAGGCTAGGATTGAATTTGACAAGGTCAAATTCTACTATGACTAGGACTTTGACTAGGTCAAAATCCTAGTCAAATTAAGCTTCTAAAGAGTTGGAGTTTAAAGAGGATTAAACTCCTCATCTATATAAAACCCCTAGCCTTGCACCTTTTGAAGGATGATGATTCTTGAAATCACACACACAACACACACTCCCCCTTCTCCTACATCTCGTCCGCCCCTCTCTCTCTCACTCTCCAAGAAAATTATTTCTTGTTCTTTTGTTCTTGGAACATTAGAACTAAGGAAGATTAGTCCCGTTAATTCATAACGTGTGATTGATCTATCCTCTCCAAAAATACTTGTTCGTTGCTAGCATGACGTGCAAGATACGTGGGTGGATCGTGTGTCACGATTTGGAGGGTCTCAAGAACGAGATCTCGGTGCAAAACGGGAAACAACGCGTGTAGCCGTTGAAGACGAAAACGACAACGGGTAGGTCTCGTTTTATTTTTTCGTCCCTCTTTATTTTTCAACTCTATGGCCTCCATGATTTCTTTACATGTTATATGATCATGAGATACACCGAACGCCCGGGAACCTCAAGGGTACACACCTTGAGCGTGTTCTTTTAGATTAAAAGCATGCTTTAATTTTTTGTATGTTTATTTTATCGCGCTTTCGCATTCGCGCAATTCCCGGGACGATCCACCGATTTCTTTCACTATCAATAACGACGTCACAGACTTGTGGGTCGTTGCCTCGTATTAGACCAGCATATTGATCAACTCATGAATGGACTTCTCAAGTCCGTTCATCTTGTAGTTGACAATGAACGGTTCATAGGATGGAGGAAGCGACTGAAGGATAACGTCGATGTACGTGGCATTGTCAAGCTCAACTTTTAGGTCTTCAAGCTTCTCCACTAGGGATAGCAGCTTGACCCCATGACTCTATACAGAAGATCCTTCAGCTAGCTTGGTTCCAAAGAATGCGTTTATGGTGGCATAACTAATATGCCTGTATGGAACTAAATAAACCTTGTTTATACGGAACATTATGGCGGAGATGTTGTCCAGCCTATCATATTGCTTCTAAATGTCATTAGACATCGAAACCAATATGATACTGCGTACTTTCTGGTTATCCTCATGCCATTTCTCGAACGTCAAACGTTCTCTGGCGTGGACTCCTCCGGCAAGTCGCTCGGCGATGACTCATCCAAGATGTAGCATTGGTTCTCGAAAATGAGGACAATACTCAAGTTTCTTAGGCAGTCAAAATAGTTCATGCCATTAAATTTATTGGTCTCTAGTGAAAGCCTTGGGTAGGCGTGTGGATCGTCCCGGGAATAGCACGAATGCGGAAGCGCGGTATAATTTAAATTACAAAATTTAAACATGCATAATACGTATTAAAATAAAACACGTTCAAGGGGTGTGCCCTTGAAATTCCCGGGTGTTCAGTGTATCTAATGAATTAAATGAACATACATAGCAATCATGGAGGCCATAGGATTCATAAATAAAGAAGACGAAAACATAAACCGGAAACCTACCGATTCGTCGTTTTCCTCTTCTAACCGGTACTCGTGTTGTTCCCCGATTTGCTCCAAGATCTCATATGGGAGATCCTCTAATTCGTGACACGCAATCCACCCACGTATCTTGTACTTCGTGCTCGCGAACGAACAAGTACTTTAGTGGAGAGGATGGATCGATCACACGTTATTAATTTAACGAGATCAATCCTCCTATGTTCAATTGTTGAAGAACAAAAGAACAAGAAACAATTTCTTGGAAGAAATAGAGAGAGGCGGACGAGAGAGAGGAGAGAGCACACGAGTTTTGTGTGTGTGTGTGTGTGTGTGTGTCAAGAATCATCATCTTTGCATAAGTGAAGGGCTAGGAATATATATAGAGGAGGAATCCTTCCCTCTTCAAACTCCAATTCTTTGGAAGACTAATTTGACTAGGATTTTGACCTAGTCAAAGTCCTAGTCAAAGTAGCTCCTTCACCTAGTCAAATAAATCCTAGCCATCCATCTCTCCATTTAATATCAACCATCCATTTTAATTTAATGGAATATTTAAATCCTATTTAAATATTCCAAGGGCAATAAATAAATATATTAAATATAAATATTTATTCTAAGCCCATTAAATTAATTTTCTAATAAATCTAATTTATTAGATAAATCCCTTTTATCTAATAAAAGGAATTAATTCTCTCCAAGAAAATAAAGGACCCGATTAAATCCAATTTAATCATTCCATTTCTCCAAATATTTAATTCTAAATTAAATACTTTAAAGTGTGTGGATTGTGTGTGACTCTTTAGGTTCACCTTCAGCTAGACTTGGTTGGATTCCTAGAATCCGCCCGTTGCCATGGGTGGCCATCTAGCAACGGTCCATGGCACTAGAGACTAGGTGAATATACGAGGATGAACATTTAGGCTTTACAGTACAACTATCCTTCCGTCTACGGTCTCATCACTTAGGGTCTAGGGTACGAAAAATGCAGGTACCCATTTTGGACCTAAGTGTCGGTCTGTCCTTTACTAAACGCCGCAAGGGAAACCTTGTTAGAATAGGTGACCAGAAAGCCAATAGGTTTGGCGATTTGTAACCTATTATACAACTCGATGTAATTGTAATATTATTATGTGATGAATAAAGTGAGTGTTCGTCACTATTGGTACCTACTTTGTTGTGCTCACTTTACATTTGTTAAAACGGTTTTTAACTTATATCGCAACAAAGCCCACAGACCATGGATAACAACTCGTGCAGTTGGGCCACGCATTGGATGGTGGTCATGAAACCAACTGATTAAGAGTTGGGTCTGAAACGTTCCAAGTCGAGGACCTCGAGACAGGGCATCGAGAGTCCTATTGAGACTTGCATCAAGAGTCGTGTTCATTGGATGAGTGCCGTGTTTCATCGGCGACAGGCGTGGGACGCCTACACGGTCTTGATGGGTTGGTCGACTGGGGTCGAGCCGACTGGACTGACTCGCGGGGATCATCATATGGAAGCCTTGGAGGCTTGGTCGGTATGATTGGATTCCCCGGTTCCGATAGTACGGGAGTAATCCTCAGACTTGAGGAATCATGGCAGTCACGTGCACAGGACGGCTGTATCTTGGATCTGGCGAGAGGTGATCATTCTGTAAGATGATCATTATAAGCCTTGTCCAGTGCAGTCGGAATGTGTAGCGAGGACGGTGGATTCCAAGAAGAGGATCCGTCCCCTGTCAGTATGTGACAGAGGTATCTCCTATGCACTCGGAGACACGTTCATGCTGTTTGAAGCTGTGGCCACAGTGGTTGGTCGAACAGGGAATGGTTTCCTGTGTCGACGCAATGAAGCATACGTGGTCTCGAGTATTAAGCATAGATGCCTAGTCAAGGATGGGAACCGACGCCCAATTCCATACCCTAGACTAAGGCCGGGAGACGGTAGACGGAAGGATCGTACCCGTACGGAATCGGCGCCTAAATGTTCACGCCAATTCACCTAGTCTCTAGTGCCATGGACCATTGCTAGACGGCCACCCATGGTAACGGGCCCTTGTGGGACACGGGCCCAAGTCTAGCTGAGGGTGAACCTAAAGGGTCACCCACAAATCACCGAGGAGGTTGAGAGATCAACTTGGAGTCAATCTCGAAGGATAAAATAAGTAATTGGATTACTTAAGGGAAAGTCCATTGGATGGACGGGCCGATATTGTATCGGGCTTTCATTTAATCGGTAAATTGGATTTTCGATTAAATATGGAAAGTTGAGATGTTGAGACGTTGGATCTTTTAATTGGATTAAAAGATCAACGGGAATAATTTAAGTGGACATTAAATTGGATTTAATATTGGGATCGTCGTAATTGGATTACGATAAAACCTGGTCCGTTAAATTATACCCGAGAGGAGAAATAATTCCTAATTTGGAATAGGAAGAAGTTGGACTTCTTCCCTTAATTAAATATGGCCGACATGCTCCCTTGGAGGAAGCAAAATCAGCCATGTTTCATGCTAGGTGGTATGTTGACTTGTCTCTTTTAGAAAGAGACAAATCAACTCCAATCAAGCTCTTCCCTTTTGGTATGATTTGATCATACCATAAATTTTGGTAGGCTTGATTGAAGAATTGATGGTGATTGATTGGAATGAATCTAGACATCCTTGGATGAACCTAGACACATTCCAATAATCACATTAATTATGTATATATATTAGAATATACAACACCTAGCAAATGTGATTCATTATTCATCTTTTTTCTAGGAAAAAGAGAAGACAAAAATCCTCTCCTCTCTCTCAATTTTCGTGCTCCCTCTCTCTCTTACACTTGTGTTCTTCACGTGATTTTGAATCAAGAAGAAGAAAAAAGTAAGTTTAAGAGAACACTAATTCATAGTGTTCTTCTCTTAAACCGATTCCTTCCTAAACCCGTTCTTTTCTAGCAAGAAGAACGTGTGTTTCTTCCGGTGTGGTGTGGATCACCTTTGGAGAATCCATACGTTTGGATTTCGTGAGCATTCCGGAGAAGGAACAACGCTAGTAGCCGGGAGCATACGCTAAACAATCAAAGGTAACGGTTTATTACGCTTTGATTGATTTCATTTGTATATCTATGCCCTATGTGTTTAAATATATGTTTTAATATTTACACATCCTACATCGAACGCCCGGTTGAGCACCCAAGGGTACACCCCTTGGGATTTGCGTATTTTGAATTTGATTTAAATTTACGCACTTTCTCGACTTTCTCGCTTCCGCTCGCGCTCCCGGGCGGATCCGCTTGTCCTTCAAACCTTCCCTTCTGTTCAGTTACTGTGGCCACAGATTTTTAAAGACAAGACACAGAGCATTTGTGAGACACAACTGCCAATATCATTTGACAGGAGACAGATCCTTTCTTGGAAACTACTGTCACTCTGCACACCGGAGCTGCACTAGATATGGCTTATGACTACTCAAGCACATCTTGGCAATCTTTCACCATATCTAAGATATAGCCCTGATGTACAAGTAAACTCAGCAGTTCCTCAAGTCAAAGGACTTGACCTGTACCGTTGGAACCGGGAACATACGTCATACCTAACCGACCCTACTCTAGGTCCTCCGTAAGACAGTTCCCGCGAGTCACCTCAGTCAGCTGCTACCTAGCAGGCCAACCCACTAACACTGCTTAGACGACCCTCATCACCCGTTGATGAAATACAACAGCAGATGCTTAGTGCAAGTCTCATGGGGAATCTCGGTACCCATTTTTGAGATTCCTTGACTTGGAGATTTCCGGACTGATTCGGTGGAACTGATTTCATGGACCTACCTCCAAGCGTAGTCCCAGTCTCCGAAATATATTTTCAGTCCGTGGGCTTTGTTTGCGTAGTGAACAGATATGTATAAACCAGATAAAGTGAACGCAAACAAAGTAAATGCCAAATGAATTTCACTTCTTATTCATTAACGATTTATTAAAACTTCGAAATTGTTCAGATATAGGTTACAATTTGCTTACCAAGATTGGCTACATGGTCACCTATTCTAACAGGCAACCCCATCCAAAGAAGAAGAGAAGGGGAAGAAGGTGAACCTCGATCTTGATCTACTAAGAGTGCAGATTTCAGAAAATCCAGGAGCAATGTTGATTTCAAACACTTTGACAGGCGCAAATTACTTGTCATGGAGTAGATCTATCAAGATCGCCCTTAAAGCCAAGATGAAATTGGGGTACGTTGATGGTAAAAACCCCAAACTAGACGAAGATTCTAATGAGTATGAGTCTTGGGCAAGGTCAGACTCACTTGTGATTTCTTGGATTCTTAACACAATTTCGAAAGACATTATTAAATCCTTTCTCTACATTGATACGGCCAGAGAGCTGTGGTTAGAATTAGAGGGGAGACATGGCGTGAGTAATGGACCTCTGATTTATCAGCTACAGAGGGATATCGCTTCAGCAACACAAGGAACCCTTACTATATCAACCTATTTCGCATATTTGAAGAAGCTCTAGGACGAGCTGGGATGCCTCGTGACAACACTAAGTTGCAGTTGTGGCGCAATTAAGGAAATGACACAGTAGCAGCAGAGACACCGTATGATGCAATTTCTCATGGGTCTTAATGAGGTGTATGAACCGATCCGAGGGCAGATCCTAACGATGGAGCCTCTCCCTAATCTTGCAAAGGCCTATGCCATGATCTTAAGGGATGAACGTCAGAAGCAAGTAAGTACAGCCTTCTCCAGCCCTCTCCAAAATGGGGCCATGAATGCTAGGGATTTCCAAGGGGGCAAGAACTACTGGAGGAAGAAGTCTGCCCAAGAAAAGAGAGCACAATAGTGTAACCACTGTGGAAAGACGGGTCACCTGCAAGAAGGGTGCTTCGAACTCAAAGGTTATCCAGAGTGGTAAAAGGCACTTATAGAGCAAAGAAAGAAAAGAAGTGCTAGCACATATACCACAGCAAGCACCAGCAAAGCCATGAGTACCACAGCCAGCCAGACCAGTAATCAAGAATCAGTGCGAAATGTGATAGACTAGGAGGCAATAGCAGATTTTTATCTGGAGGGAGCTAAGGAGAGTTATGACTAGCAGCCAGTTAGTAAATACCGAGTATCCAGGATCAGATGAGCTGGAGGACTTTGCAGGTAAATCCTTGCTCAGCACTCTCCTTGAGCGTTCTGATTTTTGGGTTATTGACATGTGCCGTGAAGCATGAATTTTTCTCTTTATATTCACCTTGCTGATGGTTCTAAACAACTAGTTACAACAATAGGGGATGTTGAGCTCTCAAGTATTGCATGTTCCTAGCCTAAAGTTTAACCTGTTGTCAGACAGTAGATTATGCGAAAATACCAATGTCAGGTTCAAGTTCTATCATTCACAATGTGTTTTGTAGGACCACACGACTGGTAACACTATGGCAGTAGGGAAGCTGGTGGGAAAATTGTACATTCTTGATAAGGATTCCTTTAGTACCAACTATATCAACAGTGTAGTTAGAAATATAGCTGAGAAAGGACTAGTTGTTAGCACTTTGGATGCCAGTCTGTGGCACCAAAGGCTAGGCCATACATCACATATTGTACTTAGCCATTTATATTTCATGAATAAAGTGCTTGTTCCTCCAAACATGTGTGAAGTATGTCCACTTTCTAAGCAACAAAGATTATCTTTTCCCACTAGCCACACATAATCTGAAAATGTGTTTAATCTTATTCATGTTGACATTTGGGCCCCCTATAACAAGCCCTCTTTATCTAATTGTCACTATGTGTTAACTATAGTGGATGATTGCAGTAGATGCACATGGACATACCTTATGAAACAAAAATCACAAACAGTCTCCATCCTGAAGGCCTTCAATAAAATGATTCAAAATATGTTTGATAGGAAGATCAAAACTCCGAGAAGTGATAACGGCACCGAGTTTGTTAGCCAGGCCTGTCAAGCCTTCTTAGAAAAAGAAGGCATTGTTGACCAAAGGGTTTGTGTATACACACCCCAACAAAATGGGGTGGTAGAAAGAAAGCACAAGCACTTACTACAAGTTGCTAGGGCCCTAATGTTCCAGGCTGAGTTACCTAGCATCTTTTGGTCCGAAGCTATCCTCACTGCCACTTACATAATAAACAGACTCCCTATACAAGGCTTGAAGTGGAAAACCCCTTTTGAGGTCTTGCATACTAAAGAACCTGATTATAATCACATGAGGGTCTTTGGCAGCCTGTGCTTTGCCTCTAACACCAACCCTCATAATCATAAATTTGAACATAGGGCTATCAAGGGGGTTTTCCTTGTTAGAATAGGTGACCAGAAAGCCAATAGGTTTGGCGATTCGTAACCTATTATACAACTCGATGTAAATGTAATATTATTACATGATGAATAAAATGAGTATTCGTCACTTATGGTACTCTATTTGTTGCGCTCATTTCACATTTGTTAAAACGGTGTTTTACTTATATCGCAACAAAGCCCATAGACCACGGTTAACAACTCATGCAGTTGGGCAACGCATTGGATGGTGGTCATGAAACCAACTGATTTAGAGTTGGGTCTGAAACGTTCCAAGTCGAGGACCTCGAGACAGGGCATCGAGAGTCTTATTGAGACTTGCATCAAGAGTTGTGTTCATTGGATGAGTGCCGTGTTTAATCGGCGATAGGCGTTGGACGCCTACACGATCTTGATGGGTTGGTCGACTGGGGTCAAGCCGACTGGACTGACTCGCGGGAATCATCATATGGAAGCCTTGGAAGCTTGGTCAGTATGATTGGATTTCCCCAGTTCCGATAGTGCGGGGGTAGTCCTCAGACTTGAGGGATCATGGCAGTCGCGTGCGCAGGACGGCTGTATCTTGGATCTGGCGAGAGGTGATCATTCTGTAAGATGATCATTACAAGCCTTCTGCAGTGCAGTCGGAATGTGTAGCGAGGACGATGGATTCCACGAGGAGGATCCGTCCCCTGTCAGTATGTGATAGAGGTATCTCCTATGCATTCGGAGGCACGTTCATGCTGCTTAAAGCTGTGGCCACAGTGGTTGGTCGAACAGGGAATGGTTTCCTGTGTCGGTGCAATGAAGCGTACGTAGCCTCGAGTACTAAGCATAGATGCCTAGTCAAGGATGGGAACCGACGCCCAATTCCATACCCTAGAGTAAGGCCAGGAGACAGTAAACGGAAGGAATGGGCTCTAGTGCCCGTATGGAATTGGTGCCTAAATGTTCACACCAATTCACCTAGTCTCTAGTGCCATGGACCATTGCTAGACGGCCACCCATGGTAATGGGCTCTTGTGGGACACGGGCCCAAGTCTAGCTGAAGGTGAACCTAAAGAGTCACACACAAATCACCGAGGAGGTTAAGAGATTGACTTGGAGTCAATCTCGAAGGATAAATAAGTAATTGGATTACTTGAGGGAAAGTCCATTGGATGGACGGGCCGATATTGTATCGGGTCTTCATTTAATTGGTAAATTGGATTTTTGATTAAATATGAAAAGTTGAGACGTTGATACGTTGGATCTTTTTAATTGGATTAAAAGATCAACGGGAATAATTTAAGTGGACATTAAATTGGATTTAATGTTACGTTCGTCGTAATTGGATTACGATAAAACTCGGTCCATTAAATTTGACCCGAGAGGAGAAATAATTCCTATTTTGGAATAGGAAGAAGCTGGACTTCTTCCCATAATTGGACGTGGCCGAAATGCTCCCTTGGAGGAAGCAAAATCAGCCATGTTTCATGCAAGGTGGTATGTTGACATGCCTTTTTTTTTTGGAAAGAGACAAATCAACTCCAATCAAGTCCTTCCCTTTTGGTATGATTTGATCATACCATAAATTTTGGTAGGCTTGATTGAAGAATTGATGGTGATTGATTGGAATGTATCTAGACATCCTTTGATGAACCTATACACATTCCAATAATCACATTAATTATGTATATATATGAGTATACACAACACCTAGCATATGTGAATCATTATTCATCTTTTTCTAGGAAAAAAAGAAGAAGAAAAATTCGGCCCTCTCCTCTCTCTCAACTCTCGATTTTCTCCTCCCATTTCTACTTGTGTTCTTCACTTGGTTTTGAATCAAGAGGAAGAACAAAGTAGGTTTAAGAGAACACTAATTCATAGTGTTCTTCTCTTAAACTGATTCCTTCATTAAACCCATTTTTTCTTCTTGCAAGGAGAACGTGCATTTCTTCCGGTGTGGTGTGGATCACCTTTGGAGAATCCATACGTTTGGATTTCGTGAGCATACTAGAGAAGGAACAACGCAAGTAGCCGAACATACGTAGATCATCAAAGGTAACGATTTCATTACGCTTTGGTTGATTTACTATCTATCTATGCCCTATGTGATTTATGTACGCATTTAACATTTACATATCCTACATCTAACGCCCGGTTGGCACCCAAGGGTACACCCCTTGGGATATGTTTATTTAAATTGGATTTAAATTTACGCACATTTCTCCCTTGCTCGCTTCCACTTGCGCTCCCGGGCGGATCCGCTTGTCCTTCAAGTGGTATGAGAGCCCGGTTCGATGTAAGGGGCATAGGTCTATGTGCTTGGCATGATCTACTTGCTTTTTGGCTTTGATAGCATGTTAGATTACATAAACATGTGAATAATATGATGATTCAATTGTTTGAATTTGATGAACTTTTGGCATGCTTATTTTATATTAGATTGGATCTAAAATGCATGATTATTTTCAGAATTATTATTTATGTTTTTGTGCTGAAATGATGTTGAAAAACATGAAAAAAAAAATGGAATCGGACAGCAGTGGCAACAGTTGGCTGCCGCCCCTGCCGGCCGGTCACTGGCTGGCAGGCGCGCTATCGGGCGCGCGCGGGCTCACGCCTGGCCGGCGTGCCTGCCAGCGTGTGTGCTGGCAGGGGTAGCCGCGCATACCGCGGCCACGCGCAGGCGGGTGCCTGCGTAAGTGCTGTGAACAGGCGATCGCTGCCGGCCGAGGCCAGCGCGGCATGGGGCGCGCGCGCGCTGCCCTGTGCGCGTGGGTGGCCGGCAGGCACAACAGCTGGGCCGTTTTGTGCCGTTTCTCGATATTTTTCTGGAAAATTTGATTTTCTGTATTTTCTGCATAATATTCTGAAAATGTGTTGATTTTGCATATTTGATTTTGGAATAACTGGATTATTCCTTAGATTAAATTTGCTTAATTAACTTGGGATTAATACATGCATTGGATGCATTGTTTGTAATGTCCATTAAATTTGAAATTTGAATTTAATATATTATTTATATATTTATGCTTTTGTGATGTTGGACATCACATGGATATTGGAATATCCATTGGTTTAATGCATGATTATTTGGAATAATTGTGTTGTGTGTTGATGGAATAAATATGGGATGATTACAAGAGTCCCAGACCTTGTGTGTGGATGAATGTATGATCATTTATTTTCTGTTGGGTGGGGCCTGCGTGCCTCTGGTTTTTAGGACTATCATCTCTCGTATTTTCAGCCTCATGATGTTAAGGCTTGTTTTTATTATTACCAATGTATTACTTTCAGTTGTAATGAGAGTAGATAGGATTGGTGAAGTTTTAATTTTAACAAGCATTTGGAATCGGAGACCCCAAGGAGGAGCATCAAGGCGTGAAACAAGAGCACTACAAGGTCCATTGAAATGACAATGGGTATATTGTTATTGTAATAATTTAGGACGACCCTAGGTAGACCATAGACTTACTGCGAGCTCAGTGGCGCATAGGTTGTGAAAAGGAATTGTGGATCGTCCCGGGAAAAGCGCGAATGCGGAAGCGCGGTATAATTAAAAAAATAAATGCGGAATTTAAACATGCTTTTAAATTAAAACACGTTTCAAAGGGTGTGCCTTTGAAATTTCCCGGGTGTTCGGTGTATCTCATGAATAAATCACATATAACATATCATGGAGGCCATAGGGTTGAAAAAATAAAAGAGGACGAAAATCTAAAACGAGACCTACCCGTTGTCGTTTTCGTCTTCAACGGCTACACGCGTTGTTCCCCGTTTTGCACCAAGATCTCGTTCTTGAGACCCTCCAAATCGTGACACACGATCCACCCACGTATCTTGCACGTCGTGCTAGCAACGAACAAGTTTTATTTTGGAGTGGATGAATCAACAACACGTTATGAATTAACGGTATTGATTCATCAAATTCAAATGTTCCAAGAACAAGAGAACTAGTGGAATGTGTTTCTTGGAGAGAGAGAGGCGGACGAGAGATGAGAGGGAGAGATCCGAGTGTGTGTGTGTGTTGTGTGTGTGTTGGAGATTCATCATCCTTCAACTTGTAGGATGCTAGGGGTTTATATAGAAGAGGAGTTTTAATCCTCTTTAAACTCCTTTTTTAAGAACTCTAATTTGACTAGGATTTTGACCTAGTCAAAGTCCTAGTCAAAGTAGTGTTTTGACCTAGTCAAAACAATCCTAGCCATCCATCTCTCCCATTGATCTCAACCGTTGATTTAATTTAATTTAATGGAATATTTAAAACCTATTTAAATATTTCCAAGAGGCTAAAATAAATATAAATATTATTTTAAGCCCATTAAATAAATCCCTTTGATAAATCTAATTTATCAATTTAATTCCTTATATCTAATAGAAGGAATTATTTCTCCAAGAAAAATAAAGGACCCGATTAAATCCAATTTAATCATTCCTTCACTCCAATATTTAATTCCTAATTAAATATCTAAATGTGTGTGGATAGTGTGTGACTCTTTAGGTTCACCTTTCAGCTAGACTTGGTCGGATTCCTAGAATCCTTCCGTTACCATGGGTGGCCATCTAGCAACGGTCCATGGCACTAGAGACTAGGTGAAATATTCAGGGATGAACATTTAGGCTCTAATAGTACACTTGTCCTTCTGTCTTCGGTCTCATCACTTAGAGTCTAGGGCACGGAAAATGCAGGTACCCATTTTGGACCTAAGTGTCGGTCTGTCCTCACTAAACGCCGCAAGGGAATCCTTCCCTTCTGTTCAGTCACTGTGGCCACAGTTTTAGGGACAAGACCTAGAGTATACATGAGACTCAACTGCCAAAACCTATTGACAGGAGACAGATCCTTTCTTGGAAACTACTGTCACTTTGCACACCAGAACTGCACTAGACATGGCTTATGACTACCAAAGAGAATTCTGGCAATCTCTCACCATATCTAAGATACAGCCCTGATGTACAGGTAAACTCAGCAATTCCTCAAGTCAAAGGACTTGACCTGTACCGTTGGAACCGGGAATACACGTCATACCTTGCTGACCATACTCAAGGTCCTCCGTGAGACGGTTCCCGCGAGTCACCTCAGTCAGCTGCGTCCTCGCATGCTAACCCACTAACACTGCTTAGACGACCCTCGTCACCCGTCGATGAAACACGACAGCAGGTGCTTAGTGCAAGTCTCAAATGGAATCCCGGTACCCATTTTCGGGATTCCTTGACTTGGAGATTTCCGGACTGATTCGGGAAGACTGATTCCATGGACCTACCTCCAAGCGTAGTCCCAGTCCCCGAAATTGATTCTCAGTCCGTGGGCTTTGTTTGCGTAGTGAACAGATATGGAAAACAAATATAAGTGAACACAAACAAAGTGATGCCAAATGAAATTCACTTCTTTATTCATTAATGATTTATCAAACACCTATTGTCTAGACATAGGTTACATATACCCGCCAAAATTGGCTTACATGGTCACCTATTCTAACAATCTCCCACTTGACCTTTAAAGCCAATCACCCATATGCCTAATCCCCATCTTCTCAAGATGTTGCGTATGAGCACTCTGCGACATAGGCTTTGTCAGCGGGTCTGCTGTGTTGTCTACTGAGTTGACTCGGTCCATCCGAACGTCACCTCTTCCTACCATTTCTCTAAGAAGATGGTAGCGTCTAAGAATGTGTTTGGAACGGTGATGAGATCTCGGTTCCTTTGCTTGCGCTATTGCATCGTTGTTATCACAGAAGATGACAACGGGCTCGGCGATGCTAGCACCACACCCAACTCTTGGATGTAGTTTCTCATCCAAACCGCTTCCTTAGCAGCTTCTGAAGCTGCTATGTATTCAGCCTCAGTGGTGGAGTCAGCAGTGGTTGCTTGCTTGGAACTTTTCCAAGCCACTACTCCTCCGTTGAGTTTGAATACATATCTCGATTGAGACTTGGCATCATCGTCATCAGACTGGAAGCTAGCGTCGCTAAAGCCTTCCAGAATAAGTTCTCCATTGCCATAGACCAAGAACATTTCCTTAATCCTCCTAAGGTACTTAAGGATGCCCTTAACGGCGTTCCAATGTGCCTCTCCTGCACAGGACTGATATCTGCTTGTCACGCTCAAAGCGTATGCAACGTCAGGCCTGGTGCAATGGACCGCATATTGGATGCTACCTACGGCAGAAGCATAGGGGATGACTTTCATCATTTCAGGTTCCTCATCAGTCTGCGGGGACTGCTTCTTGGACAACTTGATCCCATGCCTCATTGGAAGGAATCCTCGTTTGGAGTTGTCCATTCGATATCTCTTTAGGACTTTCTCCATATACGAGTTTTGGGTGAGCCCTAACATCCTTTTAGATCTGTCCCTGACAATCTGGATGCCTAGGATGTAGGAGGCTTCACCCAAGTCCTTCATGGAAAACTTGGTTGACAACCATGCTTTTGTGTTTCCTAACATTCTGACGTCATTACCAATGAGCAGAATGTCATCCACGTAAAGCACTAGGAACACTATAGAGCTCCCACTGACCTTCTTGTATACACAAGGGTCGGATTCGTTTTTGATGAAGTCATATCCCCGTATTACTTCATCGAATCGAATGTTCCAACTTCGGGATGCTTGTTTGAGGCCATAGATGGACTTCTGGAGACGACAGACCTTCTGTTCTTCTCCAGTGACCGTGAAACCCTCCGGCTGATCCATATAGATCTCTTCTTCAACGAAACCGTTGAGGAAGGCCGTTTTCACGTCCATCTGCCATATTTCATAGTCATACCATGCTGCTATGGCAAGCAGGATCCGTATGGACTTAGCCATGGCTACTGGCGAGTAGGTATCCTCAAAATCGACCCCGGGTCGTTGAGTGTATCCCTTAGCTACAAGCCTAGCCTTAAAGGTTGTGACTTCTCCATCAACGCCGAGTTTGCGCTTGTAGACCTACTTACAGCCCACTGGCTTAACACGTTTCGGTGGATCTACAAGTCTCCAAACTTGGTTCTCGCTCATGGAGTCCATTTCGGTCTTCATGGCCTCAAGCCATTTCCCGGAGTCGATGTCAGACATCGCTTCCCCGTATGTCTTAGGATCGTTATCCAGAAGATCGGTCGCACCTAGAAACCCATATCTCACTGGAGGTCTGGATTCTCTAGTGGACCTACGGAGGACGGGAACGTCAGTGGTGACTGTGGGCGCTGACTGTATCGGAGCCGGCGGTTCAGGGACCGAGACTGGCCTTTCTTGAGGTTGTCCTTCATGCCTAGCATGTTGGACTTCTCTAGGTTGGTCAGCCCTCCGTGCATTAATCCTGAATCCTCTTGGTGAGGTTTCCGCGGCTATTTCTGATGGCTGAGTTCCATCACTTGATTCCTCAAGGATCAGCTCATCAGGTTGGATATCCTCCGGGAAGCCTTGCTCCAAGAATACTGCATTCCTTGAAACAAATACCTTTTGTTCCAAAGGGTCATAAAAGTAATAACCCGCAGTTTCTTTAGGGTATCCAACGAACCTGCATAGGCTAGACCTGGATTCTAGCTTATCTCCCACTAACCTCTTGACGTATGCGGGGCTACCCCACACTTTCAAGTAGTTGTAGGACGCAGGCTTGCCGTGCCATATCTTATATGGCGTTTGGGTCAATGCACTGGTAGGCGCCAAATTCAACAACTTGGCTGCCGTTTCTAATGCATAACCCCAAAACGATAAGGGCAATTTGGTAAAACTCATCGTGGACCGAACCATGTCCAACAGGGTTCGGTTCCTCCTTTCAGAGACGCCATTTAACTATGGTGTTCCGGGAGGTGTCCATTCCGATATTATACCATTTTCTTTTAGATAATCTAGGAATTCGGCACTAAGGTATTCACCGCCTCGGTCTGACCGTAGGACTTTAATTTTGTAGTTGGTCTAGTTCTCCACTTCAAGCCTGAATTTTTTAAACCTCTCAAGAGCTTCAGACCGTACCGTGAATGATCATCGGTGAAGGTTATGAAGTAGGAGAACCCACCTCGAGCCTGCGTCCTTAGTGGTCCACATACGTCTGTATGGACCAAGTCCAACAGACCTGTGGCAAGCCTGCTTTGTTCTACAAAGGGCTTTTTGGTCATTTTCCCTCTTAGACAAGACTCACAAGTTGGTAGATCACTCAAGTCCCCAACCTCTAGGTTCTTTGAGTCTACCAACCTTTTCATCCTATCTTGGGATATGTGACCTAGCCTAGCGTGCCACAGGCGTGCGTTCCCGTTATTATCTAATTTCCGTTTGTGTTGAGCGTTAAGAACGAAATTCGTTTGTTGCAAGATATAGAGCCCGTTGTGCAATGTACCAAGTAGATGAGCAATTCCACACCTCATCAAATAAAAGCAATTTTTATTGATTCTGAACTCATAACCACTATTGTCCAACAATGGAATGGAAATGATGTTCTTAATCATACTAGGTACAAAATAAACCTGCTCTAATTCTATGCTAATGGTATCACTAATTACTAAAGTGGCGGATCCTACTGCTTCTGCCGAGATGGCCTTGCCATTTCCAAGCTTCAGGATCATGTCCCCGCTACTTAGTTTTCTGCTTCTTTTCAGCACCTGCAAATCATTGCAAATGTGAGCTCCACAGCCGGTATCCAATACCCAAGAGGCAGAATTAGTGACCATGTTAACCTCAATCACAAATATACCTTGGTTTGAGAAGAGTTTGGGGCACTCTCTCTTCCAATGCCCTTTCTCACGGCAGTTGATACATATGTCATTTGCCTTTGACTGTTGCTTGGAGACAACCTTTCCCCTCTTTGGCAATGGGAACACTCTGAGTGTTCGTAGCTGCTATGACGGCTTTTCCCTTCCCCTTCTTCTTTTTCCAACGTCCGGCACCCTTGCCTTTCGTCTTGGAAGTTGAAGCACCTCCAAACAATACCGAAGGCGTGGACTTCTTAGTCGTTGCCTCGTATTGCACCAACATATTGATCAACTCATGAATGCCCTTCTCAAGTGTATTCATGTTATAGTTGACGATAAATTGGTCGAAGGAGGGTGGGAGTGACTGAAGGATCACATCTATGTACGTTTCGTTATCGAGACCTGCCTTTAGGTCCTCGAGCTTTTCCACTAGGGTAAGCATTTTAACCCCATGCTCTTGTACAGAGGATCCTTCTGTCATTTTAGTTCCAAAGAACGCCTTGGTCGCGACATACCTAGTATGCCGGTCCGGGACTGCATAGCAATCCTTAAGGCGAGCCATAATGGAAGGGACATCGTCTAGCCTTTCATATTGCTTCTGAATCTCATTGGTCATCGAAGCAAGTATGATGCTACGGACCTTCCGGTTATCCTTATGCCAAGTCTCGAACGTCTCACGTTCTTCTGGCGTGGATCCTTCCGGTAAGGTCCTAGGGAGAGGCTCGTCCATGACGTAGCCTTGGTTCTCGTAATCTAGGACTATCCTGAGATTGCGCAACCAGTCGTTGTAATTTGTTCCATTGAATTTGTTTGTCTCAAGAATGGTTGATAGTGGGTTCTTAGACATTTTAAAATCTACATTTTAGAAAACAACGCGCGATCAGCAGAAAATAAAGACGGTGGTTTGATGAAATAATTAAATGCTTGGTCTTTAGTCATTTAATCCTCCCACTATTTATACGAAAACACGGTACTCTCAAACGTGATTTTCAGGAAATCCTTTCCTAGTGGGCTTGGGATCCACAGCGATTTTTCCCATACCCCGCTTTTACGATTCGCATGGAAAAGATCCTGTGGGAGGTATTCCATACCATTCTCGTTCCACGAGATTCCCAAGATTATTGCCTCACCCTTTCGCATGATCCCGAGGACTCCAAGCGAATCATGCTAATTGGGCGTTAGACCCGACCCAATCGACCGAGCCACAGACCCACTGGTACCCCCACGACTCGTGAGACAGGTAACAGCAGCCCATTTTTCGTTCATGACACAGTGCAGCTTCTTTTAAGGACAATAACGTGCCACGACATGTGAGACCACGCTATTGACCTAAAACAGCTTCCTCACTGTGCCATGGATTGGAAGGCATGGACAAACTCCTAGAGTTCATGTCCACTTTATCTAGGGTCTAATATTTCAACATTGGTCCAACCAATGTGAGAGTAGTGAATGACCGAGATCTCATAATATATCCATACATTCATCCATAATGCATAAATAAAATCCATCCATAGCAGTTATATGATAAATAAAAGCCATTCATCCATCATAATAACCACATGCAAAATTAAAGCCTAGCACGCCCCTGTTGGATGATCACGAGCCGAATCCTATGCGATCCATTGAGCCCGCAGTGGATCTGTGGTCAATCTAGGGTTGGTCCTATACTATTACAATAATAGTAACCCAATCATCATGCTGATGGGCCTTGGTCTCTTTTCCTCTTTCTTCACTTCATGGAAAACGCCAAGGGACCTCCGGTCTGGGCTCTCCATGTGGTCCTTCCTTCTACTCCACCAATTACAAAAATGGAAACCTCACTCCTAGTCTACTCTCATTACATAAAAAATAGAAACCCCAGTGAAAACCCGGGGGGAGTACATAAGGAGGGAGGTAGAAAGCCTTATTATTCCAAGGCACTAGAAAGAGAGAAGGAGAAAGCAGTTAAAGAGGCACACAGGCCCAACAGAAAATTAAACCATACATCCGGTCTAGGGCTCGTGATCATCCATTTCCATCCAACACACATAATCACATGATCCAATCACATAATTACAATATACCAATAATTCATGATTTCCAATCATAATAATCCAAAACAGAAATAAATGATCATGTGCGCAACGTGTGAAAAATAAAACACAAATATTGGTAATAATATTTTTCTCGTTTTAGGAAAACCTTTCCTCATTATTTTAAGTAAAATAACCCCGGGATTCCAAATCCAATTTATTTTACTCCTAAAATAATGTCTTTAGGAATTTAGGCAAAATTGAACCCAAAAAATGAATTTTCAGAATTAATTCAAAATTAAAAACTGAAAATTAAATAAATAAAAAAATAAAAAATAAAATAAAATAAAATAAAATAAAATAATACTAGGGTTTCAAGAAACCCTAGCTGCTGCAGCCACCGGCCGCCGCCACCGGCAGCAGCCGGCAGGCCGTGCGCGCAGGGCAGCAGGCCCAGCCTGCCGCCCCTGCGCGCGCGCAGGCCCTTTGCCTGCGTGCGCGCGCGCCTGGCCGGCAGCGCGCTGCGCGGCCTGGTGTTCCGGCAGGCCGTCGCGCGCGCAGGCTCCTCTGCCTCGCGCGCGCCGGCCTGCTGGTCGCCAGCCGCGTGCTTGCGCTGCGCGCAGACGCCTCCGTCTGCGTGCGCGCGCGCCCGCGCGCAGCCATCCTGGCTGCGCGCTGCCCCTGCGCGACTAGCTGGGCGGGCGCGCGCAGGCTACCCTTGCCTGCGCGCGTCTGCCCTGCCGGCAGCGCTCGGCTGCGCGCGGCCAGCCTTCCCGGCTGGCCGGCTGTGGCGTTTCTCGTTTTCAGTTCAAATTTTCCCGTTTCCCAAGAAAAACAGAAAAATACCAATATTCAGAATTTCACACGAATTAAAAGCAATAAAACAACATGCTTTAATAATCAAGAAAATCAAGATTCAATTAAAACATGCTCAAAACACGTTTCATGCTTAAAACGCACATAAACCCTAGGCCTATACACCGAACCGGGCTCTGATACCACTGAAAAGGAATTGTGGATCGTCCCGGGAAAAGCGCGAATGCGGAAGCGCGGTATAATTAAAAAAATAAATGCGGAATTTAAACATGCTTTTAAATTAAAACACGTTTCAAAGGGTGTGCCTTTGAAATTTCCCGGGTGTTCGGTGTATCTCATGAATAAATCACATATAACATATCATGGAGGCCATAGGGTTGAAAAATAAAAGAGGACGAAAATCTAAAACGAGACCTACCCGTTGTCGTTTTCGTCTTCAACGGCTACACGCGTTGTTCCCCGTTTTGCACCAAGATCTCGTTCTTGAGACCCTCCAAATCGTGACACACGATCCACCCACGTATCTTGCACGTCGTGCTAGCAACGAACAAGTTTTATTTTGGAGTGGATGAATCAACAACACGTTATGAATTAACGGTATTGATTCATCAAATTCTAATGTTCCAAGAACAAGAGAACTAGTGGAATGTGTTTCTTGGAGAGAGAGAGACGGACGAGAGATGAGAGGGAGAGATCCGAGTGTGTGTGTGTGTTGTGTGTGTGTTGGAGATTCATCATCCTTCAACTTGTAGGATGCTAGGGGTTTATATAGAAGAGGAGTTTTAATCCTCTTTAAAATCCTCTTTTAAGAACTCTAATTTGACTAGGATTTTGACCTAGTCAAAGTCCTAGTCAAAGTAGTGTTTTGACCTAGTCAAAACAATCCTAGCCATCCATCTCTCCCATTGATCTCAACCGTTGATTTAATTTAATTTAATGGAATATTTAAAACCTATTTAAATATTTCCAAGAGGCTAAAATAAATATAAATATTATTTTAAGCCCATTAAATAAATCCCTTTGATAAATCTAATTTATCAATTTAATTCCTTATATCTAATAGAAGGAATTATTTCTCCAAGAAAAATAAAGGACCCGATTAAATCCAATTTAATCATTCCTTCACTCCAATATTTAATTCCTAATTAAATATCTAAATGTGTGTGGATAGTGTGTGACTCTTTAGGTTCACCTTTCAGCTAGACTTGGTCGGATTCCTAGAATCCTTCCGTTACCATGGGTGGCCATCTAGCAACGGTCCATGGCACTAGAGACTAGGTGAAATATTCAGGGATGAACATTTAGGCTCTAACAGTACACTTGTCCTTCTGTCTTCGGTCTCATCACTTAGAGTCTAGGGCACGGAAAATGCAGGTACCCATTTTGGACCTAAGTGTCGGTCTGTCCTCACTAAACGCCGCAAGGGAATCCTTCCCTTCTGTTCAGTCACTGTGGCCACAGTTTTAGGGACAAGACCTAGAGTATACATGAGACTCAACTGCCAAAACCTATTGACAGGAGACAGATCCTTTCTTGGAAACTACTGTCACTTTGCACACCAGAACTGCACTAGACATGGCTTATGACTACCAAAGAGAATTCTGGCAATCTCTCACCATATCTAAGATACAGCCCTGATGTACAGGTAAACTCAGCAATTCCTCAAGTCAAAGGACTTGACCTGTACCGTTGGAACCGGGAATACACGTCATACCTTGCTGACCATACTGAAGGTCCTCCGTAAGACGGTTCCCGCGAGTCACCTCAGTCAGCTGCGTCCTCGCATGCTAACCCACTAACACTGCTTAGAAGACCCTCGTCACCCGTCGATGAAACACGACAGCAGGTGCTTAGTGCAAGTCTCAAATGGAATCCCGGTACCCATTTTCGGGATTCCTTGACTTGGAGATTTCCGGACTGATTCGGGAAGACTGATTCCATGGACCTACCTCCAAGCGTAGTCCCAGTCCCCGAAATTGATTCTCAGTCCGTGGGCTTTGTTTGCGTAGTGAACAGATATGGAAAACAAATATAAGTGAACACAAACAAAGTGATGCCAAATGAAATTCACTTCTTTATTCATTAATGATTTATCAAACACCTATTGTCTAGACATAGGTTACATATACCCGCCAAAATTGGCTTACATGGTCACCTATTCTAACAGGTTGGGCATGTGATCATCCTAACAGGGGTATGTTATGTTTTCTGCATGCGGCGTATTTAATTATCGCTTTAAATATTGGATATTTATGCATGCTAAAACACCATAATTGTCTCGGTCGTACACAAACTCTCATTTGGTTGGACCAAATTAATTATTAGGCCCAGAACGGACTTGGATCAAAATGGTGTTTTGATCTGTCCGAGCCTTCCATCCACAGCAATGTGGTGAGGAAGCTACCACTACCCAAGTGTGGTCTCACGGGTCGTGGCACATTTGGACTAGGGGAAAGCTGCACCATTGTTGTGAACAAAAAGACTGCGCTCGCTGTTTCACTGTCTCACGAGTCGTGGGGGGCAACAGTTTGAGGCATGATTTGGTTGATAGGTCGGGCCCAACACTGAGTAACATGGTTCGCTTGGAGTCCTCAGAACCATGCGAATAGGTGAGGCAAAATATCTTGGCAATCTCATTAGATGAGAATGATATTGGATATCTCCAACGAGGTCTACTTTATGTGAATTGTAAAAGCGGGGCATGGAGATTACGCTTGTGGATCCCGAGCCCACTAGGAAATAGTTTCCCGAAACTCCGCTTGAGAGTGGCAGACTTTCGTATAAATAGTGGGAGGGTTAAAGACTAAAAGACCAAGTCTTCAACTTGAACAATAATGTTATCATCACCTGCTAATTTCTGCTTTACATTTTCATTAATGTAGATATGTCTAAGAATCCATTAACCATGGTACTTGAGACTAATAAATTCAACGGAACCAACTATTCGGACTGGCTGAGAACCTGAGGATTGTCCTCGATTTCGAGAACCAAGGCTACGTCTTGGACGAGCTGCCAGTGAGCGACTTACCGGGGGGTCCACGCCAGAAGAACGTTTGACGTTCGAAAAATGACATGAGGACAACCGGAAAGTACGCAGTATCATACTGGCTTCGATGTCTAACGACATCCAGAAGCAGTATGAGAGGCTGGACAACGTGTCTGAAAGAAATCGGTGGATCGTCCCAGGAATTGCGCGAATGCGGAAGCGCGATAAAAAATAAACATACAAAAATAAAAGGCATGCTTTTAATTGAAAAGAACACGCTCAAGGGGTGTGCCCTTGAGGTTCCCGGGCGTTTGGTGTATCTCATGATCATATAACAAATAAAGAAATCATGGAGGCCATAGAGTTGAAAAAATTAAAGAGGGACGAAAAGATAAAACGAGACCTACCCGTTGTCGTTTTCGTCTTCAACGGCTACTCGCATTGTTCCCCGTTTTGCACCGAGATCTCGTTCTTGAGACCCTCCAAATCGTGACACACGATCCACCCACGTATCTTGCACGTCGTGCTAGCAACGAACAAGTGTATAATTTTTTGGAGTGGACGAATCAATAACACGTTATCAATTAACGGTATTGGTTCGTCTAAGTTCTAATGTTCCAAGAACAAAAGAACTAAGAAAAATATATTTTCTTGTTGGAGAAAGAGAGAGGGGCGGACGAGAGGTAGGAGAGGGGAGAGTGTGTGTTGTGTGTGTTTTCAAGAATCATCATCCTACAATTGTTGGAAGCTAGAGGTTTATATAGAGGAGGAGTTTAATCCTCCTTAAACTCCAACTCTAAGTACTCTAATTTGACTAGGATTTTGACCTAGTCGAAGTCCTAGTCAAACTAGTGTTTGACCTAGTCAAACGAATCCTAGCCTTTCATCTCCCCTTTCCATCTCAACCGTTGATTTTAATTTAATGGAATATTTAAATCCTATTAAATATTCCAAAAGGCTAAAAGAATAAATATAATATAATATATAAATATTATTATTTATTCTAAGCCCATTAAATCAACCCTTTTAATAAATCCTATTTATTAATTTAATTCCCTTTATCAAATAGAAGGAATTAATTTCTCCAAGAAAATATAGGACCCGATTAAATCTAATTTAATCATTCCTTTACTCCAATATTTAATTCCAAATTAAATACTAAGTGTGTGTGGATAGTGTGTGACTCTTTAGGTTCACCATTCAGCTAGACTTGGTCGGATTCCTAGAATCCGCCCGTTACCATGGGTGGCCATCTAGCAACGGTCCATGGCACTAGAGACTAGGTGAAATATTCGGGGATGAACATTTAGGCTCTAACAGTACACTTGTCCTTCTGTCTTCGGTCTCATCACTTAGAGTCTAGGGCACGGAAAAAGCAGGTACCCATTTTGGACCTAAGTGTCGGTCTGTCCTTACTAAACGCCGCAAGGGAAACCTTTCCCTTCTGTTCAGTTACTGTGGTCACAGATTTTTAAAGACAAGACACAGAGCATACATGAGACTCAACTGTCAACATCTTTGACAGGAGACAGATCCTTTCTTGGAAACTACTGTCACTTTGTACACCCGGGCTGCACTAGACATGGCTTATGACTACTCAAGAGTATTTTTGGCAATCTCTCATCATATCTAAGATACAGACCTGACGCACAGGTAAACTCAGCAGTTCCTCAAGTCAAAGGACTTGGCCTGTACTGTTGGAACTGGGAATACACGTCATACCTTGCTGACCATACTCAAGGTCCTCCGTAAGACGGTTACCGCGAGTCACCTCAGGCAGCTGCTTCCTAGCATGCTGACCCACTAACACTACTTAGACGACCTTCGTCACCCGTCGATGAAACACGACCGTAGATGCTAGTGCAAGTCTCAAAGGGAATCCCGGTACCATTTTCGGGATTCCTTGACTTGGAGATTTCCGGACTGATTCGGTAAGAGTGATTTCATGGACCTACCTCCAAGCGTAGTCCCAGTCCCCGAAATCGTTTCTCAGTCCGTGGGCTTTGTTTGCGTAGTGAACAGAAATGTAAATGCAGATAAGTGAACGTAAACAAAGTATTGCCATTTGAATTTTCACTTCTTTATTCATAAATGTTTTATCAAATACCAAAGAATTGTCTAGACATAGGTTACATATTCCTGCCAAAATTGGCTTAGATGGTCACCTATTCTAACAGTCTCCGCCATAATGCTCCGCATGAACGAGGTTTATGCGGTTCCGGATAGGCATATTGGATATGCCGCCACAAAAGCATTCTTTGGCACCAAGCTTGCTGAAGGAGCTTCTGTACAAAGTCATGGGGTCAAGATGCTCTCCCTAGTGGAGAAACCCGAGGACCTTAAAGCTGGGCTTAACAATGACACGTACATTGACGTGATCCTCCAGTTGTCTCTTTCGTCCTATGACCCATTTGTTGTAAACTACAACATGAACGGACTTGAGAAGTCTATTCATGAGTTGATCAACATGCTGGTCCAATACGAGGCAACGACCCACAAGTCGGCGCCAACGGTATTGATAGGAGAGGCTTCGACCTCCAAGGCGAATGGCAAGAGGGCCGGACGCTGGAAGAGGAAGAAGGGGAAAGGGAAGACGGTTGCAGCCCCTGCTCGTGCTCCGGGCGTCCCTGTTGCTCCGGTGGGACTGAGCAAAGGGAAAGGGAAGGCCCGTGGTTCTCAGCGGTCCAAGGCAAATGATGTCTGCAGGCATTGCCAAGGGAAGGGGCATTGGAAGATGGAGTGCCCATAATCCTCTCCAACCAAGGTATGTTTGTGGTTGAAGTAAATATGATTACTAATTCTGCTTCATGGGTATTGGATACCGGGTGTGGTGCTCACATCTGCAATGATTTGCAGGCACTGCAAAGAAGCAGAAGGCTAACCAAGGATGAGATGATCCTGAGGCTAGGCGATGGCAAAGCCGTTGCTGCGGAAGCCGTAGGGTTACTAGAGTTAGCCATTAGTAGTCATGTTAGGATTGTACTTAACGACTATTTCTATGTACCTAGCATGATTAAAAATATTGTTTGCATCCTAGTCCTTGATAAGGAGGGATATGAATTCACCATCAATAAAAACAGTTTTTTCATTATGAAAGATGCTATTTTTCACCTACTTGGTACATTGGCCAACGGTCTGTACATACTTCAACAATCTAATTGGATTATGACTACAGAACACAAACGAAAACGTCATGATCATAATAACGCACAGATATGGCATGCGAGGTTAGGTCATATCTCTAAAGATAGGATAAGAAGATTAGTGGACTCAAAATGTCTAGAACTAGACAATTTGGACAACCTACCGACCTGCGAATCCTGTCTAAAGGGAAAGATGACCAAGAAATCCTTTGTTAGACAAAGCACGCTAGCCAATGGTCTGTTGGATTTGATCCATACGGATGTCTGTGGCCCACTAAATACTCAGGCTAGAGGTGGGTACTCATACTTCATAACCTTTACCGTTGATCACTCACGGTATGGTTATGTTTACCTGATGAGGTACAAGTCTGAAGCCTTTGGAAGGTATAAGGAATACAAACTTGAAGTAGAGAACCAAACTGGTCGAAAGATCAAAGTCCTTCGGTCGGACCGAGGTGGAGAGTATTTAAGTGGTGACTTTACTGATTATCTAAAAGAGAATGAGATTCTCTCTCAGTGGACCCCTCTTGGAACACCACAACTTAATGGTGTGTCTGAAAGGAGGAATCGGACCTTGTTGGACATGGTCCGATCCATGATGAGTTTTACCAAACTTTCCTTTTCCTTCTGGGGATACGCTCTTGAGACGGCGGCCAAAGTTTTGAAATTGGCGCCATCTAAAAAGATATCCCAGACGCCATATGAGATATGGCATGGCAAGCCTGCCCTCCTACAAATACTTGAAAGTATGGGGTTGCCCCGCATATGTCAAGAGATTAGTGGGAGATAAACTGGACTTGAGGTCTAGTTTATGCAGGATTATTGGCTATCCAAAAGAAACTGCGGGGTATTATTTCTATGATCCCTCCGAGCAAAAGGTTTTTGTCTCGCGGAACGCAGTGTTCTTGGAAAAGGATTTTTCATCGAATAGTCGACGCGATGAGGTACTTCTTGAGGAATCAAATGAGGTACCCCATGAGGCAGTAGTGATATCTGAGCCAGTAGTTCCCACTGATAATGTTCTAGTCCTCCGTAGGTCGGCCAGAGTATCCCATGCACCTGATAGGTATGGATTTCTAGGTCTGACCAGTCAGTTGGATAATAATCCAAAGACGTACGGAGAAGTGATGTCGGACATCGATTCGGATAAGTGGCTTCAGGCCATGAGATCTGAGATGGACTCGATGGGTACAAACCAGGTTTGGACCCTAGTAGATCCACCCAAAGGGGTGAGACCCGTAGGGTATAAATGTTAGAATAGGTGACCATGTAGCCAATCTTGGTAGGTCAATTGTAACCTATGTCTGAACAATTTCGAGGTTTTAATAAATCATTAATGAATGAGAAGTGAAATTCATTTGGCATTTACTTTGTTTGTGTTCACTTTATCTGCTTTATATATTTGTTCACTACGCAAACAAAGCCCACAGACTAAAAACGCATTTCGGGGACTGGGACTACGCTTGGAGGTAGGTCCATGAAATCAGTTCCACCGAATCAGTCTGGAAATCTCCAAGTCAAGGAATCTAGAAAGTGCGTACCGAGATTCCCTTTGAGACTTGCACTAAGCATCTGTTGTCGTATTTCATCAACGGGTGACGAGGATCGTCTAAGCAGTGTTTGTGGGTTGGCCTGCTAGGGAGCAGCTGACTGAGGTGACTCGTGGGAACACGTCTTACGGAGGACCTTGAGTAGGGTCGGTTAGGTATGCGTGTGTTCCCGGTTCCAACGGTACAGATCAAGTCCTTTCACTTGAGGAATTGTTGAGTTTACCTGTACATCAGGGTTGTATCTTAGATATGGTGAGAGATTGCCAAGATGCACTTGAGTAGTCATAAGCCATATCTAGTGCAGCTCCGGTGTGCAGAGTGACAGTAGTTTCCAAGAAAGGATCTGTGTCCTGTCAAAAGGTGTTGACAGTTGTGTCTCACAAATGCTCTGTGTCTTGTCCGTAACATCTGTGGCCACAGTAACTGAACAGAAGGGAAGGTTTCCCTTGCGGCGTTTAGTAGAGGACAGACCGACACTTAGGTCCAAAATGGGTACCTGCATTATCCGTGCCCTAGACCCTAAGTGGTGAAATTGTAGACAAAAGGATAGATGTACTGTAGAGCCTAAATGTTCATCCCCGTATATTCACCTAGTCTCTAGTGCCATAGACCGTTGTTAGATGGCCACCCATGGTAACGGGCGGATTCTAGGAATCCAACCATGTCTAGCTGAAGGTAAATCTAAAGAGTCACACACATAAATTGGATTTAACCGGGTCCTTTTTTTCTTGGGAAGAATTAATTTCTTTTATTAGATAAAATAGATTTATCTAATAAATTAAATTTATTAGAAAATTAATTTAATGGTTTGGAATAAATATTTATATTTAATATATTTATTTATTGCCTTTGGAATATTTAAATAGAATTGAATTAAATTAATTGTTGAGATTAAAAGGGAGAAATCAATGGCTAAATTTGGTTTGACCAAAGAAGTGCTAGATTTGACTAGGATTTTCGTGCTCTTTATTTTCGAATCCTATGGCCTCCATGATTGCAATGTATGCCTTTTATTATTCATGAGATACACCGAACGCCCGGGAGTTTTAAGGGTACACCCCTTGAACGTGTTTATTTTAATATACGTTTATGCATGTTTTAAATTCTTTAAATTTAAATTATACCGCGCTTCTGCATTCGCGTTACTCCCGGGACGATCCACTCGCCTACCCTAGGCTTTAAGTGGAATCAGAACCCGGTTCGGTGTATAGGTCTAGGGTTTTGTGTGCGTTTTTAAGCATGAAAACCTGTATGGCATATTTTTGAAAGGTTATGTGGATCGGCCCGGGAGATGAGCGCGTATAGCGGAAGCGCGAAAGATTGCATAATAAAATTGCAAAACATAATTAAATGGAATTTAAAGCATGCATCACATACATAGCCGGATCAAGGGGTGTGCCCTAGATTCTCCCGGGCGTTCGGTGTATCTCATGTTCAATAAAACACAACATGGAGGCCATAGAATTTAAACCGAAAAAATGTAATTAAAGAACCTACCCGGTTGTAGTTTTGTCTTCGTTCGGCTACATGCATTGTTCCCCATTTTGCACCAAGATCTCAAGAAAGAGACCCTCTAAATCATGACACTCGCTACACCGGAAAGCAAAAAATCCTTGTGCTACCAAAAAATTATTTGGGGAGAAGAGACATCGATACACGCTATCAATTAACGCAATCAATGTCTCTTATGTTCTAGCTTGAATAAAATCAAGAAGAACAAAGTAGAAATCTTGGAGATTAAAGAAGGGGATGGACGAAAACTTGAGAGAGAATTATGAGATGAGAGTTGTTGAGATTAGTAAGTGTGTGTGTGTGTGTGTGTTTTTTTGAGTATTTATAGAAGATGGAATTTCCTATTCCTTCTCAAACTCTTCCAAAGAGACACACTTTGACTAGGATTTTGACCTAGTCAAATCCTAGTCAAACTAGGCTTTGGTTAAGTCAAATTAATCATGGTCCTTCATCTCATTATTCCCTTGATTAAATCTTGTCCATCCATTTTGATGGGCTTTATGGAATGGGCTTTATTTAATTCTAAATTAAATAATCCCATGGACTTTATATTAAATCCTATTTAATATACTAAGCCCATTAATTAATTAATGGAATGGACTTCATTTAATTCCCAATTAAATAGTCCCATGAACTTTATATTAAATCCTACTTAATATGCCAAGCCCATTAATTAATTCACCCTTTTAATCTAATTAAAAGGGAAGCCCATGCTTTATAAAATCCATAAATCTAATTTATGAACTCAAGCCCAATTATTCCAAATAATCCATCGAGGCTTAAATTTTCAAGAAGTATAATTTAATTCCATTAAATTAAACCCTCTCCTGGAATTAATTCCAAATTAATTTCCTTTCATTTGGTGTAGCGGGTGTGACTCTTTAGGTTCACCTTTCAGCTAGACTTGGACCTACTTCTTGTTATTTCATAACCAAAGTAGTCCATTACCATGGGTGGCCATCTAGCAACGGTCCACGGCACTAGAGACTAGGTGAATATGTGGTGTGAACATTTAGGCTCCGAGTTACATGCAGGTACGGTCCTACCGTCCCTCGATTCGTACGGGTACGGTCCTACTGTCGCCTGTCTCCCGGCCTTTAGTCTAGGGTATGAAAATTGGGTGTTGGTTCCCATCCTTGACTAGGCAACTATGCATAATGCTCGAGATAGGTTCAACTCGACGTAGGAAATCCTTTCCCACTACATCAAGTGCTACGGCCATAGACTTTGTGAGTCTAAACCATCTCTGAGTGCATAGGAGATCTCACTGTCATATCCTTTGACAAGGGACAGATCCTATCTTGGAATACACCGTTCTTACATACTCCAACTGCACTGGACAAGGCTTATGATGACCATGTGATAACCGGTCAAATTTCACCAAATCCAAGATACAGCCTTAGTATGTAGGGGACTGCCGTGATCCTCAAGTCCGAGGACTAATCCCGTACTATCGGAACCGGGAATACGAGTCATACCGATCAAGCCCGAGTGGCTTACATATGACGATTCCCGCGAGTCACCTCAGTCGGCCGCTCCCCAGCAGGCTGACCCACTAACACTGCTTAGACGATCCTCGTCACCCGTCGATGAAACACTACAGCAGATGCTTAGTGCAAGTCTCAAATGGATTCTCGATGCCCTGTCAGGAGATTCATTTGACTTGGAGTATTTCAGACTTATTTCCGCGAAAATGATTTCGTGAACCTACCTCTAAGCGTAGTTCTAATTTCCTGAAATGTTATTTCAGTCTGTGGGCGTTTGTTGTGACAAGCAGTAAGTACAACAAACTCATGCCTATGAATCCTTACTACATTCATAATATTACTTGTTCACAGATTGACGAATGGTTCTCTGAACAGCCAATCCCATTGACTTTCTGGTCACCTATTCTTACAATCTCCCACTTGACCATTAAGTCAATTACCCCCTTTGTTCAGAATCCTCTGAGTATGAGTAATCTACGATACCGACTAAGGTATTGTGAGTCTGCTTATATTTCCTTGCGAAGCAATACGGTCTAACCGTGTTACCTCTATCCACCATTGCCTCCTAGAGATGGTGGTTGTCTAAGAATATTTTCGTGGATCTTGTGATGAGATCTCGTGCCAATACTTCCATAGCCAAGTTGCCTGCCATATAGGCGAACATGGCTAGGCCGTGCTAGGCGCCACGTCCATCCTATGGATGCGGTTTTCATCAGTGACCACTATCCGATGCACTCGTCATTAGGCCTGACTGTGCATATCTTTGAGACTAACTGGTTTTAACTTATTCTCTGGAAGCTAGTACCGCTTTAGCCTTCCAAAGTAACTCTCAACAGACGGTGCATCATGAACCTATCCTTAGCCCTTATTCAGGTATTAAGGTGTTGGAATAGGTGACCAGAAAGCCAATAGGTTTGGCAATTTGTAACCTATCCGACAACTTGATGTGAATGTAATATTATTATGTGACGAATAAGATGAGTATTCGTCACCAATAGTACCTTCTTTGTTGCGCTCATCTTACATTTGTTAAAATGGTGTTTAACTTATATCGCAACAAAGCCCACAGACCATGGATAACAACTCGTGCAGTTGGGCCACGCATTGGATGGTGGTCATGAAACCAACTGATTAAGAGTTGGGTCTGAAACGTTCCAAGTCGAGGACCTCGAGACAGGGCATCGAGAGTCCTATTGAGACTTGCATCAAGAGTCGTGTTCATTGGATGAGTGCCGTGTTTCATCGGCGACAGGCGTGGGACGTCTACACGGTCTTGATGGGTTGGTCGACTGGGGTCGAGCCGACTGGACTGACTCGCGGGGATCATCATATGGAAGCCTTGGAGGCTTGGTCGGTATGATTGGTTTTCCCCGGTTCCGATAGTACGGGAGTAATCCTCAGACTTGAGGAATCATGGCAGTCACGTGCACAGGACGGCTGTATCTTGGATCTGGCGAGAGGTGATCATTCTGTAAGATGATCATTATAAGCCTTGTCCAGTGCAGTCAGAATGTGTAGCGAGGACGGTGGATTCCAAGAAGAGGATCCGTCCCCTGTCAGTATATGACAGAGGTATCTCCTATGCACTCGGAGACACGTACATGCTGTTTGAAGCTGTGGCCACAGTGGTTAGTCGAACAGGGAATGGTTTCCTGTGTCGACGCAATGAAGCATACGTGGTCTCGAGTATTAAGCATAGATGCCTAGTCAAGGATGGGAACCGACGCCCAATTCCATACCCTAGACTAAGGCCGGGAGACGGTAGACGGAAGGATCGTACCCGTATGGAATCGGCGCCTAAATGTTCACGTCAATTCACCTAGTTTCTAGTGCCATGGACCGTTGCTAGACGGCCACCCATGGTAACGGGTCCTTGTGGAACACGGGCCCCAATCTAGCTGAGGGTGAACCTAAAGGGTCACACACAAATCACCGAGGAGGTTGAGAGATCGACTTGGAGTCAATCTCGAAGGATAAAATAAGTAATTGGATTACTTAAGGGAAAGTCCATTGGATGGACGGGCCGATATTGTATCGGGCTTTCATTTAATCGGTAAATTGGATTTTCGATTAAATATGGAAAGTTGAGATGTTGAGACGTTGGATCTTTTAATTGGATTAAAAGATCAACGGGAATAATTTAAGTGGACATTAAATTGGATTTAATATTGGGTTCGTCATAATTGGATTACGATAAAACCCGGTCCGTTAAATTATACCCGAGAGGAGAAATAATTTCTAATTTGGAATAGGAAGAAGTTGGACTTCTTCCCTTAATTAAACATAGCCGACATGCTCCCTTGGAGGAAGCAAAATCAGCCATGTTGCATGCTAGGTGGTATGTTGACTTGTCTCTTTTGGAAAGAGACAAATCAACTCCAATCAAGCTCTTCCCTTTTGGTATGATTTGATCATACCATAAATTTTGGTAGGCTTGATTGAAGAATTGATGGTGATTGATTGGAATGAATCTAGACATCCTTGGATGAACCTAGACACATTCCAATAATCACATTAATTATGTATATATATTAGAATATACAACACCTAGCATAAGTGATTCATTATTCATCTTTTTCTAGGAAAAAGAGAAGACAAAATCCTCTCCTCTCTCTCAATTTTCGTGCTCCCTCTCTCTCTTACACTTGTGTTCTTCACTTGATTTTGAATCAAGAAGAAGAACAAAGTAAGTTTAAGAGAACACTAATTCATAGTGTTCTTCTCTTAAACCGATTCCTTCCTAAACCCGTTCTTTTCTAGCAAGAAGAATGTGTGTTTCTTCCGGTGTGGTGTGGATCACCTTTGGAGAATCCATACGTTTGGATTTCGTGAGCATTCCGGAGAAGGAACAACGCTAGTAGCCGGGAGCATACGCTAGACAATCAAAGGTAACGGTTTATTACGCTTTGATTGATTCCCTTTATATATATCTATGCCCTATGTGTTTAAATATATGTTTTAATATTTACACATCCTACATCGAACGCCCGGTTGAGCACCCAAGGGTACACCCCTTGGGATTCGCGTATTTTGAATTTTACTTAAATTTACACACTTTCTCGCCTTTCTCGCTTCCGCTCGCGCTCCCGGGCGGATCCGCTTGTCCTTCAAGTGGTATCAGAGCCCGGTTCGATGTAAGGGGCATAGATCTATGTGTTTGGCATGATCTACTTGCTTTTAAATGGCTTTATTGGCATGTTAGATTACATAAATATGTGAATAATATGATGATTCAATTGTTTGGATTTAATGGACTTTTGGCATGCTTAATTTTGTTAGATTGGATCTAAAATTGCATGCTTATTTTCAGAATAATATTAATTTTATTGTGCTGAAACAGTTTTAAAAAAAAAAAAAAAAAATTTGGTCGGGCCGGCAGTGGCCGCGCGCCATGCGCGCGGACGCTGCGCACAGGCGCGCGCGCGCAGGGCGCGCAGGCTTGCTGCCTGCGCGCGCGCGCGCGCTGCCCTGTGCGCGCGGGCGGCCGGCCAGCACAACGGCTGGGCCGTTTTGTGCCGTTTTTTCGACTTTTTTCCGGAAAATTCGATTTTCTGTATTTTCTGCACAATATTCTGAAAATATATTAATTTTGCATTTTTGATTTTGGGATAATTGGATTATTCCTTGAATTAAATTTGCTTAATTAATTTGGGATTAATACATGCATTGGATGCATTGTGTAAAATGTCCATTAAATTTAAAATTTGAATTTTGCATATTATTTATATATTTATGCTTTTGTGATGTTGGACATCACTTGGATATTTGGAATATCCATTGGTTATTTATGCATGATTATTTGGAATAATTATGTTATGTGAGTTGATGGAATCAACATGGGATGATCACAAAGCCCTAGACCTTGTGTATGGATGAATGAATGTTTATTTATTTTCTGTTGGGTGCGGCCTGCGTGCCTCTTGTTCTTGGGACTATCATCTCCCGTATTTTCAGTCTCATGATGTTAAGGCTTGTTTTCTTTATTACCGATGTATTACTTTCAGTTGTAATGAGAGTAGATAGGATTGGTGAGGTTTCAATTTTAACAAGCAATTGGAGTCGGAGACCCCAAGGAGGAGCATCAAGGCGTGAAACAAGAGCACTACAAGGCCCATTGGAATGACAATGGGTATATTACTATTGTAATAATTTAGGACCACCCTAGACAGACCATAGACTCACTGCGGGCTCAGTGGGTCGCATAGGTTGGGCTTGTGATCATCCTAACAGGGGTATGCTATGTTTTCTGCATGCGGCGTATTTATTTATCGCTTTAAATATTGGATATTTATGCATGCTAAAACACAATAATGTGATGAGGTCTCGGTCACACACAAACTCTCATTTGGTTGGACCAAATTAAATATTAGGCCCAGAACGGACTTGGATCAAAATGGTATTTTGGTCTGTCCGAGCCTTCCATCCACAGCAATATGGTGAGGAAGCTACCACTACCCAAGTGTGGTCTCACGAGTCATGGCACACTTGGACTAAGGGAAAGCTGCACTATTGTTGTGAACAAAAAGACTGCGCTCGCTGTTTCCCTGTCTCACGAGTCGTGGGGGGCGACAGTTTGAGGCATGATTTGGTTGATGGGTCGGGCCTAACACTGAGTAACATGGTTCGCTTGGAGTCCTCGGAACCATGCGAATAGGTGAGGCAAAATATCTTGGGAATCTCATTGGATGAGAATGATATTGGATATCTCCCACGAGGTCTTCTTCATGTGAATCGTAAAAGCGGGGCATGGAGATTACGCTTGTGGATCCCAAGCCCACTAGGAAATGGTTTCCCGAAACTCCGCTTGAGAGTGGCGGACTTTCGTATAAATAGTGGGAGGGTTAAAGACTAAAAGACCAAGTCTTCAACTTGAACAATAATATTACCATCATCTGCTAATTTCTGCTTTACATTTACATTAATGTAGATATGTCTAAGAACCCGTTAACCATGATTCTTGAGACTAACAAATTCAACGGAACGAACTACTCGGACTGGCTGAGAAACCTGAGGATTGTCCTCGGTTTCGAGAACCAAGGCTACGTCTTGGACGAGCCGCCACCGAGCAACTTACCGGAGGGGTCCACGCCTGAAGAACGTTTGACGTTCGAGAAATGGCATGAGGACAACCGGAAAGTACGCAGCATCATACTGGCTTCGATGTCTAACGACATCCAGAAGCAGTATGAGAGGCTGGACAACGTCTCCGCCATAATGCTCCGCATGAACGAGGTTTATGTGGTTCCGGATAGGCATATTAGATATGCCGCCACAAAAGTATGCTTTGGCACCAAGCTCGCTGAAGGAGCGTCTGTACAGAGTCATGGGGTCAAGATGCTCTCCCTAGTGGAGAAACTCGAGGACCTTAAAGCTGGGCTTAACAATGACACGTACATTGACGTGATCCTCCAGTCGCTTCCTCCATCCTATGCCCCGTTTGTTGTAAACTACAACGTGAACGGACTTGAGAAGTCTATTCATGAGTTGATCAACATGCTGGTCCAATACGAGGCAACGACCCACAAGTCGGCGCCGGCGGTATTGATAGGAGAGGCTTCGACCTCCAAGGCGAATGGCAAGAGGGCCGGACGCTGGAAGAGGAAGAAGGGCAAAGGAAAGACGGTTGTGGCCCCTGCTCACGCTCCGGGCGTCCCTGTTGCTCCGGTTGGACCGAGCAAAAGGAAAGGAAAGGCCCGTGGTTCTCAGCGGTCCAAGGCAAATGATGTCTGCATGCATTGCCAAGGGAAAGGGCATTGGAAGAGGGAGTGCCCACAACTCCTCTCCAACCCAGGTGTGTTTGTGGTTGAAGTTAATATGATTACTAATTCTGCTTCATGGGTATTGGATACCGGGTGTGGTGCTCACATCTGCAATGATTTGCAGGCACTGCAAAGAAGTAGAAGGCTAACCAAGGATGAGATGATCCTGAGGCTAGGCGATGGCAAGGCCGTTGCTGCGGAGGCCGTAGGATCACTAGAGTTAGCCATTAGTAGTCATGTTAGGATTGTACTGAAGGACTGTTTCTATGTACCTAGCATGATTAAAAACATTGTTTCCATCCCGGTCCTTGATAAGGAGGGATATGAATTTACCATCAATAAAAACGATTTTTTCATTATCAAAGATGGTATTTCTCATTTGCTTGGTACATTGGTCAACGGTCTGTACATACTTCAACAGTCTAATTGGATTATGACTGCAGAACACAAACGAAAACGTGATGATCATAATAACGCACAGATATGGCATGCGAGGTTAGGTCATATCTCTAAAGATAGGATAAGAAGGTTGGTGGACTCAAAGAGTCTAGAAATAGACGATTTGGACAACCTACCGACCTGCGAATCCTGTCTAAAGGGAAAGATGACCAAGAAACCCTTTGTTGGACAAAGTACGCTGGCTAGTGGTCTGTTGGATTTGATCCATACAGATGTCTGTGGTCCACTAAGTACTCAGGCTAGAGGTGGGTACTCGTACTTCATAACCTTTACCGATGATCACTCACGGTATGGTTATGTTTACCTGATGAGGTACAAGTCTGAAGCCTTTGGAAGGTTTAAGGAATACAGACTTGAAGTAGAGAACCAAAACCGGTCGAAAGATCAAAGCCCTTCGGTCGGACCGAGGTGGAGAGTATTTGAGTGGTGAGTTTACTGATTATCTAAAAGAGAATGGGATTCTCTCTCAGTGGACCCCTCCTGGAACACAGCAGCTTAACGGTGTGTCTGAAAGGAGGAATCGGACCTTGTTGGACATGGTCCGATCCATGATGAGTTTTCCCGAACTACCCCTTCCCTTCTGGGGATACGCTCTTGAGACGGCGGCCAAAGTTTTGAACTTGGCGCCATCTAAAAGGGTATCCCAGACGCCATATGAGATGTGGCATGGCAAGCCTGCCTCCTACAAATACTTGAAAGTGTGGGGTTGCCCCGCATATGTCAAGAGATTAGTGGGAGATAAACTGGACTCGAGGTCTAGTTTATGCAGGTTTATCGGCTATCCGAAAGAAACTGCGGGGTATTATTTCTATGATCCCTCCGAGCAAAAGGTTTTTGTCTCGCGAAACGCAGTGTTCTTGGAAAAAGGTTTTCCATCGGATAGTCGACGCGATGAGGTACTCCTTGAGGAATCAAGTGAGGTACCCCATGAGGCGGCAGTGACATCTGAGCCATTGGTTCCCACTGATATTGTTCCAGTCCTCCGTAGGACGGCCAGAGTATCCCATGCACCTGATAGGTATGGATTTCTGGGCCTGACCGGTCAGTTGGATAATGATCCAAAGACGTACGAAGAAGTGATGTCGGACATCGATTCGGACAAGTGGCTTGAGGCCATGAAATCCGAGATGGACTGGATGGGTACAAACAAGATTTGGACCCTAGCAGATCCACCAAAAGGGGTTAAACCCGAAGCTGGAACATACGTTTTGATGAAGTCATACGGGGATATGATTTCATTAAGAACGAGTCCGATCCTTGTGTATACAAGAAGATTAGTGGGAGCTCAGTTGCATTTCTGGTGCTTTACGTGGATGACATCTTGCTCATTGGGAATGATGCTAAGATGTTAGGTACCACTAAAGCTTGGTTGTCAATGGAATTCTCTATGAAGGATATGGACGAGGCATACTACATCCTTGGCATCAAGATCTACAGGGATAGATCTAGAAGGATGTTGGGAATGGCCCAGTCCTCGTATATGAGGCATGAAATTAAGTTATCCAAGAAGCAGTCTCCTAAGACTGATGAGGAACTTAAACGGATGTAGGACATCCCTATGCTTCAGCCGTAGGCAGCATACAGTATGCTGTTCAGTGCACTAGACCTGATGTGGCTTTCGCTTTGAGCGTAACTAGCCGATATCACTGGAGTGCAGTCAAGACTATCCTGAAGTACCTGAAAAAGGACTAAGGACATGTTCTTGATCTACGGCGGTAGAGAGTTGATACTGGAAGGCTATAGCGACGCTAGCTTCCAGTCGGATGACGATGATGCCAAGTCTCAGTATGGTTTTGTATTTAGACTAAATGGTGGCGTGGTTACTTGGAAGAGTTCCAAATAGGCTTCCACGACGGACTCCACCATAGAGTTTTGAATACATAGCGGCTTTGGAAGCTGCTAAGGAGTGGTTTGGTTAATGAGCTACATCCAAGGGTTGGATGTAGTACCTAGCATTGCTAAGCCTGCAATTATCTTTCATGATAACAACGGGGCGATAGCGCTAGCAAAGGAACCGAGATCTCATCACGATCCAAGCATATTCTTAGACGCTACCATCTCTTAGAGAGATGGATAGCAGGAGTGACGTTCGGTTGGACCGAGTCAGCTCCGCAGAAAACATAGCAGATCCACTTGCTAAGCCCATGTCGCAAGTTGCCCATACTCACCATCTGAATAAGAGGTTTGAAGCCAATGGGTGATTGGCTTTAGGTCAAGTGGGAGATTGTTGGAATAGGTGACCAGAAAGCCAATAGGTTTGGCAATTTGTAACCTATCCGACAACTTGATGTGAATGTAATATTATTATGTGACGAATAAGATGAGTATTCGTCACCAATGGTACCTTCTTTGTTGCGCTCATCTTACATTTGTTAAAATGGTGTTTAACTTATATCGCAACAAAGCCCACAGACCATGGATAACAACTCGTGCAGTTGGGCCACGCATTGGATGGTGGTCATGAAACCAACTGATTAAGAGTTGGGTCTGAAACGTTCCAAGTCGAGGACCTCGAGACAGGGCATCGAGAGTCCTATTGAGACTTGCATCAAGAGTCGTGTTCATTGGATGAGTGCCGTGTTTCATCGGCGACAGGCGTGGGACGCCTACACGGTCTTGATGGGTTGGTCGACTGGGGTCGAGCCGACTGGACTGACTCGCGGGGATCATCATATGGAAGCCTTGGAGGCTTGGTCGGTATGATTGGTTTTCCCCAGTTCCGATAGTACGGGAGTAATCCTCAGACTTGAGGAATCATGGCAGTCACGTGCACAGGACGGCTGTATCTTGGATCTGGCGAGAGGTGATCATTCTGTAAGATGATCATTATAAGCCTTGTCCAGTGCAGTCAGAATGTGTAGCGAGGACGGTGGATTCCAAGAAGAGGATCCGTCCCCTGTCAGTATATGACAGAGGTATCTCCTATGCACTCGGAGACACGTACATGCTGTTTGAAGCTGTGGCCACAGTGGTTAGTCGAACAGGGAATGGTTTCCTGTGTCGACGCAATGAAGCATACGTGGTCTCGAGTATTAAGCATAGATGCCTAGTCAAGGATGGGAACCGACGCCCAATTCCATACCCTAGACTAAGGCCGGGAGACGGCAGACGGAAGGATCGTACCCGTATGGAATCGGCGCCTAAATGTTCACGCCAATTCACCTAGTCTCTAGTGCCATGGACCGTTGCTAGACGGCCACCCATGGTAACGGGTCCTTGTGGAACACGGGCCCAAGTCTAGCTGAGGGTGAACCTAAAGGGTCACACACAAATCACCGAGGAGGTTGAGAGATCGACTTGGAGTCAATCTCGAAGGATAAAATAAGTAATTGGATTACTTAAGGGAAAGTCCATTGGATGGACGGGCCGATATTGTATCGGGCTTTCATTTAATCGGTAAATTGGATTTTCGATTAAATATGGAAAGTTGAGATGTTGAGAGGTTGGATCTTTTAATTGGATTAAAAGATCAACGGGAATAATTTAAGTGGACATTAAATTGGATTTAATATTGGTTCGTCATAATTGGATTACGATAAAACCCGGTCCGTTAAATTATACCCGATAGGAGAAATAATTTCTAATTTGGAATAGGAAGAAGTTGGACTTCTTCCCTTAATTAAACATAGCCGACATGCTCCCTTGGAGGAAGCAAAATCAGCCATGTTGCATGCTAGGTGGTATGTTGACTTGTCTCTTTTGGAAAGAGACAAATCAACTCCAATCAAGCTCTTCCCTTTTGGTATGATTTGATCATACCATAAATTTTGGTAGGCTTGATTGAAGAATTGATGGTGATTGATTGGAATGAATCTAGACATCCTTGGATGAACCTAGACACATTCCAATAATCACATTAATTATGTATATATATTAGAATATACAACACCTAGCATAAGTGATTCATTATTCATCTTTTTCTAGGAAAAAGAGAAGACAAAAATCCTCTCCTCTCTCTCAATTTTCGTGCTCCCTCTCTCTCTTACACTTGTGTTCTTCACTTGATTTTGAATCAAGATGAAGAACAAAGTAAGTTTAAGAGAACACTAATTCATAGTGTTCTTCTCTTAAACCGATTCCTTCCTAAACCCGTTCTTTCTAGCAAGAAGAACGTGTGTTTCTTCCGGTGTGGTGTGGATCACCTTTGGAGAATCCATACGTTTGGATTTCGTGAGCATTCCGGAGAAGGAACAACGCTAGTAGCCGGGAGCATACGCTAGACAATCAAAGGTAACGGTTTATTACGCTTTGATTGATTCCCTTTATATATATCTATGCCCTATGTGTTTAAATATATGTTTTAATATTTACACATCCTACATCGAACGCCCGGTTGAGCACCCAAGGGTACACCCCTTGGGATTCGCGTATTTTGAATTTTACTTAAATTTACGCACTTTCTCGCCTTTCTCGCTTCCGCTCGCGCTCCGGGCGGATCCGCTTGTCCTTCATAAGGATCGTTCTTGATTGCTGTCTTCAACCCTTTGGTGCATTACCAATCTCTGTTGAGCCATGCAAGAAGCACTCTCAACATCGGTTCCTATGCACTGAGTAAACATATCGAATGTTTGCCTAGGGTTAAGACGTAGGGGATACTCAACATCCAAGCTTCTCATTAGTCCACCGTGACTAAATGTTGAATGACTTGATGCTTTATTCATTGTATCTAAGCGTTCTCATCAGTCTAACTATCACTGAGTCTTGAACAACTTGTCCCTTTACATATTTGAGTTTTCTCATCAGTCTACCATTGACTGAATCTTTGGAAAAACTCAATTCATGATATATATATGGGTATCCTAAAATGTCATGGAGAATTCTCGTGAGTTACAGTTGTGTTTTAGTGATTCCTAATATCTTGAATTCATCCATGAATCAAGACATTACATACTTACACACATGGAACACCATTTCTACTCCCACTGATCACCTACGTCGTTTAAGACCGAGTCATGCTCCGTATGAACTCGTCAAAACGAATATTCCAGTTATGCGGTGTTTCAAACCTTGTTTGAGTTTCCTATCGGATTCTATGGCTCCACTCCATGAATCCTACTCTGATGTCCAACATTCCGCAGGTCATTTGGATTTCTATCCAATTTTAACCGAACATATCCCGATCACTCGTACCTCTTACGACATTCGGCCTTGTTCTTAAGGGGACTGGAATATAATCAATTTAAGAAATGTGATTCTAAGCAACGTTAGTATTATTCTATCGTAAACTTGTACAAATCAGACACCGAGTCTAATTTGTCTCCCACTAGTCCCTTGACGCATGTAGGATCCTTCTACATGCTCAAGGACTTTGTCGGACACTGGCTTGCCAAACCATGGCTCCTTGTGCATGACTCCTAGACGCATGTAGGATCCTTCTACATGCTCAACGACTTTGTCGGACACTGGCTTGCCAAACCATGGCTCCTTGTGCATGACTCCTAGCAAAGTGCCACGTTCCTTACGTTGGCAATTTTGAGTCTACGTCTTCACGGGCTAAGGTAATTTGGTGAAACTTCGATCGTCTTTGTCCAACGAAGCTCGATCGTTCCTTTTATCAGAGACCATCATACTTGGCCTTTACAGGAAACGTTTCATTGAGAATTCCATTCTCAATTTGGATGCTCAAGAGCTCCCACTAAATACACGGCCTTTTCGATCCTATCGAAACAGGTTTAATTTTGCAACCATTTATGGTTCACCTCCTTAAGTCTAATTCCCAAACTCCTATGGGACCTTTAGACTTTTGAACCCTCTTATGGTCTTGTGTATTAGTAACCTACAGTTGTCTTATTGGCTCCCTTCGAATAGACTATTTGGCAAGCCTACTTTGTGCAACAAAGAGCTTTCGGACTTTCTTCTTCATAAAAGACTTGTAAATTTAGTCGATTCGAATCATCTATTTCTAGATTCATCGAACTTTCCAATTTACTTATCTTTTAATAAGAGGAAACGTCCTAGCTGTTGCAAATGCCAAATCTGTAAGTTAGTCTTGTTTAATCCATTTAGATAATTTGAATTTTGAGTTGTTAGAATAGGTGACCATATAGCCAATCTTGGCGGACAAAATGTAACCTATGTCTATATAATTTTAGTGTTTTGATAAACTATTAATGAATAAAGAAGTGAAATTCATTCTGGCATTACTTTGTTTGCGTTGACTTTACTGCTTTATATCTATCTGTTCACTACGCAAACAAAGCCCACGGACTGAAAACCTATTTCGGGGACTGGGACTACACTTGGTGTTAGAATAGGTGACCAGGAAGTCAATGGTATTGGTTGTTCTGAGAATCATTCGTCAATCTGTGAACAAGTAATATTATGTTAATGAATGTAGTAAGGATTCACAGGCATGAGTTTGTTGTACTTACTGCTTGCATCGTTATGATGTCACAACAAACGCCCGCAGACTGAAATAACATTTCGGGAAATTGGAACTACGCTTGGAGGTAGGTTCATGAAATCAGTTTCGCCGAATCAGTCTGAAATACTCCAAGTCAAAGGAATCTCGAGACAGGGCATCGAGAATCCATTTGAGACTTGCACTAAGCATCTGCTGTCGTGTTTCATCGATGGGTGACGAGGATTGTCTAAGCAGTGTTAGTGGGTTGGCCTGCTGGGGAGCGGCCGACTGAGGTGACTCGCGGGAATCGTCATATGGAAGCCACTCGGGCTTGGTCGGTATGACTCGTATTCCCGGTTCCGATAGTACGGGATTAGTCCTCGGACTTGAGGATCACGGCAGTCCCCTACATACGAAGGCTGTATCTTGGATATGGTGAAATTTGACCGGTTATATTACATGGTCATCATAAGCCTCGTCCAGTGCAGTCGGAGTATGTAAGAACGGTGAATTCCAAGATAGGATCTGTCCCCTGTCAAAGGATATGACAGCAAGATCTCCTATGCGCTCAGAGATGGTTTAGACTCACAAAGTCTATGGCCATAGCACTTGATGTAGTGGGAAAGGATTTCCTACGTCTAGTTAAACCTATCTCGAGCATTATGCATAGTTGCCTAGTCAAGAATGGGAACCGACCCCTAGACTAAAGGCCGGGAGACAGGCGACAGTAGGACCGTACCCGTACGTATCGAGCGTCGGTAGGACCGCACCTGTGTATAACTCGGAGCCTAAATGTTCACACCATAAATTCACCTAGTCTCTAGTGCCATGGACCGTTGCTAGATGGCCACCCATGGTAACGGACTACTTTGGTTATGAAATAACAAGAAGTAGGTCCAAGTCTAGCTGAAAGGTGAACAAGAGTCACACCCGCTACACCAAATGAAAGGGAATTAATTTGGAATTAATTCCGGGAGAAGGTTTAATTTAATGGAATTAAATTATACTTCTCGGAGATTCAAGCCTCGATGAATTATTTGAAATAATCGGGCTTGAGTTCATAAATTGGATTTATGAATTTTTATAAAGCATGGGCTTTCCTTTTAATTAGATTAAAAGGGTGAATTAATTAATTTATGGGCTTGGTATATTAAATAGGATTTAATTCCATAAAGCCCATCAAAATGGATGGACAAGATTTGATCTAGAGAATGATGAGATGAAGGGCCATGATTAATTTGACTTAATCAAAGCCTAATTTGACTAGGATTTGACTAGGTCAAAATCCTAGTCAAAGTGTGTCTCTTTGGAAGAGTTTGAGAAGGAATAGGAAATTCCATCTTCTATAAATACTCAAAAAACACACACTCACACCTAGTATTTTCTACAACTCTCATCTCTCCATTCTCCCTCAAATTTTCGTCCATCCCCTTTCTTTGATATCCAAGAATACTACTTTGTTCTTCTTGATTTATTCAAGTTAAGAACATAAGAGACATTGATTGCGTTAATTCATAGCGTGTATCGATGTCTCTTCTCCACAAATTATTTCTTGCTAGCACAAGGGTTGTTTGCTTTCTGGTGGAGCGAGTGAGATGATTTAGAGGGTCTCTTCTTTGAGATCTTGGTGCAAAACAGGGAACAATGCATGTAGCCGAAACGAAGACAAAACTACAACCGGGTAGGTTCTTTATTGAACATGAGATACACCGAACGCCCGGGAGAATCAAGGGCACACCCCTTGATTCGTTTATGTATGTTTTGCATTATTTAAATTCCTTTTAATTATGCTTTGTAATTTTTATTACGCACTATTTCGCGCTTCCGCTATACGCGTTAATCTCCCGGGCCGATCCACACATTCTTTCACTTGGAGGTAGGTCCATGAAATCAGTCCCGCCGAATCAGTCCGAAAATCTCCAAGTCAAGGAATCTCAAAAATGGGTACCGAGATTCCCCTTGAGACTTGCACTAAGCATCTGCTGTCGTATTTCATCGACGGGTGACGAAGGTCGTCTAAGAAAGTGTTAGTGGGTTAGCCTGCTAGGGAGCAGCTGACTGAGGTGACTCGCGGGAACCGTCTTCCGGAGGACCTTAAGTAGGGTCAGCAAGGGTATGACGTGTATTCCCGGTTCCAACGGTACAGGCTGAGTTTACCTATATATCAAGTCTGTATCTTAGATATGGTGAGAGATTGCCAAGAACCACTTGAGTAGTCATAAGCCATGTCTAGTGCAGTTCTGGTATACAGAGTGACAGTAGTTTCCAAGAAAGGATCTATCTCCTGTCAAAGGCATTGACAGTTGAGTCTCACGTACGCTCTATGTCTTGTCCCTAAAATCTGTGGCCACAGTAACTGAACAGAAGGGAAGGTTTCCCTTGCGGCGTTTAGTAAGGACAGACCGACACTTGTCCTTCTGTCTACCGTCTCACCACTTAGGGTACTGTTAGAGCCTAAATGTTCATCCCCGAAATTTCACCTAGTCTCTAGTGCCATGGACCGTTGCTAGATGGCCACCCATGGTAACGGACGGATTCCAGGAATCCGACCAAGTCTAGCTGAAAGGTGAACCTAAAGAGTCACACACAATCCACACACATTGAGTATTTAATTTAGAATTAAATATTGGAGGAAAGGAATGATTAAATTGGATTTAATCAGGTTCTTTTATTTTTCTTGGAGAATTAATTCCTTTTATTTGATAAAAGGGTTTAATCTAATAAATTAAGATTTATTAGAGAACTAATTTAATGGCCTTAGAATAAATATTTATATTTATTATATTTATATTTTTGGGCCTTTGGAATATTTAATAGGATTTAAATATTCCATTAAAATTAAATTAATGATTGAGATGGATGGCTAGGATTGATTTGACTAGGTCAAACACTACTTTGACTAGGACTTTGACTAGGTCAAAATCCTTGTCAAAAATAGTCTTCTTCAGAGTTGGAGTTTAAAGAGGATTAAACTCCTCCTCTATATATAGTCCTAACCTTTCACTATTTGAAAAGTGATGAAATTCCTGTTAGAATAGGTGACCATGTAAGCCAATTTGGCGGGTATATGTAACCTATGTCTAGACAATAGGTGTTTGATAAATCATTAATGAATAAAGAAGTGAATTTCATTTGGCATCACTTTGTTTGTGTTCACTTATATTTGTTTTCCATATCTGTTCACTACGCAAACAAAGCCCACGGACTGAGAATCAATTTCGGGGACTGGGACTACGCTTGGAGGTAGGTCCATGGAATCAGTCTTCCCGAATCAGTCCGAAAATCTCCAAGTCAAGGAATCCCGAAAATGGGTACCGGGATTCCATTTGAGACTTGCACTAAGCACCTGCTGTCGTGTTTCATCGACGGGTGACGAGGGTCGTCTAAGCAGTGTTAGTGGGGTAGCATGCGAGGACGCAGCTGACTGAGGTGACTCGCGGGAACCGTCTTACGGAGGACCTTGAGTATGGTCAGCAAGGTATGACGTGTATTCCCGGTTCCAACGGTACAGGTCAAGTCCTTTGACTTGAGGAATTGCTGAGTTTACCTGTACATCAGGGCTGTATCTTAGATATGGTGAGAGATTGCCAGAATTCTCTTTGGTAGTCATAAGCCATGTCTAGTGCAGTTCTGGTGTGCAAAGTGACAGTAGTTTCCAAGAAAGGATCTGTCTCCTGTCAATAGGTCTTGGCAGTTGAGTCTCATGTATACTCTAGGTCTTGTCCCTAAAACTGTGGCCACAGTGACTGAACAGAAGGGAAGGATTCCCTTGCGGCGTTTAGTGAGGACAGACCGACACTTAGGTCCAAAATGGGTACCTGCATTTTCCGTGCCCTAGACTCTAAGTGATGAGACCGAAGACAGAAGGACAAGTGTACTGTTAGAGCCTAAATGTTCATCCCTGAATATTTCACCTAGTCTCTAGTGCCATGGACCGTTGCTAGATGGCCACCCATGGTAACGGAAGGATTCTAGGAATCCGACCAAGTCTAGTTGAAAGGTGAACCTAAAGAGTCACACACTATCCACACACATTTAGATATTTAATTAGGAATTAAATATTGGAGTGAAGGAATGATTAAATTGGATTTAATCGGGTCCTTTATTTTTCTTGGAGAAATAATTCCTTCTATTAGATATAAGGAATTAAATTGATAAATTAGATTTATCAAAGGGATTTATTTAATGGGCTTAAAATAATATTTATATTTATTTTAGCCTCTTGGAAATATTTAAATAGGTTTTGAATATTCCATTAAATTAAATTAAATCAACGGTTGAGATCAATGGGAGAGATGGATGGCTAGGATTGTTTTGACTAGGTCAAAAACACTACTTTGACTAGGACTTTGACTAGGTCAAAATCCTAGTCAAATTAGAGTTCTTAAAAGAGGAGTTTAAAGAGGATTAAAACTCCTCTTCTATATAAACCCCTAGCATCCTACAAGTTGAAGGATGATGAATCTCCAACACACACACAACACACACACACACTCGGATCTCTCCCTCTCATCTCTCGTCCGCCTCTCTCTCTCCAAGAAACACATTCCACTAGTTCTCTTGTTCTTGGAACATTAGAATTTGAATCAATGCCGTTAATTCATAACGTGTTGTTGATTCATCCACTCCAAAATAAAACTTGTTCGTTGCTAGCACGACGTGCAAGATACGTGGGTGGATCGTGTGTCACGATTTGGAGGGTCTCAAGAACGAGATCTTGGTGCAAAACGGGGAACAACGCGTGTAGCCGTTGAAGACGAAAACGACAACGGGTAGGTCTCGTTTTAGATTTTCGTCCTCTTTTATTTTCTACCCTATGGCCTCCATGATCCTTTTATGTTTTATTATTCATGAGATACACCGAACACCCGGGAAATTTCAAAGGCACACCCTTTGAAACGTGTTCTTTAATTTAAAGCATGTTTAAATTCCGCATTTATTTTTAATTATACCGCGCTTCCGCATTCGCGCTTTTCCTTGGACGATCCACAATTCCTTTCAATTCCAACACACACACAACACACACATAACTTCGGCTCCTCTCTCCCCTACTCGTCCGCCCTCTCTCTCTCACAACAAGAAAATAATTCTTGTTCTTTTGTTCTTGGAACAATAGAACTTAGAAGAATTAATACCGTTAATCAATAACGTGTTATTAATTCATCCTCTCCAAAATACACTTGTTCATTTGCTAACACGATGTGCAAGATACGTGGGTGGATTGCGTGTTACAATTAGGAGAATCTCACGTACCAGATTTGGTGCAAAACGGGGAACAACGTGAGGACCGGTTAGAAGACGAAAACGACAATCGGTAGGCTCCGATTTAATTTCTCGTTTCTCCTTATTTTTAATCCTATGGCCTCCATGATTTGTTTATGCTTTTAATTCATCAGATACACCGAACGCCCGGGAACTTCAATGGTACACCCCTTGAACGTGTTCTTTTATTTAATTAAAGCATGTTTAAATTTTTGTTTTAATTTTATACCGCGCTTCCGCATTCGCGCTATTTCCCAGGACGATCCACAATCTTTCAGTGGTATCAGAGCCCGGTTCAGTGTATAGGCCTAGGGTTTAATGTGTGTTTTAAGCATGAAACGTGTTCTTAGTATGTGTTAACTAATTCTTGGTTTCTTGATTATTAAAGCATGTCGTTTTGTTGCTTTTTAATTCGTGTGATTATTATATCGTTGTTATTTTCTGTTTTTCTTGGGAAATGGGGGTGAAAATTGAACGAAAGAACGGAGAAACGCCGCACGCCGACCAGCCGGAGGCAGGCCGCGCGCAGCCGTGAGTAGCGGCTGGGCAGACGCGCACAGGCAGGGGACGCCTGCGCGTGGCTGCCCGGCCAGATGCACATGGTTGCGCGTAGCCATCTAGGCAGACGCGCGATCGGCCTTAGGCAAGCCGCTGGCCGGGCGCGCGCGCAAACGGGCAGGGAAGCCCGCGCGCGCGCGCCAAGCCAGCGTGCCGGACATCTGCACGTCCGGACGCGCGGCCAGAGTGGCCGTGCGCGAGCGCGCGCATAGGGGCAGCGCCTCCGGGCGCGCGCGCACGCAGACAAGTGTGTCTGCCCGCGCGCGCCAGGCTTGCGCGCACGCAGATGGTGGTGTCTGCGCGCGCACCCGGCGGGCACGCTTAGTGCGCTAGCGCGCGCGCACTGTGCAGGAAGATGCGCGGCTGGCGATCAGCAGGCTAGCGCGTGCGCAGGCAGGGGAGCCTACGCGCGCGACACCCTGCCGGAACGCCAGGCCGCACAACCTGCTGCCGACTAGGGGCGCGCGCACGCAGGCAAGGGCCTATGCGCGCGCGCAGGGGCAGCAGGCCGAGCCTGCTGCTCTGTGCGCACGCCGACAGGCTGCTGCCGGTTAGCTAGGGTTTTCTCTTCTTTTTTTTATTTTTATTTATTTTCAGTTTTAATTTTTTTAATTAATTCTGAAAATTCATTTTTTTTTTGTTCAATTTTGCCTAATTTTCTACGACATTATTTTGGGAAGTAAAATATATTGGATTTGGAATCCCGGGGATATTTTACTTAGAAATAATGAGGAAGGGTTTTCCTAAAACGAGAAAATATTATTACCAACGATTATGCATTATTTTCACACACTACGCATTTATTTATTTATTTTATCTTGAATAATTATGATTGGTTATCATGTATTATTGGTATATTGTTATTATGTGATTAGATCATATGATTATGTGTGTTGGATGCAAACGGATGACCACGAGCCCCAGACCGAATGTATGGTTTAATTTCATGTTGGGCCTGTATGCCTCTTTTACTGCTTACTCCTTCTCTCTTTCTAGTTTCCTTGGAATAATAAGGCATTCTATCTCCCTCCTTATGTACTCCCCCCGGGTTTTCGTTGGGGTTTCTATTTTTAATATGTAATGAGAGTAGAATAGGAGTGAGGTTTCAATTTTATGTAATTGATGGAGAAGAAGGAAGGTCCACATGGAGAGCCCAGACTGGAGGTTCCAAGGCGTTTCCATGAAGTGAAGAAAGAGAAAAGAGACCAAGGCCCATCAGAATGATGATTGAGTTACTATTAATGTAATAGTATAGGACCAACCCTAGATTGACCATAGATCCACAGCGGGCTCAGTGGATCGCATAGGATTCGGGCTCGTGATCATCCAACAGGGGCGTGCTAGGCTTTAATTTTGCATGTGGTTATTATGATGGATGAATGGCGTTTTTATTTATCATATAACTGCTGTGGATGCATTTATTTATTACGCATTATGGATGAATGTGTAGATGTATTGTATTATGAGATCTTGGTCTTTACTGCTCTCACATTGGTTGGACCAATGTCCAAATATTACGACGAATTCGACATTAATAATGAGGAAGCTGATTTAGGTCAATAGCGTGGTCTCACGAGTCGTGGCACCTTATTGTACTTAAAAGAAGCTGCACTGTGTCATGAACGAAAAATAGGCCACTGATACCTGTCTCACGAGTCGTGGGGGTAGCAGTGGGTCTATGGCTCGGTTGATTGGGTCGGGTCTAACGCCCGATTAACATGATTCGCTTGGAGTCCTCGGGATAATGTGAAAGGGTGAGGCAATAATCTTGGGAATCTCGTGGAACGAGAATGGTATGGTATACCTCCGACAGGAGTTTTTCCATGCGAATCGTAAAAGCGGGGTATGGGAAAAATCGTTGTGGACACCAAGCCCACTAGGAAAGGGTTTCCCAAAAATCACGTTTGAGAGTACTGTGTTTTTATATAAATAGTGGGAGCATTAAATGACTAAAGACCATACGTTTAATCTTTTATCAAACCACCGTCTTTTATATTTTGCTGCTCGCAAAATCTGTTTTAAATGTAGATTTAAAAATGTCTAAGAACCCACTTTCAACCATTTTTTGAGACAAACAAATTCAATGGAACCAATTACAACGACTGGTTGCGCAATCTAAGGATAGTCCTGGATTATGAGAACCAAGGCTACGTCATGGACGAGCCTCTCCCTAGGACCTTACCGGAAGGATCCACGCCGGAAGAACGTGAGACGTTCGAGACTTGGCATAAGGATAATCAAAAGGTCCGTAGCGTCATACTTGCTTCAATGACGAATGAGATTCAGAAGCAGTATGAAAGGCTAGACGATGTTCCTTCCATTATGGCTCGCCTTAAGGATTGCTATCCAGTCCCGGACCGGCATACTAGGTATGTCGCGACCAAGGCATTCTTTGGAACCAAACTGACAGAAGGATCCTCTGTACAAGAGCACGGGGTTAAAATGCTTACCCTGGTGGAAAAGCTCGAGGACCTAAAGGCAGGCCTCGACAATGAAACGTACATAGATGTGATCCTTCAGTCACTCCCACCCTCCTTCGACCAATTTATCGTCAACTACAACATGAACGCACTTGAGAAGGGCATTCATGAGTTGATTAATATGTTTGTGCAATACGAGGCAACGACTAAGAAGTCCACGCCTTCAGTATTGTTTGGAGGTGCTTTAACTTTCAAGGTGAAAGGCAAAGGTGCCGGACGTTGGAAAAAGAAGAAAGGGAAGGGAAAGGCCATCAAAGCAGCTACGAACACTAGAAGTGTTCCCATTGCCAAAGAGGGAAAAGGCAAAGGAAAGGGAAAGGTTGTCTCCAAGCAACAGTCAAAGGCATATGGCATATGTATCAATTGCCGTGAGAAAGGGCATTGGAAGAGAGAGTGCCCCAAGCTCTTCTCAAACCAACTGTGGCACGCTAGGCTAGGTGACATATCCCTAGATAGGATGAAAAGATTGGTAGACTCAAAGAACCTAGTGGTAGGGCACTTGAGTGAGCTACCAACTTGTGAATCTTGTCTAAGAGGGAAAATGACCAAGAAGCCCTTTGTAGGACAAAGCAAGCTTGCCACAGGTCTGTTGGACTTGGTCCATACAGACGTTTGTGGACCACTAAGGATGCAGGCCCAAGGTGGGTTCTCCTACTTCATAACCTTTACCGATGATCATTCACGGTATGGTTATGTTTACCTAATGAGGTTCAAGTCTGAAGCTCTTGAGATGTTTAAAGAATTCAGACTTGAAGTGAGAACCAGACCAACTGCAAAATTAAAGTCCTACGGTCAGACCGAGGCGGTGAATACCTTAGTACCGAGTTCCTTAATTATCTAAAAGAAAATGGTATAATATCTTAATGGACACCTCCCAGGACACCACAATTGAATGGTGTCTCTGAAAGGAGGAATCGAACTCTGTTGGACATGGTTCGATCCATGATGAGTTTTACCAAATTGCCCTTGTCCTTTTGGGGCTATGCGTTGGAAACGGTGGCCAAGTTGCTAAATTTGGCGCCTACCAGTGTGTTGACCCAAACGCCATATGAGATATGGCACGGCAAGCCTGCGTCCCTCAACTACTTGAAAGTGTGGGGTAGCCCCGCATATGTCAAGAGGTTAGTGGGAGATAAGCTAGAATCCAGGTCTAGCTTATGCAGGTTCGTTGGATACCCTAAAGAAACTACGGGTTATTACTTTTATGACCCCTTCGAACAAAAGGTGTTTGTTTCAAGGAATGCAGTATTCTTGGAGCAAGGCTTCCCAGAGGATATCCAACCTGATGAGCTGATCCTTGAGGAATCAAGTGATGGAATCCAGCCATCAGAGGTAGCCGCGGGACCCTCACTTAGAGGATTCAGGAAAGACACTCGAAGGGCTGACCGACCTCGAGAAGTACAACATGCTAGGCATGAAGGACATCCTCAGGAACAGGCAACCCCGGTCCCTGAACCGCCGGCTCCGTTACAGTCATCGCCCACAGTCACCACTGACGTTCCCGTTCTCCATAGGTCTACTAGAGAGTCCAGACCTCCAGTGAGATATGGCTTTCTAAATACTACCGGTCTTTTGGATAGCGATCCTAAGATATATGGAGAAGCGATGTCTAACATCGACTCCGGAAAATGGCTTGAGGCCATGAAAATCGAAATGGACTCCATGAGCGAGAACCAAGTCTGGAGACTTGTAGATCCACCGAAAGGTGTTAAGCCAGTGGGCTGTAAGTGGGTCTACAAGCGCAAACTTAGCGTTGATGGAGAAGTCACAACCTTTAAGGCTAGGCTTGTAGCTAAGGGATACACTCAACAACCCGGGGTCGATTTTGAGGATACCTACTCGCCGGTAGCCATGGCTAAATCCATTTGGATCCTGCTCGCCATAGCAGCATGGTATGACTACGAGATATCGCAGATGGACGTGAAAACGGCCTTCCTTAACGGTTTCATTGAGGAAGAGATCTATTTGGATCAGCCGGAGGGTTTCACAGTCACTGGAGAAGAACAGAAGGTCTGTCGTCTCCGGAAGTCCATCTATGGCCTCAAACAAGCATCCCGAAGTTGGAACATTCGATTCGATGAAGTAATACGGGGATATGACTTCATCAAAAACGAATCCGACCCTTGTGTATACAAGAAGGTCAGTGGGAGCTCTATAGTGTTCCTAGTGCTTTACGTGGATGACATTCTGCTCATTGGTAATGACGTCAGAATATTGGGAGACACAAAAGCATGGTTGTCAACCCAGTTTTCCATGAAAGACTTGGGTGAAGCCTCCTACATCCTAGGCATCCAGATGAAGGACAAGCAGATCCGCCGGGAGCGAGCGGAAGCGAGAAAGCGAGAAAAGTGATGCGTAAATCTAAATCTAATTTAAATAAACGAATCGCAAGGGGTGTACCCTTGGGTGCTCAACCGGGCGTTCGATGTAGGATGTGTAAATATTAGATACATATATTAAACACATAGGGCATAGATAAAATATATATAATCAATCAAAGCGTAGCAAAACCGTTACCTTTGATTGTTTAGCGTTGCTCCCGGCTACTAGCGTTGTTCCTTCTCCGGAATGCACACAAAATCCAAACGTATGGATTCTCCAAAGGTGATCCACACCACACCGGAGGAAACACATGTTCTTCTTGCTAGAAAAGAACGGGTTTAAGAAGGAATCGGTTTAAGAGAAGAACACTATGAATTAGTGCTCTCTTAAACTTACTTTGTTCTTCTTCTTGATTCAAAATCAAGTGAAGAACACAAGTGTAAGAGAGGGAGAGAGGGCCGAGAGTTGAGAGAGAGGAGAAGGATTTTGTCTTCCCTTTTTCCTAGAAAAAGATGAATAATGAATCACTTATGCTTTGTGTTGTATATTCTAATATATATACATAATTAATGTGATTATTGGAATGTGTCTAGGTTCATCCAAGGATGTCTAGATTCATTCCAATCAATCACGATCAATTCTTCAATCAAGCCTACCAAAATTTATGGTATGATCAAATCATACCAAAAGGGAAGAGCTTGATTGGAGTTGATTTGTCTCTTTCCAAAAGAGATAAGTCAACATATCACCTAGCATGAAACATGGCTGATTTTGCTTCCTCCAAGGGAGCATGTCGGCCATGTTTAATTAAGGGAAGAAGTCCAACTTCTTCCTATTCAAAAATAGGAATTATTTCTCCTCTCGGGTATAATTTAACGGACCGGGTTTTATCGTAATCCAATTATGACGAATCCGACATTAAATTCAATTTAATGTCCATTTAAATTATTCCCGTTGATCTTTTAATCCAATTAAAAGATCCAACGTCTCAACGTCTCAACTTTCCATATTTAATCGAAAATTCAATTTACCGATTAAACGAAAGCCCGATACAATATCGGCCCGTCCATCCAATGGACTTTCCCTTTAGTAATCAATTACTTATTTTATCCTTCGAGATTGACTCCAAGTCGATCTCTCAACCTCCTCGGTGATATGTGTGTTCACCCTCAACTAGACTTGGGCCCGTGTCCCACAAGGGCCTGTTACCATGGGTGGCTGTCTAGCAATGGTCCATGGCACTAGAGACTAGGTGAATTGGCGTGAATATTTTGTTGGAATAGGTGACCAGAAAGCCAATAGGTTTGGCAATTTGTAACCTATCCGACAACTTGATGTGAATGTAATATTATTATGTGATGAATAAGATGAGTGTTCGTCACCAATGGTACCTTCTTTGTTGCGCTCATCTTACATTTGTTAAAATGGTGTTTAACTTATATCGCAACAAAGCCCACAGACCATGGATAACAACTCGTGCAGTTGGGCCACGCATTCGATGGTGGTCATGAAACCAACTGATTAAGAGTTGGGTCTGAAACGTTCCAAGTCGAGGACCTCGAGACAGGCATCGAGAGTCCTATTGAGACTTGCGTCAAGAGTCGTGTTCATTGGATGAGTGCCGTGTTTCATCGGCGACAGGCGTGGGACGCCTACACGATCTTGATGGGTTGGTCGACTGGGGTCGAGCCGACTGGACTGACTCGCGGGGATCATCATATGGAAGCCTTGGAGGCTTGGTCGGTATGATTGGATTCCCCGGTTCCGATAGTACGGGAGTAATCCTCAGACTTGAGGAATCATGGCAGTCACGTGCACAGGACGGCTGTATCTTGGATCTGGCGAGAGGTGATCATTCTGTAAGATGATCATTATAAGCCTTGTCCAGTGCAGTCGGAATGTGTAGCGAGGACGGTGGATTCCAAGAAGAGGATCCGTCCCCTGTCAGTATGTGACAAAGGTATCTCCCATGCACTCGGAGACACGTTCATGCTGTATGAAGCTGTGGCCACAGTGGTTGGTCGAACAGGGAATGGTTTCCTGTGTCGACGCAATGAAGCATACGTGGTCTCGAGTATTAAGCATAGATGCCTAGTCAAGGATGGGAACCGACGCCCAATTCCATCGCGTCGACTATCCGATGGAAAACCCTTTTCCAAGAACACTGCGTTTCGCGAGACAAAAACCTTTTGCTCGGAGGGATCTTTCGGATAGCCGATGAACCTGCATAAACCAGACCTTGAGTCCAATTTATCTCCCACTAATCTCTTGACATATGCGGGGCAACCCCACACTTTCAAGTATTTGTAGGAGGCAGGCTTGCCATGCCATATCTCATATGGCGTCTTGGATACCCTTTTTGTTTTTTTTTTTAGATAGCGCCAAGTTCAAAACTTTGGCCGCCGTCTCAAGAGCGTATCCCCAGAAGGAAAGGGGAGTTCGGTAAAACTCATCATGGATCGGATCATGTCCAACAAGGTCCGGTTCCTCCTTTCAGACACACCATTAAGCTGCGGTGTTCCAGGAGCGGTCCACCGAGAAAGAATCCCATTCTCTTTTAGATAATCAGTAAACTCACCACTCAAATACTCTCCACCTTGGTCCGACCGAAGGGCTTTGATCTTTCAACCTGTTTGGTTCTCTACTTCAAGTTTGTATTCCTTAAACCTTCCAAAGGCTTCAGACTTGTACCTCATCAGGTAAACATAACCAAACCGTAAGTGATCATCCGTAAAGGTTATGAAGTACGAGTACCCACCTCTAGGCTGAGTATTTAGTGGACCACAGACATCTGTATGGATCAAATTCAATAGACCACTGGCTAGCGTACTTTGTCCAACAAAGGGTTTCTTGGTCATCTTTCCCTTTAGACAGGATTCGCAGGTCGGTAGGTTGTCCAAATTGTCTATTTCTAGACTCTTTGAGTCCACCAACCTTCTTATCCTATCTTTAGAGATATGACCTAACCTCGCATGCCATATCTGTGCGTTATTATGATCATCATGTTTTCGTTTCTGTTCTGCAGTCATAATCCAATTAGATTGTTGAAGTATGTACAGACCGTTGACCAATTTACCAAGCAGATGAGAAATACCATCTTTGATAATGAAAAAACCGTTTTTATTGATGATAAATTCATATCCCTCCTTATCAAGGACCGGGATGGAAACAATGCTTTTAATCATGCTAGGTACATAGAAACAGTCGTTCAGTACAATCCTAACATGACTACTAATGGCTAACTCTAGTGATCCTACGGCCTCCGCAGCAACGGCCTTGCCATCGCCTAGCCTCAGGATAATTTCATTCTTGGTTAGCCTTCTGCTTCTTTGCAGTGCCTGCAAATCATTGTAGGTGTGAGCACCACACCCGGTATCCAATACCCATGAAGTAGAATTAGTAATCATATTTACTTCAACCACAAACATACCTGGGTTGGAGAGGAGTTGTGGGCACTCCCTCTTCCAATGCCCAATCCCTTGGCAATGCATGCAGACATCATTTGCCTTGGACCGCTGAGAACCACGGGCCTTCTCTTTCCCTTTGCTCGGTCCAACCGGAGCAACAGGGACGCCCGGAGCGCGAGCAGGGGCCGCAACCGTCTTCCCTTTCGCCCTTCTTCCTCTTCCAGCGTCCGGCCCTCTTGCCATTCGCCTTGGAGGTCGAAGCCTTTCCTATCAATACCGCCGACGCCGACTTGTGGGTCATTGGCTCGTATTGGACCAGCATGTTGATCAACTCATGAATAGACTTCTCGAGTCCGTTCATGTTGTAGTTTACAACAAACGGGTCATAGGATGGAGGAAGCGACTGGAGGATCACATCAATGTACGTGTCATTGTTAAGCCCAGCTTTAAGGTCCTCGAGTTTCTCCTCTAGGGAGAGCATCTTGACCCATGACTTTGTAAAGACGCTCCTTCAGCAAGCTTGGTGCCAGAGAATGCTTTTGTGGCGGCATATCTAATATGCCTATCCGGAACCGCATAAACCTCGTTCATGCGGAGCATTATGGCAGAGACGTTGTCCAGCTTCTCATACTGCTTCTGGATGTCGTTAGACATCGAAGCCAGTATGATACTGCGTAGTTTCCAGTTGTCCTCATGCTATTTTTCGAACGTCAAATATTCTTCTGGCGTGGACCCCCCCGGTAAGTCGCTCGGCGGCAGCTCGTCCAAGGCGTAGCTTTGGTTCTCGAAACTGAGGACAATATTCAGGTTTCTCGGCCAGTCTGAGTAGTTCGTTCCATTGAATTTGTTAGTCTCGAGAATCATCGTTAATGGGTTCTTAGACATATCTACATTAATGAAAATGTAAAACAGAAATTAGCAGATGATGGTAATATTATTGTTCAAGTTGAAGACTTGGTCTTTTAGTCTTTAACCCTCCCACTATTTATACGAAAGTCCGCCACTCTCAAGCGGTGTTTCGGGAAACCATTTCCTAGTGGGCTTGGGATCCACAAGCGTAATCTCCATGCCCCGCTTTTATGATTCACATGAAGAAGACCTCGTGGGAGATATTCAATATCATTCTCATCCAATGAGATTCCCAAGATATTTTGCCTCACCTATTCGCATGGTTCCGAGGACTCCAAGCGAACCATGTTACTCAGTGTTGGACCCGACCCATCAACCAAATCATGCCTCAAACTGTCGCCCCCACGACTCGTGAGACAGGGAAACAGCGAGTGCAGTCTTTTTGTTCACAACAATGGTGCAGCTTTCCCCTAGTCCAAGTGTGCCACGACTCGTGAGACCACACTTGGGTAGTTAGCCTAATATTTAATTTGGTCCAACCAAATGAGAGTTTGAGTGTGACCGAGACCTCATCACATTATGGTGTTTTAGCATGCATAAATATCCAATATTTAAAGCGATAAATAAATACGCCGCATGCATAAAACATAGCATACCCCTGTTAGGATGATCACAAGCCCAACCTATGTGACCCACTGAGCCCGTAGTGAGTCTATGGTCCGTCTAGGATGGTCCTAAATTATTATAATAATAATATACCCGTTGTCATTCCAATGGGCCTTGAATTGCTTCTTGTTTCACGCCTTGATGCTCCTCCTTGGGATCTCCGACTCCATTTGCTTGTTAAAATTAAAACCTCACCAATCCTATCTACTCTCATTACAACTGAAAGTAATACATTGATAATAAAGAAAACAAGCCTTAACATCATGAGGCTGATAATACGGGAGATGATAGTTCCAAAAACAAGAGGCACGCAGGCCCCACCCAACAGAAAATAAATGATCATACATTCTGTTAGAATAGGTGACCATGTAAGCCAATTTTGGCAGGAATATGTAACCTATGTCTAGACAATTTCAGATGTTTGATAAAACATATATGAATAAAGAAGTGAAAACTTCTTATGGCAATACTTTGTTTACGTTCACTTATATCTGCTTTTTACATATCCGTTCACTACGCAAACAAAGCCCACGGACTGAGAATCGATTTCAGGGATTGGGACTACGCTTGGAGGTAGGTCCATGAAATCAGTCTTACCGAATCAGTCCGGAAATCTCCAAGTCAAAGAATCCCGCAAATGGGTACTGGGATTCCCTTTGAGACTTGCACTAAGCATCTGCTGTCGTATTTCATCGACGAGTGACGAAGGTCGTCTAAGCAGTGTTAGTGGGTCAGCATGCTAGGAAGCAGCTGACTGAGGTGACTCGCGGGAACCGTCTTACGGAGGACCTTGAGTATGGTCTGCAAGGTATGACGTATTCCCGGTTCCAACGGTACAGGTCAAGTCCTTTGACTTGAGGAACTGCTGAGTTTACCTGTGCATCAGGTCTGTATCTTAGATATGGTGAGAGATTGCCAAAATACTCTTGAGTAGTCATAAGCTATGTCTAGTGCAGCTCGGGTGCACAGAGTGACAGTAGTTTCCAAGAAAGGATCTGTCTCCTGTCAAAAGGTATTGACAGTTGAGTCTCATGTATGCTCTGTGTCTTGTCCCTAAAATCTATGGCCACAGTAACTAAACAGAAGGGAAGGTTTCCCTTGTGGCGTTTAGTAAGGACAGACCGACATTTAGGTCCAAAATGGGTACGTGCATTTTCCGTGCCCTAGACTCTAAGTGATGAGACCGAAGACAGAAGGACAAGTGTACTGTTAGGGCCTAAATGTTCATCCCCGATTATTTCACCTAGTCTCCAGTGCCATGGATGTATGTGTGAATGTTTATTTATTTGAAATCTCGGTCATTTACTACTCTCACATTGGTTGGACCAATGTCAAAATATTAGACCCTAGACAAAATGGACATGAACTCTCGGAGTTTGTCCATGCCTAACAATCCATGGCATAGTGAGGAAGCTGCTTTAGGTCAATAGCGTGGTCTCACGAGTCGTGGTACGTTATTGTACTTAAAGGAAGCTGCACTATATCATGAACGAAAAATGGGCTGCTGTTACCTGTCTCACTAGTCGTAGGGGTACCAGTGGGTCTGTGGCTCGGTCGATTGGGTTGGATCTAACGCCCAATTAACATAATTCGCTTGGAGTCCGCGGGATCATGTGAAAGGGTGAGGCAATAATCTTGGGAATCTCGTGGAACGAGAATGGTATGGAATACCTCCCACAGGATCTTTTCCATGCGAATCGTAAAAGCGGGGTATGGGAAAAATCGCTGTGGATCCCAAGCCCACTAGGAAAGGATTTTCCGAAAATCACGTTTGAGAGTACCGTGTTTTCGTATAAATAGTGGGAGGATAAAATGACTAAAGTTCATGCATTTAATTATTTTATCAAACCACCGTCTTTTATTTTTCTGCTGATCGCGCGCTGTTTTCTAAAATGTAGATTTAAAATGTCTAAGAACCCACTTTCCACCATTCTTGAGACAAACAAATTCAATGGAACAAATTACAACGACTGGTTGCGCAATCTCAGGATAGTCCTAGATTATGAGAACCAAGGCTACGTCATGGACGAGCCTCTCCCTAGGACCTTGCCGGAAGGATCCACGCCAGAAGAACGTGAGACGTTCGAGACTTGGCATAAGGATAACCAGAAGGTCCGAAGCGTCATACTTGCTTCAATGACCAATGAGATTCAGAAGCAATATGAAAGGCTAGACGATGTCCCTTCCATTATGGCTCGCCTTAAGGATTGCTATGCAGTCTCGGACCGGCATACTAGGTATGTCGCGACGAAGGCGTTCTTTGGAACTAAAATGACAGAAAGATCCTCTGTACAAGAACACGGGGTTAAAATGCTTACCCTGGTGGAAAAGCTCGAGGACCTAAAGGCAGGTCTCGATAATGAAACGTACATAGATGTGATCCTTCAGTCACTCCCACCCTCCTCTGACCAATTTATTGTCAACTACAACATGAACGCACTTGAGAAGGGCATTCATGAGTTGATCAATATGTTGGTGCAATACGAGGCAACGACTAAGAAGTCCACGCCTTTGGTATTGTTTGGAGGTGCTTCAACTTCTAATACGAAAGGCAAAGGTGCCGGACGTTGGAAGAAGAAGAAAGGGAAGGGAAGTCAAAGCAGCTACGGACACTAAGAGTGTTCCAATTGCCAAAGAGGGGAAAGGCAAAGGAAAGGGAAAGGTTGTCTCCAAGCAACAGTCGAAGGTATATGACATATGTATCAACTGCCGTGAGAAAGGGCATTGGAAGAGAGAGTGCCCCAAACTCTTCTCGAACCAAGGTATTTATGTGATTGAGGTTAATATGGTCACTAATTCTGCCTCTTGGGTATTAGATACCGGCTGTGGAGCTTATATTTGCAATAACTTGCAGGTGTTGAAAAGAAGCAGAAAACTGGGTAGTGGGGACATGATCCTGAAGCTTGGGAATGGCAAGGCCATCTCGGCAGAAGCATTAGGATCCGCCACTCTAGTGATTAGTGATAATATTAGCATAGATTTATAGCAAGTTTATTCTGTACCTAGTATGATTAAAAACATCATCTCCATTCCATTGTTGGACAATAGTGGTTATGAGTTTTAGAATCAATAAGAATTGCTTTTATTTGATGAGGTGTGGAATTGCTCATCTACTTGGTACATTGCATAACGGGCTCTATATCTTGCAACAAACGAATTTCGTTCTCAACACTCAACACAAACGAAAATTAGATAATAACGGGAACGCACGTCTGTGGCACGCTAGGCTAGGTCACATATCCCAAGACAGGATGAAGAGGTTGGTAGACTCAAAGAACCTAGAGGTTGGGGACTTGAGCGATCTACCAACTTGTGAATCCTGTCTAAGAGGGAAAATGACCAAGAAGCCTTTTGTAGGACAAAGTAGGCTTGCCATAGGTCTGTTGGACGTGGTCCATACAGACGTATGTGGACCACTAAGGACGCAGGCCCGAGGTGGGTTCTCCTACTTGATAACATTTACCGATGATCATTCACGGTATGGTTATGTTTACCTAATGAGGTACAAGTCTGAAACTATTGAGAGGTTTAAAGAATTCAGACTTGAAGTGGAGAACCAGACTAACTGCAAAATTAAAGTCCTACGGTCGGACCGAGGAGGTGAATACCTTAGTACGGAGTTCCTAGATTATCTAAAAGAACATGGTATAATATCAGAATGGACACCTCCAGGAACACCACAGTTAAATGGTGTCTCTGAAAGGAGGAATCGAACCCTGTTGGACATGGTTCGGTCTATGATGAGTTTTACCAAATTGCCCTTATCCTTTTGGAGCTATGCACTAGAGACGGCAGCTAAATTGTTGAATTTATCGCCTACTAGTACATTGACCCAAACGCCATATGAAATATGGCACGGCAAGCCTGCGTCGTACAACTACTTGAAAGTGTGGGGTAGCCCCGCATACGTCAAGAGGTTAGTGGGAGATAAGCTAGAATCCAGGTCTAGCTTATGCAGGTTCGTTGGATACCCTAAGAAAACTGCGGGTTATTACTTTTATGACCCCTTGGAACAAAAGGTGTTTGTTTCAAGAAATGCAGTATTCTGGGAGCAAGGCTTCCCGGAGGATATCCAACCTGATGAGCTGATCCTTGAGGAATCAAGTGATGGAATCCAGCCATTAGACACAGCCGCGGAACCCTCACTTAGAGGATTTAGGATAGACAGCCGAAGGGCTGACCAACCTCGAGAGGTCCAACATGCTAGGCATGAAGGACAACCTCAGGAACAGCCAGCCCCGGTTCTTGAACCACTGGTTCCGATACAGTCAGCGCCCACAGTCACCACTGACGTTCCCGTTCTCCGTAGGTCCACTAGAGAGCCCAGACCTCCAATGCGATATGGCTTTCTAGGAGCGACCGATCTTTTGGATAATGATCCTAAGACATATGGAGAAGCGATGTCTGACATCGACTCCGGGAAATGGCTTGAGGCCATGAAATCCGAAATGGACTCCATGAACGAGAACCAAGTCTGGAGTCTTGTAGATCCACCGAAAGGTGTTAAGCCAGTGGGCTGTAAGTGGGTCTACAAGTGCAAACTTGGCGTTGATGGAGAAGTCACAACCTTTAAGGCTAGGCTTGTAGCTAAGGGATACACTCAACGACCCAGGGTCGATTTTGAGGATACCTACTCGCCAGTAGCCATGGCTAAGTCCATTCAGATCCTGCTCGCCATAGCAGCATGGTATGACTATGAGATATGGCAGATGGACGTGAAAACGGCCTTCCTCAACGGTTTCGTTGAAGAAGAGATCTATATGGATCAGCCGGAGGGTTTCACGGTTACTGGAGAAAAACAGAAAATTTGTCGCCTCCAGAAGTCTATCTATGGCCTCAAACAAGCTTCCTGAAGTTGGAACATTCGCTTTGACGAAGTAATACGGGGTTATGACTTCATCAAAAATGAATCCGACCCTTGTGTATACAAGAAAGTTAGTGGGAGCTCAATAGTGTTCCTAGTGCTTTATGTGGATGACATTCTACTCATTGGGAATGACGTTAGAATGTTAGGAAACACAAAAGCATGGTTGTCAACCCAGTTTTCCATAAAGGACTTGGGTGAAGCCTCCTACATCCTAGGCATCCAGATTGTCAGGGACAGATCTAAAAGGATGTTAGGGCTCACCCAAAACTCGTATATGGAGAAAGTCCTAAAGAGATATCGAATGGACAACTCCAAACGAGGATTCCTTCCCATGAGGCATGGGATCAAGTTGTCCAAGAAACAGTCCCCACAGACTGATGAGGAACTTGAAAGGATGAAAGTCATCCCCTATGCTTCTGCCGTAGGTAGCATCCAATATGCGGTCCATTGCACTAGGCCTGACATTGCATACGCTTTGAGCGTAACAAGCAGATATCAGTCCTGCGCAGGAGAGGCACATTGGAATGCTGTTAAGGGCATCTTTAAGTACCTAAGGAGGACTAAAGAGATGTTCTTAGTCTATGGCAATGGAGAACTAATTCTGGAAGGCTTTAGCGACGCTAGCTTCCAGTCTGATGACGATGATGCCAAGTCTCAATCAGGATACCTATTCAAACTCAATGGAGGAGTAGTAGCTTGGAAAAGCTCCAAGCAAGCAACCATTGCTGACTCCACCACAGAGGCTGAATACATAGCAGCTTCAGAAGCTGCTAAGAAAGCGGTTTGGATGAGAAACTACATCCAAGAGTTTGGTGTGGTGCCTAGCATCGCCGAGCCTGTTGTCATCTTCTGTGATAACAAGGTGCAATAGTGCAAGCAAAGGAACCGAGATCTCATCACCGTTCCAAACACATTCTTAGACGCTACCATCTTCTTAGAGAAATGGTAGGAAGAGGTGACGTCCGGATGGACCGAGTCAACTCAGCAGACAACACAGCAGACCCGCTGACAAAGCCTATGTCGCAGAGCACTCATACACAACATCTTGAGAAGATGGGGATTAGACATATGGGCAATTGGCTTTAAAGGTCAAGTGGGAGACTGTTAGAATAAGTGACCATGTAAGCCAATTTTTAGCAGGAATATGTAACCTATGTCTAGACAATTTCAGGTGTTTGATAAAACATATATGAATAAAGAAGTGAAAAGTTTATATGGCAATACTTTGTTTACGTTCACTTATATCTGCTTTTTACATATCTGTTCACTACGCAAACAAAGCCCACAGACTGAGAATCGATTTCAGGGATTGGGACTACGCTTGGAGGTAGGTCCATGAAATCAGTCTTACCGAATCAGTCCGAAAATCTCCAAGTCAAGGAATCCCGAAAATGGGTACCGGGATTCCCTTTGAGACTTGTACTAAGCATTTGTTGTCGTATTTCATCGACGGGTGACGAAGGTCGTGTAAGCAGTGTTAGTGGGTCAGCATGCTAGGAAGCAGCTGACTAAGGTGACTCGCGGGAACCGTCTTACGGAGGTCCTTTGACTTGAGGAACTGCTGAGTTTACCTGTGCATCAGGTCTGTATCTTAGATATGGTGAGAGATTGCCAAAATACTCTTGAGTAGTCATAAGCCATGTCTAGTGCAGCTCGGGTGCACAGAGTGACAGTAGTTTCCAAGAAAGGATCTGTCTCCTGTCAAAAGGTATTGACAGTTGAGTCTCATGTATGCTCTGTGTCTTGTCCCTAAAATCTGTGGCCACAGTAACTGAACAGAAGGGAAGGTTGCCCTTGCGGCGTTTAGTAAGGACAGACGACATTTAGGTCCAAAATGGGTACCGTGCATTTTCCGTGCCCTAGACTCTAAGTGATGAGACCGAAGACAGAAGGACAAGTGTACTGTTAGGGCCTAAATGTTCATCCCCGATTATTTCACCTAGTCTCTAGTGCCATGGACCGTTGCTAGATGGCAACCCATGGTAACGGGCGGAATCTAGGAATCCGACCAAGTCTAGCTGAAAGGTGAACCTAAAGAGTCACACACTATCCACACACACACTTAAGTATTTAATTTGGAATTAAATATTGGAGTAAAGGAATGATTAAATTAGATTTAATCGGGTCCTATAATTTCTTGGAGAAATTAATTCCTTCTATTTGATAAAGGGAATTAAATAAATAAATTGGATTTATTAAGGGAATTGATTTAATGGGCCTAGAATAAATATTAATATTTATTTATTATATTTATTTGGCCTTTTGGAATATTTAATGAAATTTAAATATTCCATTAAATTAAAATTAACGGTTGAGATGGAAAGGGGAGATGGAAGGCTAGGATTGGTTTGACTAGGACTTTGACTAGGTCAAAATCCTAGTCAAATTACAGTTCTTAGAGTTGGAGTTTAAAGAGGATTAAACTCCTCCTCTATATAAACCTCTAGCCTCCAACAATTGAAGGATGATGAAATTCCACCACACACACACAACACACAATTTTCGGCCCCCTCTCCCATTTCTCTCGTCCGCCCCCTCTCTCCACTCTCTCCAGGAAATATATTTTCTTGTTCTTTTGTTCTTGGAACACTAGAACATTGATGAATCAATATCGTTAATTGATAACGTGTCGTTGATTCATCCACTCAAAAATATACAATTGTTCGTTGCTAGCACGACGTACAAAATACGTGGGTGGATCGTGCGTCACGATATGGAGGGTCTCAAGAACGAGATCTTGGTGCAAAACGGGGAACAACGAGTGTAGCCGTTGAAGACGAAAACGACAACGGGTAGGTCTCAGTTTACGTTTTCGCCTCCTTTTATTTTCTACCCTATGGCCTCCATGATCTTTTATACATGTTCTTTAATCATAAGATACACCAAACTCCCGGGAAATCTCAAGGGTACACCCCTTGAGCGTGTTCTTTAATTATTTAAAGCATGCTTTAATTTTTGTATTTTATTTTATATCGCGCTTCCGCAATGGCGCAATTTCCCGGGACGATCCACGATTTCTTTCACATTCATCCATACATAAGGTCTAAGGCTCTTGTGATCATCCCATCTTGATTCCATCAACTCACATAACACAATTATTCCAAATAATCATGCATAAATAACCAATGGATATTCCAAATACCCAAGTGATGTCCAACATCACAAAAGCATAAAACATACAAATAATATGCAAAATTCAAATTTCAAATTTAATTGGACATTTTAAACAATGCATCCAATGCATGTATTAATCCCAAATCAATTAAGCAATTAATTCAAGGAATAATCCAATTATTCCAAAATAAAAAATGCAAAATTAACATATTTTCAGAATATTGTGCAGAAAATACAGAAAATCAAATTTTTCGAAAAACGTCAAAAAATGGCACAAAACGGCCCATCCGTTGTGCTGGACGGCCACCCGTGCGCGCTCTGTGCCGCGTGCCGGCCTCGGCCGACAGCGGCCGGCTGCGCACAGCGCGCGAGCGCGCCCCTGCGCGCACGCCTGTGCGCAGCATCCGCGCGCATGGCGCGCGTGCCCGAGCACTGGCCGAAGCCCAGCGTGCGCAGGCGCCCGCCTGCACGCGGCCACTACCGGTTCGATCCAATTTTTTTTTTTTCAAAACTGTTTCAGTACAATAACAGTAATATTATTCTGAAAATGAGCATGCGATTTTAGATCCAATTTAACAAAATAAAGCATGCCAAACGTCCATTAAATCCAAACAATTGAATTATCATATTACTGATATATTTATACAATCTAACATGCCAATAAAGCCATTTAAAAGTAAGTAGATCATGCCAAACACAAATCTATGCCCCGTACATCGAACCGGGCTCTGATACCACTTGAAGGACAAGCGGATCCGCCCGGGAGCGCGAGCGGAAGCGAGAAAGCGAGAAAAGTGATGCGTAAATTTAAATCAAATTTAAATAAACGAATCCCAAGGGGTGTACCCTTGGGTGCTCAACCAGGCGTTTGATGTAGGATGTGTAAATATTAGATACATATATTTAAACACATAGGGCATAGATAAATATATATAATCAATCAAAGCGTAGTAAAACCGTTACCTTTGATTGTTTAGCGTATGCTCCCGGCTACTAGCGTTGTTCCTTCTCCGGAATGCTCACGAAATCCAAACGTATGGATTCTCCAAAGGTGATCCACACCACATCGGAAGAAACACACATGTTCTTCTTGCTAGAAAAGAACGGGTTCAAGAAGGAATCGGTTTAAGAGAAGAACACTATGAATTAGTGCTCTCTTAAACTTACTTTGTTCTTCTTCTTGATTCAAAATCAAGTGAAGAACACAAGTGTAAGAGAGGGAGAGAGGGCCGCGAGTTGAGAGAGAGGAGAGGGATTTTGTCTTCCCTTTTTCCTAGAAAAGGATGAATAATGAATCACTTATGCTTGGTGTTGTATATTCTAAAATATATACATAATTAATGTGATTATTGGAATGTGTCTAGGTTCATCCAAGGATGTCTAGATTCATTCCAATCAATCACCATCAATTCTTCAATCAAGCCTACCAAAATTTATGGTATGATCAAAATCATACGAAAAGGGAAGAGCTTGATTGGAGTTGATTTGTCTCTTTCCAAAAGAGATAAGTCAACATATCACCTAGCATGAAACATGGCTGATTTTGCTTCCTCCAAGGGAGCATGTCGGCCATGTTTAATTAACGGAAGAAGTCCAACTTGATCTTTTAATCCAATTAAAAAATCCAATTTAATGTCCATTTAAATTATTCCCGTTGCTCTTTTAATCCAATTAAAAGATCCAACATCTCAACGTCTCAACTTTCCATATTTAATCGAAAATCCAATTTACCGATTAAACGAAAGCCCGATACAATATCGGCCCGTCCATCTAATGGACTTTCCCTTAAGTAATCCAATTACTTATTTTATCCTTCGAGATTGACTCCAAGTCGATCTCTCAACCTCCTCGGTGATTTGTGTGTGACCCTTTAGGTTCACCCTCAGCTAGACTTGGGCCTGTGTCCCACAAGGGCCAGTTACCATGGGTGGCCGTCTAGCAACGGTCCATGGCACTAGAGACTAGGTGAATTGGCGTGAAAATTCAGGCGCCGATTCCGTACGGGTACGATCCTTCCGTCTACCGTCTCCCGGCCTTAGTCTAGGGTATGGAATTGGGCATCGTTTCCCATCCTTGACTAGGCATCTATGCTTAATACTCGAGACCACGTATGCTTCATTGCGTCGACATAGGAAACCATTCCATGTTCGACCAACCACTGTGGCCACAGCTTTAAACAGCATGAACGTGTCTCTGAGCGCATAGGAGATACCTCTGTCACATACTGACAGGGGACGGATCCTCTTCTTGGAATCCACCGTCCTCGCTACATATTCCGACTGCACTGGACAAGGCTTATGATAATCATCTTACAGAATGATTACCTCTCGCCAGATCCAAGATACAGCCATCATGTGCACGCGACTGCCATGATCCCTCAAGTTTGAGGATTACTCCCGTACTATTGGAATCGGGGAAAACCAATCATATCAACCAAGCCTCCAAGGCTTTCATATGATGATCCCCGCGAGTCAGTCCAGTCGGCTCGACCCCAGTCGACCAACCCATCAAGATCGTGTAAGCATCCCACGCCTGTCGCCGATGAAACACGGCACTCATCCAATGAACACGACTCTTGACGCAAGTCTTAATAGGACTCTCGATGCCTTGTCTCGAGGTCCTCGACTTGGAACGTTTCAGACCCAACTCTTAATCAGTTGATTTCATGACCACCATCCAATGCGTGGCCCAACTGCACGAGTTGTTATCCATGGTCTGTGGGCTTTGTTGCGATATAAGTTAAACACCGTTTTAACAAATGTGAAATGAGCGCAACAAAGTAAGCACCAAAAGTGACGAATACTCATTTTATTCATCACATAATAATATTACATTTACATCAAGTTGTCAGATAGGTTACAAATCGCCAAACCTATTGGCTTTCTGGTCACTTATTCTAACACCAGATAGTCAGGGACAGATCTAAAAGGATGTTAGGGCTTACCCAAAACTCGTATATGGAGAAAGTCTTAAAGATATATCGAATGGACAACTCCAAACGAGGATTCCGTCCCATGAGGCATGGGATCAAGTTGTCCAAGAAACAGTCCCCGCGGACTGATGAGGAACTTGAAAGGATGAAAGTCATCCCCTATGCTTCTGCCGTAGGTAGCATCGAATATGCGGTCCACTGCACCAAGCCTGACATTGCTTACGCTTTGAGCGTGACAAGCAGATATCAGTCCTGTGCAAGAGAGGCACATTGGAATGCTGTTAAGGGCATCCTTAAGTACCTAAGGAGGACTAAGGAAATATTCTTAGTCTATGGCAATGGAGAACTGATCCTGGAAGGCTTTAGCGACACTAGCTTCCAGTCTTATGACGATGATGCCAAGTCTCAATCGGGTTACGTATTCATACTCAATGGAGGAGTAGTGGCTTGGAATAGTTCCACGCAAGCAACCACTGCTGACTCCACCACAGAGGCTGAATATATAGCAGCTTCAGAAGCTGCCAAGGAAGCAGTTTGGGTGAGAAACTACATCCAAGAGTTGGTTGTGGTGCCTAGCATCGCCGAGCCCATTGTCATCTTCTGTGATAACAACGGTGCAATAGTGCAAGCAAAGGAACCGAGATCTCATCACCGTTCCAAACACATTCTTAGACGCTACCATCTTCTAAGAGAAATGGTAGGAAGTGGTGACGTTCGGATGGACCGAGTCAACTCACCAGACAACACAGCAGATCCGCTGACAAAGCCTTTGTCGCAGAGCGCTCATACGCAACATCTTGAGAAGATGGGGATTAGACATATGGTCGATTGGCTTTAAAGGTCAAGTGGGAGATTGTTAGAATAGGTGACCATACAACCAATCTTGGCAGGCAAAATGTAGCCTATGTCTATACAATTTCAGTGTTTTGATAAACTATTAATAAATAAAGAAGTGAAATTCATTCTGGCATTACTTTGTTTGCGTTCACTTTACTGCTTTATATCTATCTGTTCACTACACAAACAAAGCCCATGGACTGAAAACCTATTTCCGGGACTGGGACTACGCTTGGAGGTAGGTCCATGAAATTAGTTCAGCCGAATCAGTTCGAAAATCTCTAAGTCCAGGAATCTCGAAAATGGGTACCGAGATTCCCTTGAGACTTGCACTAAGCATCTGCTGTCGTATTTCATCGACGGGTGACGAAGGTTGTCTAAGCAGTGTTAGTGGGTTAGCCTGCTAGGGAGCAGCTGACTGAGGTGACTCGCGGGAACCGTCTTACGGAGGACCTTGAGTAGGGTCAGCAAGGTATGACGTGTATTCCCGTTTCCAACGGTACAGGCCAAGTCCTTTGACTTGAGGAACTGTTGAGTTTACCTGTATATCAAGTCTGTATCTTAGATATGGTGAGAGATTTCCAAGAACCACTTGAGTAGTCATAAGCCATGTCTAGTGCAGCTCTGGTGTACAGAGTGGCAGTATTTTCCAAGAAAGGATCTGTCTCCTGTCAAAGGCATTGACAGTTGCGTCTCACGTATGCTCTGTGTCTTGTCCCTAAAATCTGTGGCCACAGTAACTGAATAGAAGAGAGGGTTTCCTTGCGGAGTTTAGTAAGGACAGACCGACACTTAGGTTCAAAATGGGTACTTGCATTTTCCGTACCCTAGACCCTAAGTGGTGAGATCGTAGACAGAAGGACAAGTGTACTGTTAGAGCCTAAATGTTCATCCCCGAAATTTCACCTAGTCTCTAGTGCCATGGACTGTTGCTAGATGGCCACCCATGGTAACGGACGGATTCCAGGAATCCGACCAACTCTAGCTGAAAGGTGAACCTAAGGAGTCACACACAATCCACACACATTGAGTATTTAATTTAGAATTAAATATTGGAGAAAAGGAATGATTAAATTGGATTTAATCGGGTCCTTTTATTTTATTGGAGAATTAATTCCTTTTATTTGATAAAAGGGGTTAATCTAATAAATTAAGATTTATTAGAGAATTAATTTACTGGCCTTAGAATAAATATTTATATTTATTATATTTATTTATTTGGACCTTTGGAATATTTAATAGGATTTAAATATTCAATTAATATTAAATTAATGATTGAGATGGAAAGGGAGAGATGGATGGCTATGATTGATTTGACTAGGTCAAACACTACTTTGACTAGGACTTTGACTAGGTCAAAATCCTAGTCAAAATAGACCTCTTTAGAGTTGGAGTTTAAAGAGGATTAAACTCCTCCTCTATATATAGTCCTAGCCTTTCACTATTTGAAAAGTGATGAAATTCCAACACACACATAACTTCGGCTCCTCTCTCCCCTACTCGTCCGCCCTCTCTCTCTCTCACAACAAGAAAATAATTCTTGTTCTTTTGTTCTTGGAACAATAGAACTTAGGAGAATTAATACCGTTAATCAATAACGTGTTATTAATTCATCCTCTCCAAAATATACTTGTTCGTTCGCTAGCACGATGTGCAAGATACGTGGGTGGATTGCGTGTTACAATTTGGAGAATCTCACATACGAGATTTGGTGCAAAACGGGGAACAACACGAGTACCGGTTGGAAGACAAAAACGACAATCGGTAGGTTCTGATTTAATTTCTCGTTTCTCCTTATTTTTAATCCTATGGCCTCCATGATTTGTTTATGCTTTTAATTCATGAGATACACCGAACGCCTGGGAACTTCAAGGGTAGACCCCTTGAACGTGTTCTTTTATTTAATTAAAGCATGTTTAAATTTTTGTATTTTAATTTTATACCGCGCTTCCGCATTCGCGCTATTTCTCGGGACGATCCACAATCTTTCATGAGTATCCATAAACCTTTTATGGGATGGTATTTTAGGAATTTTACGTACGAACACTAGCAAACATGAATCAATATTCATTAATTTTGTTGATCAAATAGGTATGAAATAAAATCTTTGTCCAACAAAGAGGCATACTTTTGATCATGCTAGATTACGTAATTCCTATACTATCCTAACATGATCACGATTATGGGCCTAACGACTCTCTAGTCCTTTTCACCAATGGACCTTGCCATTGTTGAATCCTAGAACTGTTCTTGGCTTTTAAGTCCTTATTCACTTTCTGCAAACCACCCGCAGATTAGTGATAGGAACAGTATCAAATACCGAAAAGTGATCATGTCAATACTCAATATCAAATTTTACCTACATTGGAGAGAGGTTTAGAATACTCCCATTTCCAATGGCCCTCTTTACGTCAGTGAATGCTTACGTTCTTAGAAATCTATGAACTTGACTGCTTGAACGTTTTGCTCTTTCCTTTACCTCCACCTTGTGTTGTAAAGGAACAGCACTTGAAGTGCTTAATAGTTGATGTCACCTTACTCTTCTTCCTCTTTTGGCGTCTGGTATCCTTGCCTTTCGCTTATGGAGGTTGAAACCTCTCCTACTACTACCGATGGTGCAGATTTTGCAATCGTTGCCTCGTACTAGACCAACATAATTATCAACCTATGAAGATCTTTTCTAAGCTCGTTCATGTTTGATAATTAATGGTTCGTAGGAGGAAGGAAGAGACTTGATGGATCATGTCAATGTACATCTCTATTTCAAGACTGACGTGGAGGTCTTTTGAGCTTCTTCACTAGAGATTACATCATCACTCCATGTTCTTTGTACAAACATCCCTTCCGTCATCTTAGCTTCAAAAATCCTTCGTTGCATTTTACCCTACATGCTGGTCCGGGACCATATAGACATGATGCAAACGAAGCATAGTTTGAGCAAACATCATTATATCCTACTTGCCGGTGGTCATCCTTCAACTTTTGAACGCCAAGCGTTGCTTTAGTGTCGACCCCTCCGGCAAGGGTTGAGGAACGTCCTCATCCGGTTATGTGAGTTAATGTTCTGGAAATCTAAGACTATCTTAAGATTTCACAGTCAATTCGTGTAATTGGTTCCCTTTTAATAAGCCCCTAAGTGATGTGTTGGTGGATACTTAAACATTCACAAATATATAAAGCAGAAAATAATAAGTAGAATGAAGTAATATTTTGGTTAAGTCTCGGTCTTTAGTCCTTAACCTCTCCCACTATTTCTACGAAAACACGGCACTCTCAAACGTTTTTTTCGGGAAATCCTTTCCTAGTGGGCTCGGGATCCACAGCGATCTCCCCCATACCCCGCTTTTACGATTCGCATGGGAAAAGAACCCGTGGGAGGTATTCCATACCATTCTCGTTCCACGAGATTCCCAAGATAATTGCCTCACCCTTTCACGTGATCCCGAGGACTCCAAGCGAATCCCGTTATTCGGGCGTTAGACCCGACCCAATCAACCGATTCATAGATCCACTGCTACCTCCACGACTCGTGAGACAGGTAACAACAGTCTACTCCTCGTTCATGACAAAGTGCAGCTTCTTTTAAGCACGATAGTCGTGCCACGACTCATGAGACCACGCTATCGACCTAAAAGATCTTCCTCACTTATGCCATGGTTGGAAGGCTTGGACAGACTCCCAGAGTCCTAGTCCATTTATTAAGGGTCTATAATTAACTTGGCTCAACCAAGTGAGAGTTTTTGATAGAACGAGACCTCATCACATATTAAGTGTTTTGCATGCGTTATAGCAGAAATATTCTAAGCATAAATGTAACCATACATAAAGCATACAGAATAATCATAAGCATATGAAACGCATCGCATGAAAAATAAAGCTTAGCACGCCCCTGTAGGATGATCACAAGTCCAAACCTATGCGACCCACTGAGGCCGCAGTGGATATATGGTCAATCTAAGGGTAGGCCCTATGCTATTACGAGGTTTAATAACCAATTACATGCAATGGGCCTTGTAAGTCCTCTTTATCTTCTTGGGCTCTCCATCATGGGCCTACACCGGGCTCCTTCTCCATGGATCCTCCGTGGGCCATCTGATGGCTACCTCCATGAGCTTCCAACACCTTGGGCTTGTCTTCTCTTGCAGCTTTTATTTACCAAAAATAAAAAACCTCACCACTAATTCTACTCTCATTACATCATAAAATAAGAAACCCCAATTAAACATTTGGAGGGAGTACATTAGGAGGGAGAGAGAAAGCCTTATTATTCCAAGGCAACTAGAAGAGAGACAGAGAGGAAAATAAAGAGGCACACAGGCCACAACCCAACAAATAAATATAAATAAACCATACATGCGGTCTAGGGGCTTTGTGATCATCCTTTGTCAAATCAATTAACATAAATAGCACAAATACATATCCCACGTAAAATATGCTATACCAACATCCATGATAACCCATACCATAAAATAAATATAGAAATTACATGCAAAATATTCACACCAAATATTGGATAATGGTGCAACCTATGCACAACGATTTTTGTTGGAAAATCCTTTTCCATAATTAACAAGGCAATATTAATTCTATGAAATATAAAATCTCAATCAAAATTAAAATGCCCCAAGTTAATAAATTCAGAAAATTTCCCAGAATTATACAGAAAAAACAGATTTTCTGAAACGCAAAAATCAACAATCCAAGAATATGTCCATTTATTCAAGAATTCCAAAATCCAACATTTGTGCAATATTAATACACGTCAAGATCTACTCATACTCAAGCCATAAAATAACCATGAAGTCCAACATCATAAAACGCAGAAATTATAGCGAAATTTTACATTTAAATCTTGATCATTGGTGCAACAATTGCTAGAATTAAATCTTGTTAGGAAACCCATTCCTCATCAACAAAGCAACATTTATTTTAAGAAATTTCAAATCTCAAAAAATAAATATTCTAAGTCAAAGGATTCAGAATAATGCAGAAAATATCATAAAAATAATTCAGTAAAATCAGTTTTGAAAAAACGAGCCAAAAAATGGGAGAGAAACGAAAAACGGCACAGCCGGCCGGCTAGGCGCGCGCCTGCGCCTAGTGCTTGCGCGCGCGCGCGCAGGCAAGGGCACACCGCCCGCGCTGTCCGCACGCACTGGGCGTGCTGGCCGGGCGCGCGCAGGCCCCTGCCTGCACGTGCGCCCGGCCGCGCCCTTGTGCTCGCGGCCAGCGTGCTGCTGCTGTCGGTTCGCCGTTTTTTCACTCCTTTTCGACTTTTCATTCTATTTTTCTGAACCACAGGATAAATTCAACCCTATAACATGTATAAACACATTCAAGAAAACCAAGATCCAAAATCCCATGCAAAATTAAACGCCAATAAAGATCTATGCTAAACATGCTAGGCCTGCACGTGCGCCCGGCCGCGCCCTTGTGCTCGCGGCCAGCATGCTGCTGCTGTCGGTTCGCCGTTTTTCACTCCTTTTCGACTTTTCATTCTATTTTTCTGAACCACAGGATAAATTCAACCCTATAACATGTATAAACACATTCAAGAAAACCAAGATCCAAAATCCCATGCAAAATTAAACGCCAATAAAGATCTATGCTAAACATGATATAAACGTAAATAAAAACACGTTCATCATGCTTAAACGCACATAGCACATAGAATTCTAGGCCTATACACCAAACCGGGCTCTGATACCAATGAAAGGTTATGTGGATCGGCCTGGGAGATGAGCGCGTATAGCGGAAGCGCGAAAGATTGCATAATAAAATTGCAAAACATAATTAAATGGAATTTAAAGCATGCATCACATACATAGCCGGATCAAGGGGTGTGCCCTTGATTCTCCGGGGCGTTTGGTGTATCTCATGTTCAATAAAACACAACATGGAGGCCATAGAATTTAAACCGAAAAAACGTAATTAAAGAACCTACCCGATTGTAGTTTTGTCTTTGTTCGACTACATGCATTGTTCCCCGTTTTGCACCAAGATCTCAAGAAAGAGACCCTCTAAATCATGACACTCGCTACACCGGAAAGAAAAGAATCGTTGTGCTAGCAAGAAATTATTTGGGGAGAAGAGACATCGATACACGCTATCAATTAACGCAATCAATGTTTTTTATGTTCTAGCTTGAATAAAATCAAGAAGAACAAAGTAGAAATCTTGGAGATTAAAGAAGGGGATGGACGAAAACTTGAGAGAGAATTATGAGATGAGAGTTGTAGAGATTAGTAGGTGTGTGTGTGTGTTTTTGAGTATTTATAGAAGATAGAATTTCCTATTCCTTCTCAAACTCTTCCAAAGAGACACACTTTGACTAGGATTTTGACCTAATCAAATCCTAGTCAAACTAGGCTTTGATTAAGTCAAATTAATCATGGCCCTTCATCTCATCATTCCCTTGATTAAATCTTGTCCATCCATTTTGATGGGCTTTATGGAATGGGCTTTATTTAATTCTAAATTAAATAATCGCATGGACTTTATATTAAATCCTATTTAATATACTAAGCCCATTAATTAATTAATGGAATGGACTTCATTTAATTCCCAATTAAATAGTCCCATGAACTTTATATTAAATCCTATTTAATATACCAAGCCCATTAATTAATTCACCCTTTTAATCTAATTAAAAGGGAAGCCCATGCTTTATAAAATCCATAAATCTAATTTATGAACTCAAGCCCAATTATTCCAAATAATCCATCGAGGCTTGAATCTCCAAGAAGTATAATTTAATTCCATTAAATTAAACCTTCTCCCGGAATTAATTCCAAATCAATTCCCTTTCATTTGGTGTAGCGGGTGTGACTCTTGAGGTTCACCTTTCAGCTAGACTGGGACCTACTTCTTGTTATTTCATAACCAAAGTAGTCTGTTACCATGGATGGTCATCTAGCAACGGTCCATGGCACTAGAGACTAGGTGAATATGTGGTGTCAACATTTAGGCTCCGAGTTACATGCAGGTATGGTCCTACCGTCCCTCGGCACGTACGGGTACGGTCCTACTGTCGCCTGTCTCCTGGCCTTTAGTCTAGGGTATGGAATTGGGTGTCGGTTCCCATCCTTGACTAGGCAACTATGCATAATGCTCGAGATAGGTTTAACTCTATGTAGGAAATCCTTTCCCACTACATCAAGTGCTACGGCCATAGACTTTATGAGTCTAAACCATCTCCGAGTGCATAGGAGATCTCGCTGTCATATCCTTTGATAGGGGACAGATCCTATCTTGGAATACACCGTTCTTACATACTCCGACTGCACTGGACAAGGCTTATGATGACCATGTGATAACCGATCAAATTTCACCAAATCCAAGATATAGCCTTAGTATGTAGGGGACTGCCGTGATCCTCAAGTTCGAGGACTAATCCCATACTATCGGAACCAGGAATACGAGTCATACCGACCAAGCCCGAGTGACTTTCATATGACGATTCCCGCGAGTCACCTCAGTCGGCCGCTCCCCAGCAGGCTGACCCACTAACACTGCTTAGTCGATCCTCAACACCCGTTGATGAAACACGACAGCAGATGCTTAGTGCAAGCCTCAAATGGATTCTCGATGCCTTGTCTCGAGATTCCTTTGACTTGGAGTATTTCAGCTTGATTCGGCGAAACTGATTTCATGAACCTACCTCTAAGCGTAGTTCCAATTTCCCGAATGTTATTTCAGTCTGTGGGCGTTTGTTGTGACATCGTAATGATGCAAGCAGTAAGTACAACAAACTCATGCCTATGAATCCTTACTACATTCATTAACATAATATTACTTGTTCACAGATTGACGAATGGTTCTCAGAACAGCCAATACCATTGACTTTCTGGTCACCTATTCTAACAATCTCCCACTTGACCAATAAGTCAATTACCCACTTTGTTCAGAATCCTCTGAGTATGAGTAATCTACGATACCGACTAAGGTATTGTGAGTCCGCTTATATTTCCTTGCGAAGCAATACGGTCTAACTGTGTTACCTCTATCCACCATTGTATCCTAGAGATTGTGGTTGTCTAAGAATATTTTTGTGGATCTTGTGATGAGATCTCGTGCCAATACTCCCATAGCCAAGTTGCCTGCCATATAGGCGAACATGGCTAGGAATAATAAGGTATTCTTTCTCCCTCCTAATGTACTCCTCCCGGATTTTTGCTGGGATTTCTTTTTACATATGTAATGAGAGTAGAATAGGAGTGAGGATTTTATTTTTATGCATATGGTGGAGAAGAAGGAAGGTCCACATGGAGAACCCAAAATGGAGGATCCAAGGCATTTCCATGAAGAGTTGAAAGAGAAAAGAGACCAAGGCCCATCAGAATGATGATCGGGTTACTATTAATGTAATAGTGTAGGACCAACCCTAGATTGACCATAGATCCACTGCAGGCTCAGTGGGTCGCATAGGATTCGGCCTCGTGATCATCCAACAGGGGCGTGCTAGGCTTTAATTTTGCATGTGGCTGTTATGATGAATGAATGGTTTTATTTATCGTATAACTGCCATGGGATGCAATTTATTTATTTACGCATTGTGGATGAATGTGTTTTATATTACAACTCTCACTTGATTGGACCAATGTCCAATTATTAGACCCTAGAAAAAGTGGCATGGACTCTAGGAGTTTGTCCATGCCTTCTAATCCATGGCATAGTGAGGAAGCTAATTTTGGTCGATAGTGTGGTCTCACGAGTCATGGCACGTCTATCATACTTAAAAGAAGTTGCACTGTGTCATGAACGAAAAGTAGACAACTGTTACCTATCTCACGAGTAGTGGAGGTAGCAGCAGGTCTATGATTTGGTTGATTAGGTCGGGTCTAACGCCCGATTAACATGATTCGCTGGGAGTCCTCGGGATCATGTGAAAGGGTGAGCCAATTATCTTGGGAATCTCGTGGAACGAGAATGGTATGGCATACCTCCCACAGGATTCTTCCCATGCGAATTATAAAAGCGGGGTATGGGAAAATTCGCTGTGGATCCCAAGCCCACTAGGAAAAAGGTTTTCCGAAAATGAAGTTTGAGAGTATTGTGTTTTCGTATAAATAGTGGGAGCATTAAATGACTAAAGACCAAGCATTTAATTATTTATCAAAACTTCCGTCTTTTAAGTTCTGCTAATCGCGAGTTCTGTTTTAAATGTAGATTTAAAAATGACTAAGAACCCATTATCAACCATACTTGAGACCAACAAGTTCAATAGAACAAATTACAACGACAGGTTGCGCAATATGAGGATAGTCCTAGATTACGAGAACCAAAGCTATGTCATGGACGAGTCTCTCCCTAGGACCTTGCCGGAAGGATCCACGCCAGAAGAACGTGAGACATTCGAGACTTGGCATAAGGATAATCGAAAGGTCCGTAGCATCATACTTGCTTCTATGACGAATGAGATTCAGAAGCAGTATGAAAGGCTAGACGATGTCCCTTTCATTATGGCTCGCCTAAAGGATTGTTATGCAGTCCCGAACCGACATACTAGGTATGTCGCGACGAAGGCATTCTTTGGAACTAAAATGACCGAAGGATCCTCTGTACAAGAGCACGGGGTTAAAATGCTTACCCTAGTGGAAAAGCTCAAGGACCTAAAGGCAGGCCTCGATAACGAGACGTACATAGATGTGATCCTTCAGTCTCTCCCACCCTCCTTCGACCAATTTATTGTTAATTATAACATGAACACACTTGAGAAGGTTATTCATGAGTTAATCAATATGTTGGTGCAATACGAGGCAACTACCAAAAACTCCACGCCGTCTGTATTGTTTGGAGGTACTTCGACTTCCAAGACGAAAGGCAACGGTGTCGGACATTGGAAAAGGAAGAAGGGAAAGGGAAAAGCCGTCAAAGCAGCTACAAACACTAAGAGTGTTCCCATTGCCAAAGAGGGGAAAGGCAAAGCAAAAGGGAAGGTTGTCTTCAAACAACAGTCGAGGGCATATGACATATGTATTAATTGCCGTGAGAAAGGGCATTGGAAGAGGGAGTGCCCGAAACTCCTCTCCAACCAAGGTATCTTTGTGATTGAGGTTAATATAGTTACTAACTCTGCCTCTTGCGTATTAGATACCGTATGTGGAGCTCACATTTGCAATGATTTGCAGGTGTTGAAAAGAAGCAGAAAACTGGGTAGCGGGGATATGATCCTGAAGCTTGGGAATGGCAAGGCCATCTCGGCAGAAGCAGTAGGATCCGCACTCTAGTAGTTAGTGATCGTATTAGTATAGAGTTAGAGCAAGTTTATTATGTACCTAGTATGATTAAAAACATCATTTCCATTCCGTTGTTAGACAATAATGGATATGAGTTTATGATCAATAAAAATTGCTTTTATTTGATGAGGTGTGGAATTGCTCATCTGCTTGGTACACTTAATAACGGGCTCTATATCTTAGAACAAACGAACTTCGTTCTAAACGCTAAACACAAACGTAAAATAGATAACAACGGGAACGCACGACTTTGGCATACTAGGCTAGGTCACATATCCCAAGACAGGATGAAGAAATTGGTAGACTCAAAGAACCTAGAGGTAGGGGACTTGAGTGAGCTACCAACTTGTGAATCCTGTCTAAGAGGGAAAATGACCAAGAAGCCCTTTGTCGGACAAAGCAGGCTTGCCACAGGTCTGTTAGACCTGGTCCATACAGATGTATGTGAACCACTAAGGACGCAGGCCCTAGGTGGGTTCTCCTACTTCATAACCTTCACTGATGATCATTCACGGTATGGTTATGTATACCTGATGAGGTACAAGTCTGAAGCTCTTGAGAGGTTTAAAGAATTCAGACTTGAAGTTGAGAACCAAACCGGCTGCAAAATTAAAATCCTACGGTCAGACCGAGGCGGAGAGTACCTTAGTACTGAGTTGATTATCTTAAAGAAAATGGTATAATATCTGAATGGACACCTCCCGGGACACCACAATTGAATGGTGTCTCTGAAAGGAGGAATCGAACCCTGTTGGACATGGTTCGATCCAAGATGAGTTTTACCAAATTGCCCTTGTCCTTTTGGGGCTACGCATTAGAGACTGCGGCCAAATTATTAAATTTGGCGCCAACCAGTGTATTGACCCAAACGCCATATGAAATATGGCACGGCAAGCCTGCGTCGTACAACTACTTGAAAGTGTGGGGTAGCCCCGCATACGTCAAGAGGTTAGTGGGAGATAAGCTAGAATCCAGGTCTAGCTTATGTAGGTTCGTTGGATACCCTAAAGAAACTGCAGGTTATTACTTTTATGATCCCTTGGAACGAAAGGTATTTGTTTCAAGGAACTCAGTATTCTTGGAACAAGGCTTTCCAGAGGATATCCAACCTGATGAACTGATCCTTGAAGAGTCAAGTGATGGAAACCAGTCATCAGTGGGAGCCGCGGAATCCTCACTTAGAGGATTCAGGATAGATACCCGAAGGGCTGACCAACCTCGAGAAGTCCAGCATGCTAGGCATGAAGGACAGCCTCAGGGAATGCCAGCCTCGGTACCTGAACCGCCAGCTCCTATATAGTCAGCGCCCACAGTCACCACTGACGTTCCCATTCTCCGTAGGTCAACTAGAGAGTCTCGACCTCCGGTGAGATATGGCTTTCTAAATACGACCAGTCTACTGGATAAGGATCCAAAGACATACGGGGAAGCGGTGTCTGACATCGACTCCGGGAAATGACATGAGGCCATGAAAACCGAAATGGACTCCATGAGCGAGAACCAAGTCTGGAGACTTGTAGACCCACCGAAAGGGGTTAAGCCAGTTGGTTGTAAGTGGGTCTATAAGCGCAAACTTGGCGTTGATGGAGAAGTCACAACATTTAAGGCGAGGCTAGTAGCTAAAGGGCACACTCAACGACCCGGGGTCGATTTTGAGGACACCTACTCGCCAGTAGCCATGGCTAAGTCCATTCGGATCCTGCTTGCCATAGCAGCATGGTATGACTATGAGATATGGCAGATGGACGTGAAAACGGCTTTCCTCAACAGTTTCGTTGAGGAACAGATCTACATGGATCAGCCGGAGGGTTTCACGGTCACTGGAGAAGAACAGAAGGTCTGACGTCTCCAGAAGTCCATCTATGGCCTCAAACAAGCATCCTGAAGTTGGAACATTCACTTTGATGAAGTAATACGGGGTTATGATTTCATCAAAAATGAATCCGACCCTTGTGTATACAAGGAGGTTAGTGGGAGCTCTATAGTGTTCCTAGTGCTTTATGTTGATGACATTCTACTCAAAGGTAATGACGTTAGAATGTTGGGTGACACAAAAGTATGGTTATCAACCCAGTTTTCCGTGAAGGACTTGGGTGAAACCTTCTACATTCTAGGCATCCAAATTGTCAGGGACAGATCTACAAGAATGTTAGGACTCACCCAAAACTCGTATATGGAGAAAGTCCTGAAGAGGTTTCGGATGGACAACTCCAAACGAGGATTCCTTCCCATAAGGCATGGGATCAAGTTATCCAAGAAACAGACCCCGCAGACTGATGAGGAACTTGAAAGGATGAAATTCATCCCCTATGCTTCTGCCGTGGGAAGCATCCAATATGCGGTCCACTGCACCAGACCTGAAATTGCTTACGCTTTGAGTGTCACGAGCAGATATTAGTCTAGTGCAAGAGAGGCAGATTGGAATGCAGTTAAGGGCATCCTTAAGTACCTGAGGAGGACTAAGGAAATGTTCTTGGTCTATGGCAATGGAGAACTGATCCTGGAAGGCTTTAGCGATGCTAGCTTCCAGGCTGATGACGATGATGCCAAGTCTCAATCGGGTTATGTATTTAGGCTCAATGGAGGAGTAGTCGCTTGGAAAAGTTCCAAGTAAGCAACCACTGTTGATTCCACCACTGAGGCTGAATACATAGCAGCTTCAGAAGCTTCCAAAGAAGCGGTTTGGATGAGAAACTACATCCAAGAGTTGGGTGTGGTGCCTAGCATCGCCGAGCCCGTTGTCATCTTTTGTGATAACAACGGAGCAATAGCGCAAGCAAAGGAATCGAGATCTCATCCCGTTCCAAACACATTCTTAGACGCTACCACCTTCTAAGAGAAATGGTAGGAAGAGGTGACGTTCGGATGGACCGAGTCAACTCAGCAGACAACACAGCAGATCCGCTGTAGCCAATCTTGGTAGGCGAATTGTAACCTCTGTCTGAACAATTTCGAGGTTTTCATAAATCGTTAATCAATGAGAAGTGAAATTTATTTGGCATTTACTTTGTTTGTGTTCACTTTATCTACTTTATATATCTATTCACTACGCAAACAAAGCCCACAGACTGAAAATGCATTTCTGGAACTGGGACTACGCTTGGAGGTAGGTCCATGAAATCAGTTCCGCCGAATCATTCTGAAAATCTCTAAGTCAAGGAATCTCGAAAGTGGGTAGCGAGATTCCCTTTGAGACTTGCACTAAGCATCTATTGTCGTATTTCATCGACAGATGACGAGGATCGTCTAAGTAGTGTTAGTGGGTTGGCCTGCTAGGGAGCAGCTGATTGAGGTGACTCGCGGGAACCGTCTTAGGTCCAAAATGGATACCTGCATTTTCCGTGCCCTAGACCCTAAGTGGTGAGACCGTAGACGGAAGGATAGATGTACTGTAGAGCCTAAATGTTCATCCCCATATATTCACCTAGTCTCTAGTGCCATGGACCGTTGCTAGATGGCCACCCATGGTAACGGGCGGATTCTAGGAATCCAACCAAGTCTAGCTGAAGGTGAACATAAAGAGTCACACACAATCCGCACACATAAAGTATTTAATTTAGAATTAAATATTTGGAGAAATGGAGCGATTAAATTGGATTTAATTGGGTCCTTATTTTCTTGGGAAGAATTAATTCCTTTTATTAGATAAACAGGATTTATCTAATAAATTAGATTTATTAGAAAATTAATTTAATAGGCCTGGAATAAATATTTATATTTAATATATTTATTTATTGCCCTTGAAATATTTAAATAAGATTTTAATATTCCATTAAATTAAATTAATGGTTGAGATTAAAAGGGAGAAATCAATAGCTAAATTTGGTTTGACCAAAGAAGCTAGATTTGACTAGGATTTGACCTAGTCAAATCCTAGTTGTGGTGGAGTCTTCAAAGTTTAGGAAACTTGAAGAGAAATAGGATTCCTCTTCTATAAATACTCCTTAGCATACACATTGAAGAAGATGATGAATCTTGAAACACACACACTCGTGTGCTCTCTCTCCCTCTCGGCCGCATCTCTCTCTCTCATTCCCAGAAAATGCTTTCTTGTTGTTTTCTTTTAACAATTGAACAAAAGGAGGATTGATCTCGTTAAACTAATAACGTTTGATCGATCCATCCTCTCCTAAATATACTGGCTCTTTCGCTAGCACGAAGATCAAGATACGTGGGCAAATTGCGTGTCAAGAATTAGAGGGTCTCCTATACGAGATCTTGGAGCAAATCGGGGAACAACGCGAGTACCGTTTAGAAGGCGAAAACGACAATCGGTAGGTTTCCGGTTTATCTTTTTCGTCCTCTTTATTTTCGAATCCTATGGCCTCCATGATTGCTATGTATGCCTTTTATTATTCATGAGATACACCAAACGCCCGGGAGTTTCAAGGGTACACCCCTTGAATGTGTTTATTTTAATATACATTTATGCATGTTTTAAATTCTTTAAATTTAAATTATACCGCGCTTCCGCATTCGCGCTACTCCCGGGACAATCCACACGCCTACCCTAGGCTTTCAGTGGTATCAGAGCCCGGTTCGGTGTATAGGCCTAGGGTTTTGTGTGCGTTTTAAACATGAAAACATGTATGGCATGTTTTAATTATTTCTTGATATTTTTATCGTAAATCATGTCATTTTCTTGCTTTCAATTATGTATGATTTTGGTGCTATTGGTTTTTCTGTTTTTTCTTGGGAAACGGGGGGCAAAAATGAATAAAACAGAGAAAAACATCGCACGCGGCCAGCCGGTGGCTGACCGCGCACGCTGTGCGCTCAGGCGAAGCGTTAGAAGCATGGTATGACTATGAAATATGGAAGATGGATGTGAAAACGGCTATCCTCAACGGTTTCGTAGAGGAAGAGATCTATATGGATCAGCCGGAAGGTTTCACAACTATTGGAGAAGAGCAGAAGGTCTGCCGTCTCCAAAGGTCCATCTATGGCCTCAAACAAGCTTCCCGAAGCTGGAACATACGTTTTGATGAAATCATTTGGGGATATGATTTCATCAAGAACGAGTTCGATCCTTGTATATACAAGAAGATCAGTGGGAGCTCAGTTGCGTTTCTAGTGCTTTACGTGGATGACATCTTGCTCATTGGGAATGATGCTAAGATGTTGGGAACCACTAAAGCTTGGTTGTCGACTTGGAAGACTTTCTTGGAAGAGAGGGAGAGGGTGCGGTCGAGAGAGAGAGAGGAAGAGGCCGAGTGTATGTCATGTGTGTGCTTCAAGTTTTTCATCATCTCTTCTAAAGAGGACGCTTAGGAATATTTATAGAGGAGGAATCGCATTCCTCTTCTAATTCCTACACTTTGAAGACTCCTTCTTGAACAGGATTTGACTAGTCAACATCTAGCTTTCTTGGTTAAACCAATCTTAGCCATAGATTTCTCTCTTTAATCTCAACTATTGATTAATTTAATGGAATATTTAAATCTCATTTAAATAATCCTAAAGGCAACAAATATATCAAATATTTATTCCAAGCCCATTAAATTAATTTCTAATAAATTCAATTTATTAGATAAATTCCTTTCATCTAATAAAAGGAATTATTTCTTCCCAAGAAAAGAAGGACCCGATTAAATCCGATTTAATCGTTCCAATTTTTCCAAATTTTTAATTCTAAATTAAATACGTCATGTGTCGGGATTGTGCGTCACTCTTTAGGTTCACCTTCAGCTAGACTTGGTTGGATTCCTAGAACCCGCCAGTCACCATGGGTGGCCGTCTAGCAACGGTCCATGGCACTAGAGACTAGGTGAATATGCGTGGGGATGAACAATTAGGCTCTACAATACATCTATCCTCCCGTCTACGGTCTCACCACTTAGCGTCTAGGGCACGGATTATGTAGGTACCCTGTTTGGGCCTAAGTGTCGGTCTGTCCTTTACCAAACGCCGCAGGGAACCCTTCCCTTCTGTTCAGTTACTGTGGCCACAGATTTTAGGGACAAGACATAGAGTATTGTGAGACACAACTGTCAACACCTTTTGACAGGAGACAGATCCTTTCTTGGCAACTACTGTCACGTTGCACACCGTGGCTGCACTAGATATAGCTTATGACTACTCAAGTGCATTTTGGCAATCTCTCACCATACCTAAGATACAGTCTCGATGTACAGGTAAACTCAGCAATTCCTCAAGTCAAAGGATTTGACCTGTACCGTTGAACCGGGAACTGACGTCATACCTAGCCGATCCTACTCAAGGTCCTCCGTAAGACAGTTCCCACGAGTCACCTCAGTCGGTCGCTCCCTAGCAGGCCGACCCACTAACACTGCTTAGACGACCCTCATCACCCGTCGATGAAACACGACAGCAGATGCTTAGTGCAAGTCTCAAGGGAATCTCGGTACCTATTTTCGAGATTCCTTGAGTTGGAGATTTTCAGACTGATTCGGCGGAACTGATTTCATGGACCTACCTCCAAGCGTAGTCCCAGTCCCCAAAATGTGATTTCAGTCTGTGGGTTTTGTTTGTGTAGCGAACAGTTATAAAGTGAACACAGACAAAGTATGCACCAAATGAATTTCACTTTCGTATTCATCAAGGTTTTATCATAAACTTCGAAATTGTTCAGACATAGGTTACAATTCGCCTACTAAAATTGGCTACATAATCACCTATTCTAACAACATAGTACTTTAGGAATTGCAAATTATGTTTTTCAACAATACCAAATAATGGACATAGATAATACATGGAGGTTGAGAATGCTATGCGAGATTGTGGGTTAGATTAGGCTTCGTCTCGGAGTGATACTAGGTCTATGCTATTAGCGAAACCATTGAGCATTAGAAATCGGTTGGTTGTATATATGATGAGTTTTAATATTATGTCCAGGTCAAGCAATTTAAATGAAGTTCAAATTTGAGATTTATACTATTTGCATAAATGATGTATGGTTTTGGTGAAATGGAGGGCATCCCTCTTAGTGGTATATACAAGGACGAAAAGGACCTCTAAAACATTTGTGTTTCCAAGTCTCATAGGTCGATTGTTGGGGGATTATGGAGTTGATGTGGGTGTGAATGGGGAGGAGGCACGTTCTACAACTGATAGCGACGTGCTATCTAACTGTACGTTAATTCAAATAGATGAATGAAGAAAGAGAAGATGACAAACAAGTGGCAAATCAAGAAATGGATCGAACCAAAAGGGGAAAACCACAAAGCGTTCCAACACATACCGAAATCTAAACATGTTTCAACAAGACATGGAGATGCATCAAGGCCAAGAGATTATCTTTTGAAAACAATTTAAAAAAAATGCAAATGTATACGAAAAAGGAAGTCGAAGAACACATAAGTACAATGGGATAAATGCAAAGAAGGTACCATACTATAGGCCCCTTTGTAATTTTAGTACCGAACTTTTCAAAAACGCCAATTTCAGTACCACACAATGAGGAGTCTGGCAAGTTTGATACCGCATTTTACGAAAGTCAGACAAGTTTGATACCGCAGTTTATGAAAGTTGCAAATATAGTACCTTAGTTTTGAAAGTGACAGTCAACCCTCATCTTTTGATAATATCATTTCTAGTCCCCGAAATTTATCTTTTGCACGGATTTTGTCCGTTTTGCCCAGATTTTCAGAATTAGTGTCCTATGCAACCAAAATGGTATCAGAGCCAAGGTTTATTGAAGAAATATTTGTTTATATTACATATTGATATTTTATCCCTAACGAAGGAGACTTTAAAAGCATGGAACCGAACGAAAGTTCGAGTTACACCGAAAACAGGGAGTATTTTCAGATTCTGAAAATACAGAGAACAGAATTTCTTATGGAAATTCTTAGAAAAATCGCCAATAGTCCGAGGTTGGTCGATGCGTCATTTCTTCCAAAGGAAGAAAGAGAGGAATGACACCGAAATCGCCATGTTCGAGAGACGTTACCAGGGAATGCAGTGAGACGTCTACAGGGAGCAGAGATCCATGGAAGAATCCCAGCCAGGAGATCCGGAACAGGTAGATTCCTGAAAAAATACAGTTCTAAAAATAATGGTTAAAGGAAGTGATTGGAAGGAACTCGAACCGGATACCTCGAAGTACTCTCAGGACCTTAGAGAGGTAAAAAAGACAGTTCAAGACTATGGACATAGGCTAATCCATATACCTATGAAAATAGACCTCTTGAACCAAAAGATGGATGAGATCTTAAAAATCCTACCAGATCTACAAAAGGATCTCACAGATCTGAAGATTGAAGTTACAGATCTAAGAAGAAATCAAAGGAATACCCTGAGACATCCAGATCCCATCAGGAACGCATCAGGGACGCCCTTGGACCAGTATCTTTCCTACATCAGAAAGGAAAGGCGAAGGAGATCTCGAAGCCAAAAACACAAGAGGAACAAATCATCGAGATCATCAAATCCATAAAATAATGGAGATATCTAGAGTGGATCTATCGGATCTACAAGAGTTAGCTGAATCCTTTTCCCAACTAGGGATTGTGGATTTAGTTAATATCCAAACCAATGAGGTCGCTCCAGCTTTACCACCGCCGGAGGGGAGCACAGGCTCAAATGATCCACCACAGGATCAGCCAATGAGAGAAGGTACAGATTTTCACACCAATGCTACCCCTACCTTCGTGGGGACAAGATTGCGAGAAAATCCAGGAAGAAATCCAAGACAAGTGCCTGAAAACACACCATGGGCAAGGACTATGCTCCAGCCCTTATACCCATATGGTACGGTACTCAACCTGGATGTTATCGACTTCCGAAACATCGAGAAGCTGATAGATGAATGGGTTGCAGCCATGAAAATTGCAGCAACTACGTTGGAACTAGACAAGGATAACTTCATAAAACTTTTGGAGTTAAGCTTAGAAGGGTCGGTAAAGATCGGATGGGATAATACCCCAGAAGAGACCAAAGCAAGCATCCTTGAAGGAGAGTCTAAAAGTGCAATCGCGGATAGGCTCGGAAGGCTAATCAAGATCCATTTCATCGGAGATGGATACTTCGAAGGAAGCAGAACAGAAAAGGGTAGGGAGTATGCACAAGCTCTCTTTGGTCTCGAGTTTAGAAGTATCTGTGCTGTAGACGAATATATCTATTGGTTCCGCAAATACTTCTTCCAGAGTGGGGTAACAACCGAAGTAGCCGCCCCAATGTTCTTTGCAAAGATCTGCAGCCCGTGGAGGGAAAGGTTGATACAATCTTACAAAGTACCTGCAGGGCAGCTGGATTCAATTGCAAGGAGGATGTCTTTTCTTAAAGACAAACTGAAGGATTGGTGTTACCAAGCATCCGTCCAAAAGAACATGAAGAGACTGAGAGGTAAAATCAAAAGAACCCCTCTCTGTTGTGATAATAACGTTTTTCCAACTATTATAGTGGAATCAAGCGAGCAAAAGAAGAGGAGAAAGCAAGGTGGTGACTCTTATTCCAGGAGTTCCAGAAAATCCTCTTTTAGAAGAAGATCATGGTGGTCTAAATCAAAAGCCAGATCATACAAATCGGGACAGAGAACAGGACCAACAAGGGTTTCATCCCAAGGATCTAGACGATCAGAGGCGAAATCCACAGGACGAACCCCTACAAGAAGAACTTTCAGAAGAGCCCATACCCGAGCTAATGAAAGTTTTAAGGATCACAACTGCTGGACGTGCGGAGCAAAGGGACATATCTCCACAGATTGCCCGCAGAAACGTGGTGAATTACGCCAGTTTGAAGCCACAAACGACATCCTAGATGCAGTCTACTATGGTGATTTGGTACCAATCTACAATTCGAAGATCTTCCCTCAGATGAAAGCATCTACGAGGAAGAAATAGAAAGTGATTCGGATGGATCTTCAACCGAATCAGAGTAATTACAACGAAGGAGATAGGCTCCAAACCTCAGATAACCTATCAGGATTCTTTTCAAAGTTGACGGTATCAAACAAAACCATGGAAAGAATCATGAGACAAGACTCTAATCTCAGCCCATATGACGGATTTAGGATTGGAGGAATCGGAAGAGTCCTTAACAAGATAGGACTAAACCAGAGGAAACATCATATCATCTACAAAGTAAGTTCAGGTGAGTTTGCAATTCCTATGGAACTTACTGGTAATGTTATGGAAATGCAGCTTATTCCTAAAGAAGAAATTCTTGAAGAATTAAGTAAACTTAGAGAGGAAGTAGCGGTTACGATGAAATGGATCCATATAGGAGCTATTGAAGTAGTAATAAAAGCAACTTTTAAGGAAGGAATTGATTCAGAAATACATCTGTCAATAATGGATAGAAGAATCAATAACTTAAGAGATGGTTGTCTTGGGACAATGATAGGAAATTTGTATGCAGGAAAATTGATGTTTAATATTCATCCTAGGATAGCATACAACCTAGCAGACCAAGATTTCAGTAGAGTCTTAACCCTTCATCAGGATTTTAAAAGAAAGGATCTTATGAAAGATGGGAATAGACCATATTCTATAACATATAGAATAGCTTACGCCCTTTCCAACGCACATCATTCGGATTTATTTCTTAGGAAAGAGTATATTGAGATTCCTAGAATGTTCAAGGAATTCGCTAAGGTAATGACACCAGATCCTACTAGAATACCTAGAATAGGTGGTGTTGATATCTTGATAAAAGATCACCCGGTTTTAGATCGAACCCTTAGTTCTAAAACTGAATTTAGTAGCAGGATGTCCTTTTCAGAAGATAGGATTATGGCCTATAAAGGAAAAGAACCCGAGTTGTTAAAGCCTCGAGCTATTAGGGTGGATAACGTAAAACTTAGGTGCCCTGAAGGCTGGAAACAAATCCAAGTTATATTTGATGTCACTAGAACAGAAAATTGTTTTCCTTGTGATGACTTATACCATCTACAACAACCTGTTGTAGGAAAATATGAAGGTATGCTAGAAATAGCAGGCCATGAGATTATTGTCACAGGTATTGCAGGACGAGAAAATGGGATAATGACTCTAGGAATAAATTTCCTTGAAGATCATAAACCATGGGGAAGGAAAGGTAATGGTATGGAATTCAATTTGGATGGTTACACCATTAGAATTGAATGACGAGCCCCTTTTCTATATACATATCTGTTGGTATGTTGTATGAACAATATAAGTCAGAATATTTTGCAGCTTATATTGACTCAGGATCAGGGATTTGCACGGCAAAACCTGGTCTATTCCCTAGCGAAGCTATGGAATCCTTACCCATTATTGCAGGAAGGGATTTTTCACAAAATATTCTTGTACTCAATAAGGGTATACGAGAAGAAAAAATCATGATTGGAGGAGCATTTGGAACACCTTGGTTCAAGGTAAAGACGCCTCCTATTTACTTTCGTGATACAGGAGCAGATATTTTGTTAGGTAATAATTTCATCCAAACCTTTGCAAAATATGTCCAGGATAACCACAAAAATCTGTTGATCTTTACTACTAACTGTGGTAGCGAGATACAGGTTTTGCGAAGAGAAAAGGCATTTAACAGGATAATGCCCATAAATTTTCGCAGCAAACGTGGTGATGATGCCAAATTAACTCATCCAAAAGTGCAGGATAAAAGAAAATTTGGTAAGGCTCTTTTGTCTTTCAGGCAACAGGGCTTTGATGATGCTTCGGAAGAAGATCTTAGGATCTTAAAGGAAGCTATACAAGAATGTAGGTCGATGGACATGGACGGAGAAAGTAAACTTTCTCTCGAGAATGTCAAGAGACTTATTCAAAGGAATTTCAGTGATAATCCTTTGGCATGGTGGGATAAAAACAAGATCGAGGCTACTCTAAAGGTCAAAGAGGAATGCAAGTACGAGTATGTCCGATACAAGCCCATCCAAATGAACATGGAGGATAAGAAAGATATGCAGGAGATCATCAAAGAGCATATCAATCTTAGACTCATTAAGCCTGGAGTCTCTGCCTATAGTAGCCCTGGTTTTCTGGTAAGAAATCATGGTGAGATAAAAAGAGGTAAACCCAGGTTAGTTATTAACTATCAAGGCATCAATAGAATATTACAATTTGATGGTTATTACTGAAGGACAAGCGGATCCCCCCGGGAGCGCGAGCGGAAGCGAGAAAGCGAGAAAACGTGCACAAATTTAAATCAAATTTAAATATGCGAATCCCAAGGGGTGTACCCTTGGGTGCTCAACCGGGCGTTCGATGTAGGATGTGTAAATATTAAAACATATATTTAAACACATAGGGCGTAGATATACAAATTAAATCAATCAAAGCGTAATAAACCGTTACCTTTGATTGTTTAGCGTATGCTCCCGGCTACTAGCGTTGTTCCTTCTCCGGATTGCTCACGAAATCCAAACGTATGGATTCTCCAAAGGTGATCAACACCACACCGGAAGAAACACACGTTCTTCTTGCTAGAAAAGAACGGGTTTAGGAAGGAATCGGTTTAAGAGAAGAACACTATGAATTAGTGTTCTCTTAAACTTACTTTGTTCTTCTTCTTGATTCAAAATCAAGTGAAGAACACAAGTGTAAGAGAGGGAGGGAGCACGAAATTTTGAGAGAGAGGAGAGGATTTTTGTCTTCTCTTTTTCCTAGAAAAAGATGAATAATGAATCACATATGCTAGGTGTTGTATATTCTAATATATATATACATAATTAATGTGATTATTGGAATGTGTCTAGGTTCATCCAAGGATGTCTAGATTCATTCCAATCAATCACCATCAATTCTTCAATCAAGCCTACCAAAATTTATGGTGTGATCAAATCATACCAAAAGGGAAGAGCTTGATTGGAGTTGATTTGTCTCTTTCCAAAAGAGACAAGTCAACATACCACCTAGCATGCAACATGGCTGATTTTGCTTCCTCCAAGGGAGCATGTCGGCTATGTTTAATTAAGGGAAGAAGTCCAACTTCTTCATATTCCAAATTAGGAATTATTTCTCCTCTCGGGTATAATCTAACGGACCGGGTTTTATCGTAATCCAATTACGACGAACCCAATATTAAATCCAATTTAATGTCCACTTAAATTATTCCCGTTGATCTTTTAATCCAATTAAAAGATCCAACGTCTCAACATGTCAACTTTCCATATTTAATCGAAAATCAAATTTACCGATTAAATGAAAGCCCGATACAATATCGGCCCGTCCATCCAATGGACTTTCCCTTAAGTAATCCAATTACTTATTTTATCCTTCGAGATTGACTCCAAGTCGATCTCTCAACCTCCTCGGTGATTTGTGTGTGACCCTTTAGGTTCACCCTCAGCTAGACTTGGGCCGTGTCCCACAAGGGCCCGTTACCATGGGTGGCCGTCTAGCAACGGTCCATGGCACTAGAGACTAGGTGAATTGGCGTGAACATTTAGGCGCCGATTCCGTACGGGTACAATCCTTCCGTCTACCGTCTCCCGGCCTTAGTCTAGGGTATGGAATTGGGCGTCGCTTCCCATCCTTGACTAGGCATCTATGCTTAATACTCGAAACTACGTATGCTTCATTGCATCGACACAGGAAACCATTCCCTGTTCGACCAACCACTGTGGCCACAGCTTCAAACAGCATGTACGTGTCTTCGAGTGCATAGGAGATACCTCTGTCATATACTGACAGGGACGGATCCTCTTCTTGGAATCCACCGTCCTCGCTACACATTCCGACTGCACTGGACAAGGCTTATAATGATCATCTTACAGAATGATCACCTCTCGCCAGATCCAAGATACAGCCGTCCTGCGCACGTGACTGCCATGATTCCTCAAGTCTGAGGATTACTCCCGTACTATCGGAACCGGGGAATCCAATCATACCGACCAAGCCTCCAAGGCTTCCATATGATGATCCCCGCGAGTCAGTCCAGTCGGCTCGACCCCAGTCAACCAACCCATCAAGATCGTGTAGGCGTCCCACGCCTGCCGCCGATGAAACACGGCACTCATCTAATGAACACGACTCAATAGGACTCTCGATGCCCTGTCTCGAGGTCCTCGACTTGGAACGTTTCAAACCCAACTCTTAATCAGTTGGTTTCATGACCACCATCCAATGCGTGGCCCAACTGTACGAGTTGTTATCCATGGTTTGTGGGTTTTGTTGCGATATAAGTTAAATACCATTTTAACAAATGTAAGATGAGCGCAACAAAGAAGGTACCATTGGTGACGAACACTCATCTTATTCATCACATAATAATATTACATTCACATCAAGTTGTCGGATAGGTTACAAATTGCCAAACCTATTGGCTTTCTGGTCACCTATTCCAACAATCTCCCACTTGACCTAAAGCCAATCACCCATTGACCTCGAACCTCTTATTCAGATGGTGAGTATGGGCAACTTGCGACATGGGCTTAGCAAGTGGATCTGCTATGTTTTCTGCGGAGCTGACTCGGTCCAACCGAACGTCAGTCCTGCTATCCATCTCTCTAAGTAGATGGTAGCGTCTAAGAATATGCTTGGATCGTGATGAGATCTCGGTTCCTTTGCTAGCGCTATCGCCCCGTTGTTATCATGAAAGATAATTACAGGCTTAGCAATGCTAGGTACTACATCCAACCTTTGGATGTAGCTCATCAACCAAACCACTCCTTAGCAGCTTCCAAAGCCGCTATGTATTCAAAACTCTATGGTGGAGTCCGTCGTGGTAGCCTACTTGGAACCCTTCCAAGTAACCACGCCACCATTAAGTCTGAATACAAAACCATACTGAGACTTGGCATCATCGTCATTCGACTGGAAGCTAGCGTCGCTATAGCCTTCCAGTATCAACCCTCCACCGCCGTACATCAAGAACATGTCCTTAGTCCTTTTCAGGTACTTTTGGATAGTCTTGACTGCACTCCAGTGATATCGGCTAGTTACGCTCAAAGCGAAAGCCACATCAGGCCTAGTGCACTGAACAGCATACTGTATGCTGCCTACGGCTGAAGCATAGGGGATGTCCAACATCCTTTTAAGCTCCTCATCAGTCTTAGGAGACTGCTTCTTGGATATCTTAATTCCATGCCTCATAGGAAGGAATCCTCGTTTTGAGTTCTCCATCTTGAATCTCTTCAAGACTTTCTCAATGTACGAGGACTGGGCCATTCCTAACATCCTGCTAGATCTATCCCTGTAGATCTTGATGCCAAGGATGTAGGATGCCTCGCCCATATCCTTCATGGAGAATTGTGTTGACAACCAAGCTTTAGTGGTACCCAACATCTTAGCATCATTCCCAATGAGCAAGATGTCATCCACGTAAAGCACCAAAAACGCAACTGAGCTCCCACTGATCTTCTTGTATACACAAGGATCGAACTCATTCTTGATGAAATCATATCCCCGTATGACTTCAACAAAACGTATGTTCCAGCTTCGGGAAGCTTGTTTGAGGCCATAGATGGACCTTTGGAGACGGCAGACCTTCTGCTCTTCTCCAATAGTTGTGAAACCTTCCGGTTGATCCATATAGATCTCTTCCTCTACGAAACCGTTGAGGAAAGCCGTTTTCACGTCCATCTGCCATATTTCATAGTCATACCATGCTGCTATGGCAAGCAGTATCCGAATGGACTTGGCCATTGCTACTGGCGAGTAGGTTTCCTCAAAATCGACCCCGGGTCGATGAGTGTAACCTTTCGCCACAAGCCTGGCCTTGAAGGTTGTAACCTCCCCGTCAGCTCCAAGCTTACGTTTGTAGACCCATTTACACCCTACGGGTTTAACCCCTTTGGGTGGATCTACTAGGGTCCAAACCTTGTTTGTACCCATCGAGTCCATCTCGGATTTCATGGCCTCAAGCTACTTGTCCGAATCGATGTCCGACATCGCTTCTCCGTATGTCTTTGGATCATTATCCAACTGACCGGTCAGGCCCAGAAATCCATACCTATCAGGTGCATGGGATACTCTGGCCGACCTACGGAGGACTGGAATAATATCAGTGGGAACCACTGGCTCAGATGTCACTGCCGCCTCATGGGGTACCTCACTTGATTCCTCAAGGAGTACCTCATCGCGTCGACTATCCGATGGAAAACCTTTTTCCAAGAACACTGCGTTTCGCGAGACAAAAACCTTTTGCTCGGAGGGATCATAGAAATAATACCCCGCAGTTTCTTTCGGATAGCCGATAAACCTGCATAAACTAGACCTCGAGTCCAGTTTATCTCCCACTAATCTCTTGACATATGCGGGGCAACCCCACACTTTCAAGTATTTGTAGGAGGCAGGCTTGCCATGCCATATCTCATATGGCGTCTGGGATACCTTTTTAGATGGCGCCAAGTTCAAAAACTTTGGCCGCCATCTCAAGAGCGTATCCCCAGAAGGAAAGGGGTAGTTCGGTAAAACTCATCATGGATCGGACCATGTCCAACAAGGTCCGATTCCTCCTTTCAGACACACCGTTAAGCTGCGGTGTTCCAGGAGGGGTCCACTTAGAGAGAATCCCATTCTCTTTTAGATAATCAGTAAACTCACCACTCAAATACTCTCCACCTCGGTCCGACCGAAGGGCTTTGATCTTTCGACCGGTTTGGTTCTCTACTTCAAGTCTGTATTCCTTAAACCTTCCAAAGGCTTCAGACTTGTACCTCATCAGGTAAACATAACCATACCGTGAGTGATCATCGGTAAATGTTATGAAGTACGAGTACCCACCTCTAGCCTGAGTATTTAGTGGACCACAGACATCTGTATGGATCAAATCCAACAGACCACTGGCTAGCGTACTTTGTCCAACAAAGGGTTTCTTGGTCATCTTTCCCTTTAGACAGGATTCGCAGGTCGGTAGGTTGTCCAAATCGTCTATTTCTAGACTCTTTGAGTCCACCAACCTTCTTATCCTATCTTTAGAGATATGACCTAACCTCGCATGCCATATCTGTGCGTTATGATCATCACGTTTTCGTTTGTGTTCTGCAGTCATAATCCAATTAGACTGTTGAAGTATGTACAGATCGTTGACCAATGTACCAAGCAAATGAGAAATACCATCTTTGATAATGAAAAAACCGTTTTTATTGATGGTAAATTCATATCCCTCCTTATCAAGGACCGGGATGGAAACAATGTTTTTAATCATGCTAGGTACATAGAAACAGTCGTTCAGTACAATCCTAACATGACTACTAATGGCTAACTCTAGTGATCCTACGGCCTCCGCAGCAACGGCCTTGCCATCGCCTAGCCTCAGGATCATCTCATCCTTGGTTAGCCTTCTGCTTCTTTGCAGTGCCTGCAAATCATTGCAGATGTGAGCACCACACCCGGTATCCAATACCCATGAAGCAGAATTAGTAATCATATTAACTTCAACCACAAACACACCTGGGTTGGAGAGGAGTTGTGGGCACTCCCTCTTCCAATGCCCTTTCCCTTGGCAATGCATGCAGACATCATTTGCCTTGGACTGCTGAGAACCACGGGCCTTCCCTTTCCCTTTGCTCGGTCCAACCGGAGCAACAGGGACGCCCGGAGCGCGAGCAGGGGCCGCAACCGTCTTCCCTTTGCCCTTCTTCCTCTTCCAGCGTCCGGCCCTCTTGCCATTCGCCTTGGAGGTCGAAGCCTCTCCTATCAATACCGCCGGCGCCGACTTGTGGGTCGTTGCCTCGTATTGGACCAGCATGTTGATCAACTCATGAATAGACTTCTCAAGTCCGTTCATGTTATAGTTTACAACAAACGGGTCATAGGATGGAGGAAGCGACTGGAGGATCACGTCAATGTACGTGTCATTGTTAAGCCCAGCTTTAAGATCCTCGAGTTTCTCCACTAGGGAGAGCATCTTGACTCCATGACTCTGTACAGACGCTCCTTCAGCAAGCTTGGTGCCAAAGAATGCTTTTGTGGCGGCATATCTAATATGCCTATCTGGAACCGCATAAACCTCGTTCATGCGGAGCATTATGGCGGAGACGTTGTCCAGCCTCTCATACTGCTTCCGGATGTCGTTGGACATCGAAGCCAGTATGATACTGCGTACTTTCCGGTTGTCCTCATGCCATTTCTCGAACGTCAAACGTTCTTCAGGCGTGGACCCCTCCGGTAAGTCGCTCGGTGGCGGCTCGTCCAAGACGTAGCCTTGGTTCTCGAAACCGAGGACAATCCTCAGGTTTCTCAGCCAGTCCGAGTAGTTCGTTCCGTTGAATTTGTTAGTCTCAAGAATCATGGTTAACGGGTTCTTAGACATATCTACATTAATGAAAATGTAAAGCAGAAATTAGCAGATGATGGTAATATTATTGTTCAAGTTGAAGACTTGGTCTTTTAGTCTTTAACCCTCCCACTATTTATACGAAAGTCCGCCACTCTCAAGCGGAGTTTCGGGAAACCATTTCCTAGTGGGCTTGGGATCCACAAGCGTAATCTCCATGCCCCGCTTTTACGATTCACATGAAGAAGACCTTGTGGGAGATATTCAATATCATTCTCATCCAATGAGATTCGCAAGATATTTTGCCTCACCTATTCACATGGTCCCGAGGACTCCAAGCGAACCATGTTACTCAGTGTTGGGCCCGACCCATCAACCAAATCATGCCTCAAACTGTCGCCCCCCACGACTCGTGAGACAGGGAAACAGCGAGCGCAGTCTTTTGTTCACAACAATAGTGCAGCTTTCCCTTACTCCAAGTGTGCCACGACTCGTGAGACCACACTTGGGTAGTGGTAGCTTCCTCACCACATTGCTGTGGATGGAAGGCTCGGACAGACCAAAAAACCATTTTGATCCAAGTCCGTTCTGGGCCTAATATTTAATTTGGTCCAACCAAATGAGAGTTTAAGTGTGACCGAGACCTCATCACATTATGGTGTTTTAGCATGCATAAATATCCAATATTTAAAGCGATAAATAAATACGCCGCATGCAGAAAACATAGCATACCCCTGTTAGGATGATCACAAGCCCAACCTATGCGACCCACTGAGCCCGCAGTGAGTCTATGGTCTGTCTAGGGTGGTCCTAAATTATTACAATAATAATAAACCCATTGTCATTCCAATGGGCCTTGAAGTGCTTCTTGTTTCATGCCTTGATGCTCCTCCTTGGGGTCTCCGACTCCAATTGCTTGTTAAAATTGAAACCTCACCAATCCTATCTACTCTCATTACAACTGAAAGTAATACATTGGTAATAAGGAAAACAAGCCTTAACATCATGAGGCTGAAAATACGGGAGATGATAGTTCCAAAAACAAGAGGCACGCAGCCCCACCCAACAGAAAAAAAAATGATCATACATTCATCCATACACAAGGTCTAGGACTCTTGTGATCATCCCATGTTGATTCCATCAACTCACATATAACATAATTATTCCAAATAATCATGCATAAATAACCAATGGATATTCCAAATACCCAAGTGATGTCCAACATCACAAAAGCATAAATATACAAATAATATGCAAAATTCAAATTTTAAATTTAATGGACATGTTAAACAATGCATCCAATGCATGTATTAATCACAAATTAATTAAGCAAATTTAATCCAAGGAATAATCCAATTATTCCAAAATCAAAAATGCAAAATTAACATATTTTCAGAATATTGTGCAGAAAATACAGAAAATCGAATTTTCCGGAAAAAGTCGAAAAACGGCACAAAACGGCCCAGCCGTTGTGCTGGCCGGCCGCCCGCGCGCACAGGGCAGCGCGCACGCGCTGTGCCGCGCGCAGGCAGCAAGCCTGCGGCCAACAGCGGCCGGCTGCGCACAGCGCGCGCACGCGCCCGCGCGCGCTGGCCGAAGCCCAGCGCGCGCAGGCGCCCGCCTGCGCGCGGCCACTGCTGGCCCGACCAAATTTTTGTTTTTTTTTTTTTTTTGTGTTTTTCAAAACTGTTTCAGCACAATAACATTAATATTATTCTGAAAATAAGAATGCAATTTTAGATCCAATCTAACAAAATTAAGCATGCCAAAAGTCCATTAAATCCAAACAATTGAATCATCATATTCTTCAAATATTTATGTAATCTAACATGCCAATAAAGCCATTTAAAAGCAAATAGATCATGCCAAACACATAGATCTATGCCCCTTACATCGAACCGGGCTCTGATACCACTTGAAAGACAAGCGGATCCGCCCGGGAGCGCGAGCGGAAGCGAGAAAGCGAGAAAACGTGCACAAATTTAAATCAAATTTAAATATGCGAATCCCAAGGGGTGTACCCTTGGGTGCTCAACCGGGCGTTCGATGTAGGATGTGTAAATATTAAAACATATATTTAAACACATAGGGCATAGATATACAAATTAAATCAATCAAAGCGTAATAAACCGTTACCTTTGATTGTTTAGCGTATGCTCCCGGCTACTAGCGTTGTTCCTTCTCCGGAATGCTCACGAAATCCAAACGTATGGATTCTCCAAAGGTGATCCACACCACACCGGAAGAAACACACGTTCTTCTTGCTAGAAAAGAACGGGTTTAGGAAGGAATCGGTTTAAGAGAAGAACACTATGAATTAGTGTTCTCTTAAACTTACTTTGTTCTTCTTCTTGATTCAAAATCAAGTGAAGAACACAAGTGTAAGAGAGGGAGGGAGCACGAAATTTTGAGAGAGAGGAGAGGATTTTTGTCTTCTCTTTTTCCTAGAAAAAGATGAATAATGAATCACATATGCTAGGTGTTGTATATTCTAATATATATATACATAATTAATGTGATTATTGGAATGTGTCTAGGTTCATCCAAGGATGTCTAGATTCATTCCAATCAATCACCATCAATTCTTCAATCAAGCCTACCAAAATTTATGGTGTGATCAAATCATACCAAAAGGGAAGAGCTTGATTGGAGTTGATTTGTCTCTTTCCAAAAGAGACAAGTCAACATACCACCTAGCATGCAACATGGCTGATTTTGCTTCCTCAAAGGGAGCATGTCGGCTATGTTTAATTAAGGGAAGAAGTCCAACTTCTTCCTATTCCAAATTAGGAATTATTTCTCCTCTCGGGTATAATCTAACGGACCGAGTTTTATCGTAATCCAATTACGACGAACCCAATATTAAATCCAATTTAATGTCCACTTAAATTATTCCCGTTCATCTTTTAATCCAATTAAAAGATCCAACGTCTCAACATCTCACCTTTCCATATTTAATCGAAAATCCAATTTACCGATTAAATGAAAGCCCGATACAATATCGGCCCGTCCATCCAATGGACTTTCCCTTAAGTAATCCAATTACTTATTTTATCCTTCGAGATTGACTCCAAGTCGATCTCTCAACCTTCTCGGTGATTTGTGTGTGACCCTTTAGGTTCACCCTCAGCTAGACTTAGGCCCGTGTCCCACAAGGGCCCGTTACCATGGGTGGCCGTCTAGCAACGGTCCATGGCACTAGAGACTAGGTGAATTGGCGTGAACATTTAGGCGCCGATTCCGTACGGGTACGATCCTTCCGTCTACCGTCTCCCGGCCTTAGTCTAGGGTATGGAATTGGGCGTCGGTTCCCATCCTTGACTAGGCATCTATGCTTAATACTCGAGACTACGTATGCTTCATTGCATCGATACAGGAAACCATTCCCTGTTCGACCAACCACTGTGGCTACAGCTTCAAACAGCATGTACGTGTCTCTGAGTGCATAGGAGATACCTCTGTCATATACTGACAGGGGACGGATCCTCTTCTTGGAATCCACCGTCCTCGCTACACATTCCGACTGCACTGGACAAGGCTTATAATGATCATCTTACAGAATGATCACCTCTCGCCAGATCCAAGATACAGCCGTCCTGCGCACGTGACTGCCATGATTCCTCAAGTCTGAGGATTACTCCCGTACTATCGGAACCGGGGAATCCAATCATACCGACCAAGCCTCCAAGGCTTCCATATGATGATCCCCGCGAGTCAGTCCAGTCGGCTCGACCCTAGTCGACCAACCCATCAAGATCGTGTAGGCGTCCCACGCCTGCCGCCGATGAAACACGACACTCATCTAATGAACACGACTCTTGACGCAAGTCTCAATAGGACTCTCGATGCCCTGTCTCGAGGTCCTCGACTTGGAACGTTTCAGACCCAACTCTGAATCAGTTGGTTTCATGACCACCATCCAATGCGTGGCCCAACTGTACGAGTTGTTATCCATGGTCTGTGGGTTTTGTTGCGATATAAGTTAAATACCATTTTAACAAATGTAAGATGAGCGCAACAAAGAAGGTACCATTGGTGACGAACACTCATCTTATTCATCACATAATAATATTACATTCACATCAAGTTGTCGGATAGGTTACAAATTGCCAAACCTATTGGCTTTCTAGTCACCTATTCCAACAATTACATCCCAAGTAGAGAACACTTAATTGATTGCATTAAAGGTGCTAAAGTGTTTTCTAAGTTTGATTACAAATCTAGATTCTATCAGATTAAGATGGAAAATGACTCAAAGAAATATACTGCATTTTCCACACCTCATGGACAATATATCTAGAATGTACTTCCAATGGGACTTTCCAATGCACCCAGATATTTCAAAGAAAGATGGATAATCTTTTCAAAGACTATCTAGAGTTTATGTTTGTTTAGATAGACGATATCTTGATTGCATCTAAAAATACACAGGATCATATTAGACATCTTGAAATATTTTCCGATGCATGCCATAAGGAGGGACTAGTGCTCTCCGAAAAGAAAGCCAGTATAGCTGTCAATAAAATTGAATTTTTAGGAATTCTTATTGACGAGGCAGGTATTGAGTTGCAGGAACACATTGTAGAAAAGATTCGCAATTTTCCTGACACTCTTAAAGATAAGAAGCAACTCCAAAGCTTCTTAGGAGTTGTCAATTTTGCAGGAATCTTTATCAAGGACCTTGCAAAATACAGAAAGGATTTCCGTCCACTCCTGAAAGAAACAGAAAGTTCAAAGTGGAAATGGGAGGAAATTCATACGCAAAGGGTCCGGGAGTTAAAACAGATTTGCAATAACCTGCCAAAGCTTGCGATTCCCCAAGACGAAGATGAGTTGGTAGTTTACACGGCGCCAACAATTACAGATGGGCAGCAGTGCTCATGAGAAAAAACGGCTACTGGCGAAGAGCCATGTAGATAAACAGGAGGGTTGTTCACCGAACAACAAGCCAAATTATGGCATATTAACGAGAAGGAATTCTTTGCAGTTTGGAAGGCTTTCAAAAAATGGCATTTGTTCTTACTAGCCAAAGAATTTACATTAAAAGTTGATAATACGAATGTTAAGGCTTTCTTAAAAAATAAACTTGAATCAAAGATTGAGAAAGCTCGTATTATTAGTTGGCAGGCAGAATGCCAATATTATTGTAATGATATTGTCATTATCAAATCTCATGAAAATGTTCTTGCAGATTTCTTAACAAGAGATGGAGGCAGCTGAAGCAGACTCCGTCATCATCAGGCTCGGACACCTCAGGGAGAACCTTGAGGAGATTGATAAGAGGTTTGGACAACTAACAATTAAAGCCCAAATAGCTGGCCAAGTCCAACGAGCTGATCTGGACACCGTCCAGAGCGCCATCAGGAGTACCAAACTTGCTGCAAGCTCGTTATGGGACGACCTACTGGAACCAATTCGAAAGGCGTCATCTTCGGTGATAGCCCGAGAATTAAGAGAGCAGGGCTCTAAACCTGCAATTAGAGAACAGGGCTCTAAACCTGTAGCGGCAGATTCAAGTACTGCTTGCACAAGGCCATCGCCAGACTCTGGTGAACAGGCAAAAGTTGAGTTACAGGAAGTGCAAACTCCTGATAATTCAAGTCAACCCAGCATTTCTGGGGTAAAAGAGGAAGAGATTAACCTTAGGCCAATGACGGGCACCTCTAAGGTTAATACTAACGAAGCTTTATCTTTTGTTTCCACTTGGCAGGATTATCAGAGATCATGGGAAAAACTTGTTTCCCGTAAAGGAATAAGCCTAGGTAAGACCAACGTAGACACATCCGGAAAATATAACAGAATCTGGATGATCGAAGGGTCTAAACCAGAAGAGGTACGAGAGTGGTATGATTTTGGAGTCCTTGCTTCAGTTCATACTACGTCACCAAGCTTTCCGAAAATCTCAAAGCTTCCGGAATGGATTAGTGGGGCGGTATATGACGCATGGCAAAACAATCCCCACCTTAAACGAGGAGATATTTTGGAGCTCAAGTTCATTTCCATAGCTCCAGAAATCGCAGGAAAAGGGTCTCACCCAGCATTCCATTTTATCAAATTGCAGAGACCAGACATGGTAGCCTTCAACCGAGTCAAGGCTGCCACAGGAGAGGCTCCCCTGGTGTCTTCCCTTAGTGAAGATGACATATCCACCAGAAGAGCATGGGGTTACTGGGTCTGTCTCACAGAGATGGATAAAGTCAAGTATCCATTTAAAATATTTTCCAATAAATTAAATAGATCATTCCTGTTAAACTCCATGACAGGAAAAAGCACTGAGTTTGCAGAAAGCTTGTTTGAAAAGAAAAGAATGCTTATATGGGAAAATAAGCTGTCTGCAACAGAGAACACGAGGAAGAAGGCATGCAACATGATGCATGTAGGACAATGGCGTAACCACTTATGCCCTTGTTGTGAAAAACAGGAAAAGCCCTTGTTCGGAACAAAGATTCGGGTAACTCAAAATAAACCCGAACCAAGACCAGAGAAGGGCAAAAGAAAGGATTTTTACAAAGGGAGGTAAAACTCTCAAGATGTAAAAAATCAAAAAGGAGACTGTCGGCAGAAGAAGACAAAAGGGCCAACAGTCAGAAAGACAAATGACACCAGCTGGCAAGCGCATGGCCGACAAGGCATAATGACCACAGCTGGAAAGATGAAAGACAAGGTTGGTGACGAACGCACTGACGTCACCCAAAAACAAGATTGAAGTCCGGGTTTGGAGTCCGCGGACTATTATAAATAGAGAGCTTGGAAGCAGATGGAGATCATCAGAAACTTCTCCAACTCTTCAGAAAAATAAACTTTATCTTTAAATTCTCTAAGTATTAGAATATCCAGTGTATGGGGTTATCCCCAACAAGTCAAGTCCTCTTATCCATGAGAGGCTAAATAGTTTTCTCCTCCGATAGAGGAATAAAATATCTATGTAATATATCAAGTATTTCTTCAATAAAGTAAAGGCTTCTGCCCAAATTGTTGTCCAAAATTTTATTAAGTCTCTATTTTGAGTACTTTTACGCCCTAAGGTAGGAAACGAAGTAGGGCTGTGCTGTTTGTTGCTGAAGGAGCCGAGTACCTGCGAACCATCTGTTGCGGTAGTGTGATTGGAGAAAGAGCCGTAAAAACGAGGACTTGGAATACCCGGTGGCAAAGCAGTCAAACTAAGGTATGAATTTATGGAGGCTTAATTTTATTTTCGGAAGCATGTTGGGCCTGATCAGAATTGAATTACATGGGTGCTATTTTTTGGAAAAAAAAAAAAAAAAAAAAGTTTTGGAACCAAATCTGATACTTTCTAAAGGTTGAGGGGCTAAAATGAAAGGAAAGTACCTTATTTGCAAGTCTCTGTAAACTATGGTATCAAAATTGCCTATTTTAGAAAGTATGGTACCAAACTTGCAAAGACACCTATAGTGTGGTACTAGAAATGCAATTTTCTCTAAGTACAATAGAACAATTACAACAGAAATAGATGCAAATCTGCGTACATTTGAGGATATTCAATTGTCCTTAGACATCTAGGTTCAATGGCAGAGCATTCAAAATGATCTTTAGAACTTATTACGCAAATTCTCAGTGAATTTGTTAATAGTCGAGGAAATAGCATTTTTTGTCCCATAACTTAAACCCTTTTCACTTTTGGTACCATTTGTTACGGGATTAGCAGTTTTGGTCCCGTAACTTACAAAAATTAGCATTTTTAGTCTCATCCCGTTTTTTCGTTAATTTTTTAATGGAGGTTGAGTTTTTGTCGTTAAGTTTTTGAAATTGAAGGTAAAATTGCGTCATTTGTGCTTGGGATGATTTTTGGCGGAAAAATAACTACTATTCAGAGCTAACATAAAAAAATCAAGACAATTAGGGCAAATACAATGTAAGCACACTTCATAGAATAATCAAGACAAAATGCAATTTATCATTTTGTATGAATTCTATAAATATTAAAACAAGTGATGACCCACAAAAAATTCAAGTAATACAATGTAAGCACACTTGACAAAAAGGCAATTTCATTAGTTGTGTTCATAACAGTTTATTTGCCCTAATTTTCTTCATTTTTTTATGTTAGCTCTCAATTGTAGTTATTTTCCCGCAAAAAATCACCCCAAGCACAAATGACGCCAATTTTACCTTCAATTTCAAAAACTTAACGGCAAAAACTTAACGGAAAAATTTATTTTCAAAATTGTATTTCAATAAATATTGATAGTATTACCGTTTGCAACCATTCACAAAATGCAGTGTTAATATGGAAATAACTTAAAAAATGATAACATTATTGGTCTTTTATATATAACCCTACTTTGTAATCATTTCAACCAAACACAAGGTTGTATTGACACATGTGATATCACAAATCACAGCAAGTCAAACCAAATAGCATATAATGGATAATTTTATTAGTTATCACTCCATTTTCTATCCTAACCAATCTCATTATGCATATTCACGTCACACAAACCAAACAAGCCCTTAATATGTTGCTCATGGATTAAAGTTTCATTTCAAACACATGTTTCGAGTTGATTAATATTAGAAAATTTTTAGAAATATTTGGGAAACGCTACAGAAAAATCATAAAATCAAAGAAACATACATAAAAATCATAAAAAACATTAAAAATATTACCATTCTCCTTTGAAAAGAAACATATCTATTTAATTTTGTATCATTTAGCCAATTAAAATTACTTTATGTAGTATAATTATATATTTGGAGTTATTATTTGATGCATAGTTGTTGTAATTGACATTTATAATATTAATTTGTAACAACAAATTGTTCTAAAAATATGGGTTCAATTACGTGTGAATCCATAGATTAAATGGTGAGAAAATAGAGAGATTACACTTGTCCCACATAGGATTATGATGGGAAAGTGTGGAACCTTGATAAGGATATAAGGTGTATGTGGGGGTGAGTGTTTCATACTCAATGTTGTCCCACATTGGAAGTTTAAGGATAACTTAAACTCCTTATATCAAGTTCAATGTTCATTATATATGTTTGAAGTGTTATGGAGACTAGAGTAAACATGGGGTTGCCCCATACGCGCGCTGCCGCCGCCCGACTCCGGCGCGGGCGCGAATGTCTCAGTCTCAGCATCTATGTTTTTGCAGCAAAAATATTTAGATTTATCTGATAAAACCCGGTGCATTTATGACTATCAAATGGTTTTAAAATTTGTTTTGAAAATCGTTTTAATGGTGCTTTAATACCAGATTTTAAACCTGAATTAAATGCTGATTTATTACAAACCTGAAACTCCCGTATTTATGTGGCGGTTTCAGCTGGTTTTAATGTCTGGTTTTAATAGCGTTTAATGGTTTTTAAATTTGGATTTAAAAACCGTTTTTAAATATCGTTAATGGCTATTTATGTCAGCCTTAATGGTGGTTAAATGCTCCACTAATGATGGTAATTAATGCGGAAGTTGTAACCGCTGATAGCCTTGCCTATATAAGGCTGCAAAGGCTCACTTCAAAGTATGCACAAGGAACACTTACGAATACGAAACACAACACGGGTTCCTCTCTCTCTTTTGCTCTCTTCTCTCGGATTTCTCTCTCAAATCCGAGAGTGTTTGTCCTGCAATTTCTGAGTTTCGAGCTTCAGTTTTCCAAAAGCTACTGAGTGTTGTTTCGAGGTGTTCTTCGGTAAAGTGCATACCGTTAGAACTGAAACCATCTTATCTTGGAAGAAGTTGCGTAGTAACCGTGTGAACGTTTGGTACGGGATGTATAATTTCTTCAAGACAAGGAGATTATATCTGTGATTTGGTCTGTTTATATCATTGGACCGAGAATTATTACGATAGAATTCTACTTGTAAGTTTTACTTTATCGCTATAACAGTATTTCTAACTGTTTCGTGTTATTTGGTTCCAACGTGTTTTTTGTGTTTTGGTTTCAAAACTGTTTGTAAAGCCTGATTGCTATTTCAAAACGATACTACGATTGTCTGTTTGACAACTTCCTTTACCAACAATCTTGAAGAAATTATAGGTTTTGAAAAATCAGGTTTTTTCGTTGGAACGAAAACAGTTATTGTTTTGCGGTTTTAAAAATTCGGACTTTGATTTATAAAATCTGTGATTTACTTTCTGCTTCTTAATTATTAAAATGGCCGATGCAATTTCTGTCGCTATTCCGATCGCCCCAAATGTCGACTTATCCAGGATGCCGGAAATGTTTTCGGGCCAATTTTTCAAACGTTGGTAACAACGAATGAAAATATGGTTGACGATGAAAGGACTTTTGTCGGTTATTCAGGTGACTTGCCCTAAACCAACTGAAACCGATCCTAAGACAGTTAAGATTGCTCAGTGGACCGAGCGGGATCAAATAGGCAAAGGAGTTATTTTGTCAGTGATGTCAAATACGCTGTTTGATGCCTACTGTTCCGATTCTTACACTGCAAAATCGTTGTGGGATGAGTTGGACAGGAAATATAATACTGAAGAGTAAGGACTCGAAAAGTATTCTGTTTCCAAGTTCATGAGGTATCAGATGATCGAGGGAAGGTCTGTAACTGAACAGACGCATGAGATTCTCAATCTTGAGCATTCTCTATCTGATGCTGAGACGAAGCTTCCCGAAAAGTTTCTGGTCATGGCCATAGTGGATAAATTTCCCAAGTCTTGGGAAAGTTTTGGCATGACACTCAAGCATCAGAAAGGGAGAATATCTATGGATGATCTTATGGTCACGATAAGCATTGAGGAAGAGCACAGGAACCAGACCCACAAAATGTCGGTTGAGCATCAGCCAAAGGCCAATTTAGTAGTCGGGAAAAAGAAAGTGAATAAGATTAACCCGAACTCGAAAACCATTGATAAAGGCAAAGGTAAAGCCATTAAAAACAAGAAATCAAAAGCAAGCAAACCCTGCTGGAACTGTGGGCAGGTGGGACACTGGGCTAAGGACTGTCCTAATAAAAAGGCCAAGTCCGGGCAGGCAGTTGTCAACATGATTGTGGGAGGAATTAGCAATGCTAGCACCTCAGGAGCAACTGAAGGTATGTTTCTGTACAACCCGAACTCCTTACTATCTATGAACCATTTGATTGATTAATTGACACTGGCGCAAATGTGCACATCTGTGCTGATAAATCGCTATTTTTGTCTTATCAGGCCATCAATAGAAGAACAGTAAGCATGGGGAACTCGAGTACAGCTGAAGTACTTGGGATAGGAAGCGTGGACTTGAAGTTTCCTTCAGGGCGCATTCTGTCGTTGCAAAGAGTTCACCATGTACCTACTGTCAGGAGAAACATTATTAGTGGTTCTGTAATAGTTAGTGAGGGATATGAATTTATCCTTTAAATTTAATAAAGTGATAATTCAACATTTTGGTGTTTTTGTTGGCAAAGGATATTTGTCTGATGGGTTATTCAAAATTCGAGTTGATAGCAATGATATTGTTGAATCTGATTCTATTGTTTTGAATATCGAATCTAGTTCTTTGTGGTATAGTAGATTAGGTCATTTAAATTTGGGTTCAATCAAACGAATGATAAATCTTGATTTAATACCTAGTCATGAAATTGAACGAGGTCACAAATGTGAAATTTGTGTAGAAGCTAAACAAGTTAAGGAAACCCTATCAATCAGTTGAAAGGGATTCGGAAATACTTGATTTAGTTCACACTGATATTTGTGAGTTCAATGGGATGTTGACTAGGGACCACAAGTGATATTTTATAACCTTTATAGATAATTGCAGTAGATACTGTTATGTCTTTCTCATGCGTAATAAAGATGAAGCGTTAGATAAATTTATTTTGTTTAAAAATGAAGCCGAAACCAAATCTGGTAAGAAACTTAAACGATTAAGGTCTGATAGAGGAAGAGAATATGAGTCGAGTAAGTTTAGTGAATTTTGTCAAAATTTTGGCATAATTCATGAGGAGACTCCTCCATATTCCCCTTCGTCTAATGGAATAGCTGAACGAAAGAATAAAACCTTTAAAGACATGATTAATAGTCTTCTGTTAACCTCTAGGTTACCTAAGTATTTGTGGGGAGAGGCTTTTGAATACGGCTTGCCATATTCTGAATAGAGTCCGTCTGAAACACAATACGAGTACTCCTTTCGAGTTATGGAAAGGGAGGAAGCCAAGCCTCAAATACTTTCGAGTGTGGGGGTGCCTAGCTAAGGTACTGGTCCCTAAACACAAGAGAAAGAAATTGGGCCCTAAGACTGTTGATGCTGTGTTCTTGGGCTATGTGGAGACAAGTTATGCACTGAGATTTCTGTTATCAAATCCGAAATTTCAGGCATTGAGGTCAAAACAATAGTCGAATTTCGTGATGCTGCTTTCCTGGAAGATGTATTTACCATGAAAATGGGAATACCTCCTAGTGTTTCACTTGATGATTCACTTGCCTCCAATTCTATTCTTGAACATGTGGAAAAGATGACAAATGTGGGGGTTAATCCTAGTAGTACTAGTCAGACTCATGAAGAGTCAGATGAACCTAGACGGAGTAAGAGAGCTAGGATCTTCAAGGATTTTGGAAGTGACTTTGTCACTTACAATATCAAGGACGAGCTTATAACCTTCAAAGATGCTATGGCTTCTTCTGAAGTCAAGCATTGGAAGGAAGCTGTCAAAAGTGAGATGGACTCCATTGTCTCTAACGGGACATGGGTGCTAGTCGATCTCACTCCGGGGTGTACTACAATTGGGTGTAAGTGGATCTTTAAGAAGAAACTGAAACCTGATGGGACCATTGATAAGTTTAAGGCCAAAGTGGTAGCTAAGGGTTTTAAACAAAAGGAGGGAATAGACTATTTCGATACCTATTCTCCGGTAGCTCGGTTGACTACAATGTGGGTGCTTATAGCATTGGCTTCACTGTATAATCTTCCGGTTTACCAGATAGATATGAAAACAACCTTCTTGTATGGTGAACTAGAGAAGAGATATACATGGACCAGCCTGAGGGATCTGTAGCTCATGGTAACGAGCACAAGGTTTGTAAACTTGTTAAGTCTCTTTGTGGACTTAAGCAAGCATCCAAACAGTGGGATGAAAAGTTTGATATAACTATTCTTGCATTTCACTTCATCGTGAATGAGAATGACAAGTACGTTTACTGCAAAGTTAAAGGAGATAAAATTATCATTCTATGCCTGTATGTAGATGATATTCTGTTAATAGGATCATCTTTAGACATTATTATGGAAACCAAGTCATTTTTTAAAAAGAAGTTTGAAATGAAGGACATGGGTGAGGCTAATGTAATTCTTGGCATCAAGTTGATTCAGTCAACTGATGGGATAGCTATTTCTCAATCTCACTATGTTGAGAAGATAATTGAGAAATTTGGCTATCAGAACAGTAGAATTGCTAAGACACCATATGATCCTTCTGTGGCTTTATTCAACAATGAAAGTGGTATACCTGTTGCACAACTAAGGTATTCCCAAGTTATTGCGAGTTTACAGTATCTAGCAAATGGCACGAGACCAGACATTTCATTTTCTGTCTCGAAGCTGGCTGGATACACGAGTTGTCCGGAAAAAACTCATTGGAGAGCTTTGGATAGGGTACTAAGGTACCTTAAGGGCACAGTGTCACTGTCCATTCATCATGGCAGATTCCCCGCTGTTTTGGAAGGTTATAGTGATGCTAGTTGGATAGCTAAAAACTCCGGAACTAATGGGTGTTAAGGATATGTGTTTACCTTAGGTGGGGCTGCAATCTCTTGGAAGTCTGCAAAATAGACTTTGATAACCCGGTCTACTTTTGAAGCCGAGTTATGTGCGATGGATACGACTGGTACCGATGCAGAATGGTTGTATGGGTTTGTTACTAAAACTTCCCATTGTAAGCCAGCCTCTTCCACCTATTGTTGTATATTATGATAGTCATACCACAATAGTAAAGGTTCGTAGTCGTAAAATACAACCAAAAGACAAAAGAACACACCCAAGTTAGACTTAAGTGTATAAGGGCATTAGTGTCGGACAGAGTTATAGGCATTGACTTTATGGAACAAAGGACAATGTGGCTGAGCCATTGACGAAAGGATTAGATCTGTCACAAGTACAAAAATCCAGATTGGGGATGGGACTGAACCCTCAGTGATATAACTACGATAGCAACCCAACCTTCCAAGTGGAGATCCCACAAAGTGTTACAATAAGTGACCAGAAAGCCAATTAGATTGGCGGTTTTGGGAACTATTCGTTAATCTTTATTAATATAATATTATCCTGATGAATAGAGTAAGTATTCATCACTGGCACTGTGTTTGTTGTGCTTACTACTAACATTGAACGGAGTTTCAACGTCACAATAAATGCCCACAGACCAATTGAGTAACCCATGTAGTTGGGCGGCGCATTGGATGCCGGCTATGAAACCAACTTCTGAGGGTTGGTTTGAAACATTCCAAGTCGAGGACCTCGAGACTGGGCATTGAGTGTCCTATTGAGAATTGCACTAAGTATTGCATTCACTGGGTGAGTGCCGAGTTTCATTGGCGACAGACGAAGGTCGTCTATGCAATTTTAGTGGGTTAGTTGAAAAGGTGGTCGACTGACTGAAGTGACTCGCGGGAATCGTCATATGGAAGCCTTGGAGGCTTGGTCAGTATGACTGGAATTTCCGGTTCGGATAGTACAGGATTAGTCCTCGGACTTGAGGAATCATGGCAGTCACGTGCATATGAAGATTGTATCTTGGATCTAGTGAGAGGTGATCATTCTGTAAGATGGTTATTATAAGCCTTGTCCATTGCAGTTGGAGTATGTAGCGAGGATGGTGCATTCCAAGATAGGATCTGTCCCCTATCAGTACATGACGGTGATGTCTCCTATGCACTCTGAGATGGTTTAGACTCTGAAAGTCTATGGCCATAGCAATTGATTGAGTAGGAAAGGGTTTCCTACGTCGATCGATAGAGTAAACGCATCTCTGGTATGAAGCATAGTTGCCTAGTCAAGGATGGGAAACGACGCCCAATTCCATACCCTAGACTTCTTCCCTAACTAAGCATGGCCGAAAATTGCCACGTTGGAGGGAGCAAAAATCAGCCATGTTGGATGCTAGGTGTTAGTTGACTTGTCTCTTTTGGTAAGAGACAAATCAACTCCAATCAAGCCCTTCCTTTTTGGTATGATTTGATCATACCTTAAAAGTTGGTAGGCTTGATTGAAGAATTGAGGGTAATTGATTAGGATGTATCCATACATCCTTGGATGAACCTAGACACATTCGAATAATCACATTAATAATGTATATATATATGATATACTAACACCTATTGAAGATGACTTTTCATTATTCATCTTTTTCAAGGAAAAAGATGAAAACTCTCCATACACTCCCTCACTCTCTCTACTCTCTAAATCCTCTTTGTTGCTTCATTGATCTATGATCAATTGAAGGACAAAGTAAGATCAAGAAGGAACACTAATTTGATAGTGTAATCTCTTCTTTGATTTCATCCTCTAGATCCATTTTTTTCTAGCAAGAAAAACGAGATCTCTCCCAGTGAATGAACGTTTGGAGGAATCAACGCGTGTAGCCGATCAAAAATACAAAATCGAGAAAGATATTCTGATTAATATTTATGCTCTCGGTTTATTCTTTATTCTATAGCCACGAACGTTTATTTATTATATATATGTTTATATTCTGCGTTTATACACCGATAGCCCGAGAACGTTCAAGGGAACACCCTTGAACGCAGTTTAAATTCTTTTTATTCCGTACGCTTTTTTTATCTCCACCGCACTTCTGCCGCGTTCCCGGGCCGATCCGCTTTCCTTCACAAAGAAGGTTCAATGTGGTATTAACAAGTCGTAGGGGATATCCGAGCACCTAAAAATAGACTGATATTTTGGATCTGGAGTCTGTCCCCTGTAATTCTGGAAGGTGTTGTTACTGCAAGTATAGTAAGAGTTTTAACTCTGAATGGGGTCAAGTCTTTATAGACGAGATGCTAAGCAGTGCATTCCTGAAGACGCCCAACTAAGTGAATGGAGTTGTTTGGCCGCAACTAAGGAATGGAGTTATTCCTAAAAACATTCAACGAACAGAATCAGGACACATGGCCTAACGTGTCAACCCTAAAGATCAACACAAAGCCGGTGGCTTGTTGTTACTAACAGATGTTGTCACAACCACGAGCTCAAATTCAAGGCTTAGATCCATTTGACCCGGTGACAGCTGACGTTAGATAACTTAGAAAGTGGTTCAAACCGGGAGGTACCATTACTGAAAGCAAGTCACAGAAGCTTGAGTTCAAATCTATGGATTTGTGGGGGATTGTTGTAATTGACATTTATAATGTTAATTTGTAACAACAAATTGTTCAAAAATATGGGTTCAATTAAATGTGAATCCATAGATTAGATGGTGAGAGAATAGAGAGATTACACTTGTCCCACATAGGATTATGATGGGAAAGTATGGAGACTTGATAAAGATATAAGGTATATGTGGGGGTGAGTGTTTCATACTCAATGTTGTCTCACATTGGAAGTTTAAGGATAACTTAAACTCCTTATATCAAGTTTAATGTTCATTATATATGTTTGAAGTGTTATGGAGACTAGAGTGAACATGGGGTTGCCCCATACGCGCGCTGCTGCCGCCTGACTCCAGCAGCCGGGAGCGAATGTCTCAGTCTCAGTATCTATGTTTTTGCAGCAAAAATATTTGAATTTATCTGATAAAACTCGGTGCATTTATGACTATCAAATGCTTTTAAAATCTGTTTTAAAAATCGTTTTAGTGGTGCTTTAATACCCGATTTTTAAACCTGGATTAAATGCTGATTCATTACAAACCTGAAACTCCCGTATTTATGTGGCGGTTTTAGCTGGTTTTAATGCCTGATTTTAATAGTGTTTAATGATTTTTAAACCTGTATTTAAAATCATTTTTAAATGTCGTTAATGGCTATTTATGTCAGCCTTAATGGTGGTTAAATGTTGCACTAATGATGGTAATTAAAGCGGAAGTTGTAACCGCTGATAGCCTTGCCTATATAAGGCTGCAAAGGCTCACTGCAAAGTATGCATAACGAACACTTACGAATACGATACACAACACATGTTCCTCTCTCTCTTTTGCTCTCTTCTCTGGGATTTCTCTGTCAAATCCGAGAGTGTTTGTCCTGCAATTTTGGAGTTTTGAGCTTCAGTTTCCCAAAGGCTACTGAGTGTTGTTTCGAGGTGTTCTTTGATAAAGTGTCAATCGTTAAAACTGAAACCATCTTATCCTGGAAGAAGTTGCGTAGTACCCGTGTGCACGTTCGGTACGGGCTGTATAATTTCTTCAATGCAAACAGATTATATATGTGATTCGGTTTGTTTATATCATTGGACCGAGAATTGTTACGATACAATTCTCATTGTAAGTTTTACTTTATCGCTATAATAGTATTTCTAACTGTTTCGTGTTATTTGGTTCCAACGTGTTTCTTGTGTTTTGGTTTCAAGAATGTTTGTAAAACCTGATTGTTATTTCAAAACGATACTACAATTGTCTGTTTGACAACTTGCTTTTCCAACAGTAGTTGCTATAGAAACTTAATAATAATATCACATTTATTTGTAACTATGTGTTATAAAATATCTATATTACATTGATATTTATACATATAACATTACTAATTTTGCGTAATATTAAATATGTTATCATTAAATGAAATCCTTGTGCATAAGATAAGAATTTATATATTTATAGCTAAAAGTACGAAATAATTATTTCGCTAAAAAATTAGGAAACATAAAAAGTTTTTTATGAAACTCAAATTTTTTGTAGGAAAATTAATAAAAATGAAGTGTTTCGAACAAAACTAGATAATTTCGGAACTACCATGCATTTTTTTTTCCATAACATCGAAATTGAAAATATTTCTATAGTTTCGATGGAAACGTATGAAAATTTTGAACCATAGTATTGCTTAAATTAACCCCATCTAAGAAAAATTGCAACAAAGTTATTCCCATTTTCTCAAATTTTCTCTCTTTAACTTTTTTCTCCAAACATCTAATTTTCTTTTCCTCTTTCCAACTTTTTCATTGAAATTATTTTAACCATGTGTTTCCTAAAATTATAAAAGAAATTTTAAAACTAAAAATAAAAAGTAGACAAATTTTTAAGTTTTATATAATACAATGAAGCATAGACATCGAGTGTGTCGCCGTTACCAGTAGTATTTATCAAAGGGAAGATCACCATATATACCTTTGTTCTCATTATATGCATGTACTAAATTTCTTTCAAATATATTTCTTTTTTCTATAAAATAACCATCATTTGAACTAGTTGACTTCATCTATAAATTATTGTTTTATATACATTTAAAATTAATTTCTTTTATCGATTTTAATTAGTTATCATTTTTGAAAAAATGCATTTTTTGGTTCTATATGTTAAGCATTTTTTCAATTTAGTCCGAATTGTTATGATTTTGTCACAGTGCATCCCATAAGTTGAAAATTTTCTCAATTTTAGTCATCATGTGCATTTTCTATTCAATAATTAATGGAGCCGTTAGCAGTCTCACGAGCATTTCCGTACATTTTTCGTTAATTATTGGACGAAAAATGTACGTGACGGCTAAAATTAAGAAGATTTTCAACTTATGGGACGCAATGTAAGAAAATCGTAAAAATAAGACTATATTGAAAAAGACTCTAACATATGGGACCAAAAGTATAATTTTTCCTTCATTTTATCTTCATTCTCTTTTATTTAATTAACATTTACAATAAAATTTAAAGTATACACACATCAAATATGCTCCACAAATTACGTACAGAATCCTTTTTGAGGTTTGATAAATAGAGGATTTTCACAAACTTTTAAAATTATATCGTCCTCCAAATATTTATTATGCTCGTACATATAGACCCAAAGTGCTAGTATCGGTAGCCGAAAAATTGACGTCTGCAAAAATAATTACTAAAAGCTCGACCATTAAATCAACACTTTGTGTTCTCCCTGCATGGACTCTTGCGTTCTCTCTAGCCTTCAAAGTTTCTTTTTCTTTTTCTTGTTCTTGTTTCTCTTCCTTCTTCCCCACCATATCCCCATTCCAATTCCTCACCATCCATCCCGAGGTGCATCGTTCTGGTGGCGATTTGTCCCGGTGAGGTCTTGATCCCCATTCGGCTCGGAGGAAGGTCTTACTAACCTAGGGCCCGGGTGGGCTGTCGTCAGGTCCCCACCGGTGCGTGCGCTTCGGCTTTCGACCTTCTCCCACGCTTTGCCTCCTCTGGCATTGGCATGGGAGTGCGGGCGATTCTTGCTGTTCTTGGTTCGTTTTCTATAGTATTAGGGTTAGGTTTTCCTGTTTGCTTTTGTTTTCCGCTTTAGGATTTCTGTTTAGGGTTTTTCTTTTTTTCTTTCATCCTGGTTTTTTTCTATTTTACTTCTCGTTTCTGGTTGCATCTTTTTGTTCGGTGTTGTGGTCTGTGGTTATGTGTTTTGTAGGGTGCAGTTGGCTGGGGCTGATTGTGGTTTCTTGATCGTAGATGGGGGAATCATCTTTATCAGCGCTCCGGGTCACTTAGTTCAGAGTTCTTGGGGCCTTGCTAGTGTCACCTTCCGATTGGGTTATGGATCGTGTCATCGATCGTATAGCTCGCTCGTTCAAGCCGGCAGAGGATGAACATGACAAGCTTGTGATCCAGATAGGTAGTTGGGGGAAAATTCGGATCAATATCAGTTGGAACTAGTTGGCCGTCTGCCATCGAACCGACAAATTTTGACGGCTTGTTTCACTCCGTTAAGATCATGTTAAATCTGGTTAAGGGGGTGGAGATCAAACAACTCCTGGCAGGACAACTGCTATTTCAGTTCAATCATATTATTGATAGGAACAGGGCGCTCGAGAGTTGTTTGTGGAGCTTTGAGAAAAACATTCCGATTCTAAATGGGTTGCAGGAAAACGAGAATCCCATGCATGTTGACCTATCTCGATGTGATTTCTTCATCCAGGTTCATGATCCACCGCTGCGTGGAATGAATAAGGGAATGGCCGAATTTATCGAGAATCGGTTGGGTATCTTTCAGGACATGGAGATGGATGCTCAAGGACGCACATTGGGGGCCGACCTCCGAATTACAGTCTCCCTGGACATGACCAACCCCTGAAACGAGCTCTTCGACTTTAGACTACCATGGGGGATGAACGGCTTATCACATTTGCGTACGAAGGTCTCTCGAATTTCTACTATTTCTGTGGCCGACCGGGGCGTATTGGTAAGTATTGTGAGGTGTCCTTCAAGGAGGGGTTCATTGACCCAGGGGAGACGACACCATACGGGCCTTCGCTGAGGGCAACCCCTGAGGGTATCTTCGAATCAAAATATCGATGAATCTATATAGTAGCAGAACAAGGGCAAACAACACACCTCCGACCAGGACAATGTTGCTGGGGTTGAAGAAGGTGGTAACGAGGGGTATAGACACCAGAAGAGGGCAGCGTCACAATCATTGATTCTAGAAACGGCACAGAGGCTCATGATAGATCATCTCCCAGTAAAGGAGCCGAGGGTCCCATGAAGGAAGATGACGGGATTTTCCTAGACTCGACAGATGGCACAACAACTTCAGCTCGGTCTTCTGAGCTGGTCGTTCTGATAGTGAATTTTAGTGGTCACACAGGGAGGATGGAGACAGGTTTCCGCGCGGAGAGCCTACCTCCTCCCCTCTTAGTCGAGGTGCCTCTTTGGGTCCAATTATCCAGGCGTATGCGTCGACACAGTACTAGACGTGGGCAGCGACGCGGTCGGGGAGGCCACCTCTAGTTATGAACAAAAAACACCGAGTCATGTCTATTATTGAGGATAATTCAGGGGTTGTCCATGACCGAAAACGTAGGCAACTTCTTGACGAAGAGGATGATAGTATATCGGCGAAGACTGCAAGAGCACAGTGGCACCGGGCGCCATGAAAATCCTCTGTTGGAACTCTCAGGGGCTGGGGTCCCATTGGACAGTTTGTACCCTCGTGGACATGGTTAAACTCCATAACCCCAGCTTGGTTTTTATCTTTGAGACCAAGCTTTTAGCAAGGAGATGTGACAGGATTAGGGAGAAGCTTAATATGTTTGGACTAGGTGTGAATGCCGAGGTAAAGGGGAGGGCTTCGGCCTTTTTTCAAGCAAGTCATTGGAGGTCTTACGCAATCATATTCCCCTGACGATATTGACGCCATGGTTGGTGGCGGGGAGGGTCTGAGTTGGCATTTCACTAGTTTTTACGGACACTTGAAAGCATCTAAACGGAAGGAATCTTCAGATCACCTCCGATATCTTCATGCCCAATCTGTGAGGCCCTAGATTGTTGTGGGTGACATCAACGAGATACTACACAAGAATGAAAAAGGGGGGGGGGGGGGGGGGGGGGGCTCGCAACGTCTGTCATGGAATTGAGAATTTCTGGGGTTGTCTCGTGGATTATGATTTGACGGACTTGGGATTCTGGGGGAACCGTTCACTTGGTGCAATAATCGCGAGTCTCTAGCCACAGTCCGTGCCAGGTTTGATCGGGTCTACGACAATCAGGGACATGTTGCCGCATTCCCACAATGCCGGGTGGAGCACATTGCCACAGGGTCATCTGACCACGCTGCACTACAGGCCGACTTGGCTCCTTCGATTGACCAGGGGTCTGACTGACGATCGAAGCGCTTCAAGTTCGACTCCGCAAAGCTCCATGCGGCCGAATGCGAGGATTTGGTTAGGGAGAGCTGGGCAGCGGCTTCAGGCCTGGGGGAAAACATTGAGACTTGAGGACATGATTCACAACTGTGGGGCTACACTTATGAGTTGGAACAGTCACACCTTCGGCAACGTGACCAAGAGAATTTGAAAGCTTAATGTGGGGATTTGTAAGTTGAAATCAGGGCAACTGACCTGGGATTCGCGGCGGCTTTTATACTTGAAGAGAGATAAGCTTAAGGAGTGCCTAGAAAGGAAAGAGTTGATATGGCAGCAAAGCGGTAAGGCCTAATGGTCATGCGAGAGGAATAGGAAGACGACTTTCTTTCATGCTAGAGCAAAATACAGATTGAGAGTTAATTCCATTCAGAAATTTAGAATGGAGGAAGGGGCGAGATCAGGACTCAGAGGGGCATCCAGCATCATATTACGGCCTACTTTTAGGCGATGTTTCGATGCACTTAGCCCGAGGTAGGTAAGATTGACGAGGTATTTCAGGCTATGGAACCGCATGTCATGGAGCATATGAATGAAGCACTTTTTCTCCCTTTGACGACCGAGGAACTACAATTAGCCCTCGCGCACATGGCGCCCTCCAAATCGCCAGGACCGGAGGGTATATCTCATGCCCTTTTCCCAAAGTTGTTGCCATGTTATGGCTCTTAATGCATTTTCTTGCATTCTCAATGTGCTTAATGATCATACCCTTGACTCTGCTCTTAATCCTACTCATATCATCCTCATCCCTAAATGCCGAAACCCGATCAGATTACACAATTCCATCCGATAAGCTTACGCAACGTGGTGTACAAGATTCTCTCGAAAGCCATTACTAACCGACTGAAACTATTATTGCCTACTCTTATCTTAGAGTCTCAATCCGCCTTTGTTCCGGAACGTTTAATCACGGATAACGTCCTTATTGCCTACGAAATAAATCATTTTGTAGCTCATAAACGGTGGGTAAGACCGGCCATATCGTGCTTAAGCTCGACATCAGTAAGACCGGCCATATCGTGCTTACGTCCGTTTCCTTCTCTTTATTGCCTGAGGGACACAACTTCGGTAATATCACGCCATGAAAGGGGATCCGGCAAGGGGACCCCTTGTCGCCATACCTTTTTCTCTTTAGAGCATGGCCGCAAATGTTTTCTGGCAACACAGAAGGAATCAGACGGTTCATAGGCTCTCGTGCGCAAAGCTCTGTCATGGCAAGAAGGACGGCGGATTGGGTTTTCGCAGCCTTAGGGCGTTCAACTCGGCACTATTGGCCAAGAAGGCGTAGCGAATCTTAACGAATCCGGACAGCACGCTTAGCAAACTCTTGAAACACAAATACTTTCCAGACATGGGTTTTCTAGAGGCCAGGTGCACTACCCATGCGTCGTTTACATGGCAGTCGATATGTGGGGCTACGAATTTAGTCTAGCAGGGAGTACATTGGAAATTGGGGATGGATGAAAAGTACGGATTATGAGTGACCCATGGTTGCTTAGGTCATCTACCTTCAAGCCGATGTAACCACTTGACATTGCTACCAGATGACAAGGTTTGTAGCCTACTCAACACGGATGGCGTTTCGTGGAACGAAGGGTTGGTGCGGGACACATTTCCAGACCATGATGCCTCAACTATTCTACAGGTGCCAGTGAGGGGACAACGCACGACAGACAGGCTGGTGTGGCACTATGGCATACATGGACGGTTCTCGGTACGAAGTGCGTATGAGCTTGCACTTCGAAAATGGGGGCGATCAGGAGATTCAACGGCAAGGACCAAAGAAAGGAACGATTGGTCTTTCCTTTGGTCGACACACATTCCTCCGAAGGTCCAACTTTTCTCATCGAGGGTATGTAACGAGGCTATCCCAGGGGCAGTTAATTTACGAAAAATGGTGGATGGCGACGTCGTTGGAATGCCAGAGGTGCATGGTGGGCGAGGAGGACACCCTCCATCTACTGTTCCATTGCACCTACGTGAGACACGTATGGGATCTTTCCCACCTGCCATGGAGGGACCATCTCAACCAATGTGGCTTCAACTGAACAATGGATATGAATTCTCGCCGAGAACTGGAGGCTCCACACTTTGAATTGGCTCTACTGTTGAGAATTGCACAAGAAATTAAATTTGTCTTCTAGTTTTCAGCAGTCACAGTTTTTTAACAGACTTTCAGACGCACTTTCAGAAGTTAAACGGTTGCCATTTCAAGTCGATTGGAAATCTGTTCAGAATGTTATGGCTATTTTACCAATGGCTGCTAGAAATAGAGAATGGTGCTTAGAATTCTATTTTTTATTTATTGTTTGTACGAATTTTTATGCTTATTTGCTGATGTTTTATGCGTATAAAAGGCCTTGTAATCAGATTTTATTCAAGTGAATAGAGAGGCACAATTTAGAGTACAAAATTCCTTAGCTATACTCCTCTTCTCTTCCTTCAAAAGTGTTGAACCCACCATAGCCTCGAACACACTGGTATCAAGAGCCTAGTTAAAATGACCACCGTAACTCCACGTATCTCCATCCAATATCCAACTCTGTTCAAAACCAATTATGATCAATGGTCAATTAGAATGAAAGCTATTCTGGGGGCTCATGGCTTGTGGAATTTTGTTGAGACCGAGTATGATGAACCCGCCGATGAGGGTGCTCTTTCTGTAGCCGAACTAACCGCATTGCAGAAAAGAAGGAGTGGAGATCAAAGTGCTCTCAGCATCATCCATCAAGGATTGATGACGAGATGTTTGAGAAAATCGTCAATGAGTCAAAAGCCAAGGATGCATGGGACATTATAAAGAATTCCGCCGTGGGAATTGATAAAGTAAAGAAGGTACGGCTCCAAACTCTAAAGGTTGAGTTTGAGTCTCTTATGATGAAGGAGAATGAATTCATTACGGATTATTTCACTCGAGTTTTAGTGGTGGTAAATCAATTGAAGCGGCTTGGTGAAAAATTGATGGATGTGAGAGTAGTTGAGAAGATTCTATGCTCTCTTAATGCGAAGTTCAATCATATAGCGGTGGCTATTGAAGAGGCAAAAGACACCGAACCATGACTATTGGCAAGCTAAATGGATCGTTAATAGCTCATGAAGAAAGAATGAAAAGAAATCAACAATTGCCGGTGGAGCAAGTCTTGTAAACAAAACTTTTCTTTAATCCTAAAGGAAATGCTTCCGACAGAGGAGGGAGAAGTCAAGCTCGTGGTAGACGTCGAGGTCGTTGGCATGGCCGTGGTCGTGGTCAAGGAAGAGGAGAAGGTCAAGGCCAAGAAAAAGGTGAACAAAACTCACTCCAAGATGGTGCAAATAGGAATTTTCGAAGAGGCCGTGGTCGAGGAAGAAACAACAACAATTGATGAAAAATTGATAAAAGTCATGTTGAGTGCTATGCATGTGGAATGACCGGACACTATTCGTGGGAGTGTCAATCTAAATTTAATATGGAAGAGACTAACCTTACCGAGCATAAGGAGGAAGAAGGTGATGCCCTATTGCTTTCTCAAAAGGAATGCACTATAGAAAATGTTGTCACATGGTATCTTGACAATGGTGCAAGCAACCACATGACCGGAGATAGAAGCAAGTTTGTGGAAATGGACACAAAAATAACAGACGATGTTCGTTTTGGAGATGATACTAAAGTGGAAATCAAGGAAAAAGGTACGATAATTTAGGCTACAAAGAATGATGATCACAAACTTCTCCACAATGTCTACTACATTCCAAGAATGAAGAATAATAATTTGAGCATCGGTCAACTTTTAGAGAGTGGACACAAAGTGAAGATGGAGGATAAATATCTATAGTTTCGAGACTGAGATGATAGGCTTGTCAAAGTTGCTATGGCAAGTTCGAAGGGCTTAAGATGCTAGGACAAAAGAATATGGTGAGAGAAGTTTCCAAAATAAGTCACTCGGATCAGTTATGTGAGGCATGTTTGCTTGGAAAGCATGCAAGAAAAGGCTTCTCAAAGGAGTCACTTTCAAGAGAAACCAAACCACTACAACTTGTGCATGCGGATGTGTGTGGTCCTTTCAACCCACAACATTCAGTAAAAGTTCATATTTTATACTCTTTATCGATGATTTTACAAGGAAGACGTGGGTTTATTTCCTAAAACACCAGAGTGAAGCTTTTGAGACTTTTAAAAGGTTCAAAACTCTTGTTGAGAAAGAAAGTGGTTTTGAACTCAAAGCTCTAAGGACCGATAGAGTTGGAGAGTTCACTTCTAATTAAATCAAAAATTTTTGTGAAACGCATGGAATTCGACGTCCTATGACTATTCCAATAACACCACAACAAAATGGCGTTGCCGAAAGAAGAATAGAACAATTCTGAACATGGCGAGGACGATGCTGAAAAGCAAGGTAATGCCGAAATAATTTTGAGCTGAAGCAGTTGCATGTGCCGTGTATCTTTCAAATAGATCCCTGACAAGGAGTTTGGAGAAAATAACTCCACAAGAAGCATGGAGTGGATGGAAGCCAAATTTGAAGCGCTTAAGAGTTTTTGGCTCTATTTGCTATGTTCATGTGCCGGAACAATAAAGAACAAAACTAGATGACCGAAGTAAGAGATGGTCTTTCTTGGCTATGATGAGAACTCCAACGGGTACAGATGTTTTGATCCTATTGCAAAAAAGGTTATGGTTAGTAGAGATGTGGAGTTCAAAGAAGACGCCTAATGGAATTGGAACATCCAAAGAGGAGAGGGATATTGTATTCTTCCACATCTAGAAGAAGAAGAGAATGAGCAAGAAGTTGAAGACGAGAATTCAACCCCCTCAACACCAAGTTCAAGTGAACAACCTCAAAGGTGTCGTAGCATAAGTGATCTTTATGATGCTATAGAAAGAATAAATGGTGACAATCTTCTTTGTTTATTTATGAATGATGAACCTTTGAGTTTTGAAGAGGCTATATAAGAGAACAAATAGGTGCAAGCCATGCAGGAGGAAATCTATTCAGTAGAGAAAAATGACACTTGGGAGATCACTACACTACCAAGCGGTCATGAAGCCATTGGAGTCAAATGGGTGTACAAAATAAAGAAAAATGCAAAAGGAGAAGTGAAAAGGTATAAAGCGAGGCTTGTTGCAAAGGGGTATAAATAAAAGCATGGTGTGGACTATGAAGAAGTTTTTGCTCCCGTTGCTCGCTTGGAGACAATACAGTTGTTGGTTGCTCTTATGGCACAAAATCGATTGCCAATTCATCAAATGGATGTGATGTCTGCATTTTTTAATGGTATTCTTGAAGAAGAAGTGTATGTTGAACAACCGGATGGTTTCATGGTTAAAGGCCATGATCACAAAGTGTTGAAATTGAAGAAAGCATTATATGGTCTCAAGCAAGCACCAAGGGCATGGTATAGTTATCTTGACAACTATCTTCAAAAGAATGGTCTCTCAAGATGCCTTCATGAATATGCTCTTTATGTGAAGAAGGAGAATGGAGATATACTATGCGTGTGCATTTATGTGGATGATCTCATTCTTACGGGAAATAATGCACATATGTATGACAACTTCTAGAAGGCCATGGTGCAAGAATTTAAAATGAGTGACATGGGACTCATGTCATATTATTTGGGATTAGAAGTAAAGCAACAAAGTGATGAAATCTTCATCTCTCAAGAGGCGTATTCTAGGGAGATCATAAAAAAAGTTCAAGATGATGAAATGCAATCCAGTGAATACTCCAATGGAGTGTGGAGTAAAGTCTTGAAAGACGATGGGGCAAGAAAGGTCGACTCAACTACATTTCGAAGTCTTGTTGGGAGTTTACGGTACTTGACATTTACTAAACCTGCATACTATTTCTAGTCGGATTAGTGAGTCAGTTCATGGAGATTCCAAGTGAAGAACACATGAATGCTACAAAAAGAATTCTCCGATATCTAAAATGTACTCTTGATTATGGCATTTTCTACACCTCTTCTAACAATGCTTGCTTAAGAGGATATTGTGATAGTGATTATGCCAGTGACGTTGATGATCGAAAAAGTACTACCGATTTTGTGTTTTTCTTTGGAGAAAATTCAATTTCAGGGTGCTTGAAGAAGCAACCAATTGTGACTCTATGAACATGTGAGTCGTAGTACGTTGCAAGAATTGCTGGAACATGTCATGCAATTTGGCTAAGAAGGTTGCTAAGGGAACTTTGTTTTGCACAAGATGGAGCAACTAAAATAATGGTGGACAATAAATCAGCTATTTCTCTTGCTAAGAATCCGGCGTTTTTATGATCAAAGCAAACATATAGATGCAAGGTTTCATTTTATTCGAGATTGCATTGCTACCAAAGAAATTGAGGTGGAGTACATCAAAACTCTTGATCAAGTTGCAGCTATTTTTACTAAGGCCCTCAAGAAAGACAGATTCCAGCAGCATAGAGAGATGATCGAAGTTGCAAAGAAGTCAAGTTTACGGGGAGGTGTTGAGAATTGCACAAGAAATTAAACTTGTCTTCTAGTTTTCAGCAGTCACAGTTTTTTAACAGACTTTCAGACGCGTTTTCAGAAGTCAAATGGTTGTCATTTCAGATTAATCTTATATGGAATTAAAGCTCTGTGAGTCTAGTTTCAAATGGTCCAAGTTTCAAGTCTATTGAAAATATATCAGAAAGTTATGGCTAATTTACCAAGGGCAGCCAGAAACAGAAAATGATGTTTAGAATTCTATTTTGTATTTATTGTTTGTAAGAATTTTTATGCTTATTTGCTGATTTTTATGCCTATAAAAGACCTGATAATCAGATGATATTCAATTGAATAGAGAGACACAATTTAAAGTACAAAATTCCTTAGCTATACTCCTCTTCTCTTCCTTCATAAGTGTTAACCCACCATAGCTTGCAATATCTACTCATTTGTTGGTTTTTATGGTTTAGCATAAACCAATTTCTTTTTGAGAATGTTAGATCATCGCCCTTCGAGGTAGTTAGACAAGCTGTTAGGTATCAGGAGGTCTTTGCTCCTGAGGCTAGGCTATGGTTTTGTTTTTTTGGATTCCAAACTTTACTCTCTTTGACTTTCTGTTGATTAATAGATTTCTTTTAAAAAAAGTAAATAAATAATAAATAATAAATAAATAAAAATCAACACTTTGTGAGGCTGCAAGAAGAAGGCCCTCGTTGTCTATTCTCTCATGCAATTTCCAATTATTATAGACAAATCTCCCTTCGATATACAGTACTCTTGAAATTATTGTTTCTTTATTCGAAAGTTATAAATAATATATATAAACTGCATTTGGAATTATTTTCATTTATTAAATTTTAATGCGTGTGTAAGGAGTTAGGTACTTAATTCAATTATGAAATTACAGTTTTTCAAAAATTAAGAATTCTTGTCTCATATAGTAGATTCTTTGTATCTCCTTATCTTCTACTTTTAAGGACCACATATTTTTTCGGAAAAGAAAATATTAAATATTTATACTTAAAAAACAATAAAAGAGAATAGGGATAATAATAATTACACCACTGATTTATAGTCTGTTTATACAAACCACCTATATATTTTGTGTAGTTACAAAAATCACCTCAAACTACCAAAAAGTAGTAGCAATTTGTGTGGTATTGTTGACGTTTCTAGCGGGGTGTGTTCGTTGTGATTTTTCAAAAGATAATGTTGGTTTCTATAAATGATGTTGACGTTTTTGGTAGATATGTGTGTAATTTCTCAAAAGACAATGATAATTTGTGTAAATAGACCATGGATCAAGGGATATAAATATAATTATTCCTAAAAAATAAAAGTATATTAAAAAGTTATATATTAATTTCAAATTAAACACCCTCTCTAACCATACACCTCCAATCGAGAGGGATAAAAACTCATACTTGCTCATGTCTGCTTCATGGTTGATGCCATGATAGCCTTTCCACCCTCCTGAAGAATAAAGGAAATGATTGCCAGAAAATGCAACCAACGATAACAATAATGGCGAGTTGCAACGTGAAGTACAATTCCGTGTATAGTATTATTGAACTGAATTTGAATTTCAATATTTAAATTTGTATGTGAAATGTTCCTTTTTTTTTTTTTTTCGACATATGGTATGCTTATTTTGAAGGTTAAAAATATAGGGTTAAATGCAATTTGCCCTCTTGTGTTAACCAAAAACAGCAATTTACCCTCTTGCGGAAAAAGAAAAAAAAGAACAGCATTTTACCTACCTATGTTCTTAAAATAAAGCAAAAACCCATCTGATGCGTTTTGTGTGTTACACGTGCAATTTTTCTTTTTTTTTTTTTAATTTTTAATTTAAAAAGATATTTATGCCCTAATTTAAAAAACGTTGGATTGATTTCAATCGAAGGTCCAAATATATCTAATAGATCAACGGTTTAAATTTTATTGAATTTAGAATCAACGATTTAGATTTAAGCAAATATATAATTAAATTTATTATATTATAGATAATGAAATTTGGATATATTTATATATATAATAAGTTGTATATATAAATATATATTTATGTAGAGTGAGGGAGGGAGAGAAGGGGAGACGGTGGGGAAGAGGGGGCGGCGAAAAAAATCGGGTACGGCCCAGGAACGCAACGAAAGTGTAAAAAGGTATATTTAAAGCATAATTTAAATTGGATTCAAAAGGGTGTTTTCTTTGAAGTTTCCGGGTGTTAGGTATTTGTCACAGCAAAAATAACAGAAAAGAAAGCATGCTGGACATGTGGCTTAAAAGGAGAAGAACAAAGGAACGTAAAATGTAAAAGGAAACCAATCTTTGTTCGTTTATGTAGAACGGGTTCGTGCGTTTTTCCTTTCTTTTTCTTCTTTATTTGTCCACTTGAGAGCTCAACGTAGAACTCCTCTAATGCGTTCCACACCACACTTGAGATTCGTTTCTACTCTATTGCTTGATAGAAAAGAAACAAAGAAGAAGAAACAATTCCAAAGAAAGCACTATCAATTAGTGTACCTTGGAATGTCAATCTTCTCTAAGAAGTATGAACACTAAAACAGAGAATTTTCAGAGAGTTTTTTCTGGCCTAAAAGCTCCAGCAAAAATGAAGTAAGTTAGGTGAATCATGTCTAGCAAAGTTATTTTGTGTATGTAGAATGTAGAGTTCAAACACCTACGTAAGTAACCTCCAATGCAACATCCACATACACACACTTCCGACACATCCACTACACATGACAGCAAGAGAAAACCACCCACAAATCAGCTCATGGTCGCACATATCATGTCATATGTGAAGGAGTTCAAACTCCTCCTTAACTAGCTTCAACTTGCATGAAAAATGGACTTGAATCTTTATGTTTTTTGACTTGTATTTAATCAAATTAAATAAAGTCCAAACATGTATTCATTGGAAATTAATTAATCTAATTAATTTCAATTCAGTTGAAGCCCAATTATTTATTTAATCCAATAAAACAAACGTAAGTCGAAATTATGAATAATTGATCCAATCAATTATTCTAGCCAAAACCCAATAAATTAATCCAATTAATTTAAACGTTCTTAGTCCAAAAAATTAACTTATCCAGTTAATTAATTTTTGTACCATCCATTAAATAAATTTCTCAATAAATGATCCAATCATTTGTTTCTCTCTTGAATAAATTTAATCCAATTAAATTTGTTCTCTCCTTCTAGAATTATTTCCAAATCAATTCTGCCAAATCTTAAGTGATTTGTGTGTGACTCATTAGGTTCACCCATAACTAAACTTGGACTTGTATCCAACACAATTCGTGAATTAAATCAAATTTAATTAACTATTTTCCGATCAACCATTTATCGAGAAAACGCCCGTCACCATGGGCAGCCATCTAGCAACGGTCCATGGTACTAGAGACTAGGTGAATGTTGGCGTGAACATTTAGGCTCCCCAGTACCATATGAGCATGGTCCTTCCATCATCCGTCTCCCGGTCTAAGTCTAGGGCATGGAATTGGGCATCGGTTCCCATCCTGGACTAGATAACTATGCTCAATAACTCAAGACACGTTTGCTCTATCTATCAACTTAGGAAACCATTCCCTACTCGATCAATCGTTGTGACCACAGACTTTAAAGAGCTTAAACTGTCTCAAAGCGCGTAGAAAAACTCGATTGTCATATACTGACAGGTGATGGATCCTATCTTGGAAACCACCGTCCTCAAAAAAAAATTCCGACTGCACTGTATAAGGCTTATGATGAATGTATCCTAGATACGGACATCTCTTACCAGATGCTAGATACAACCATCATATGCATGTGACTGCCATGATTCCTCAAGTCCGAGGACTAATCTTGTACTATCGGAGCCAGGAATTCCAGTCATACCGACCCAGCCTCCAAGGTTTCCATATGACGATTCCTGCGAGTTAGTTCAGTCAGCTGACACCCTTGTCAACTAGCGCACTAATATTGCACAGACGTCCAACGTCTATCATCGGTAAAACATGATACTCATCAAATGAATGCAATCCTGAGTGCAAGTCTCTATAGGACTCTCGATACCCTGTCTCGAGGTCCTCGAGTTAGAACGTTTTAGACCTAACCTTTAAAAGTTGGTTTCATAGTTGCGATCCAATGCGCAGCCCCAAGTACATGTGTTGTACGTAAGGCCTGTGGGCTTTGTTGTTATGTCAATAGAATAAACATAAATAGCGAGCACAACAAATGGAATTGCCAAACATGAATACTCACTTTATTCATATAACAATATTACAATTACAATGAAATTGTCATAAATAGATTACATCAATCTAATTGGCTTTCCAGTCACCTATTCTAACAATATCCCACTTCCAAAGATGCTGAGTATGAGCAACCTGCGATACTGGGTTGGTCAGCGGATCTGCGGTATTTTCTACCGATGTGACTTAGTCCATCCGAATGTCACCTCTCTGCACCATCTCTCTGAGCAGATGGTAGCATCTAAGAATGTGTTTGGATTGGTGATGAGATCCTGGTTCCTTCGCTTGCGTTATAGCCCCATTGTTATCACAAACGATAACCATTGGCTCGGCAATGCTAGGCACTACACCCAACTCTTTGATGTAGTTTTTCATCCAAACCGTCTCCTTAGATGCTTCCAAAACCGCTATGTACTCAGCTTCCACGGTGGAATCAACTATGGTATCCTGCTTGGAACTTTTCCATGCCACCAGCGTGAATATAAATCCAGATTGAGACATGGCATCGTCCTCATCAGACTGGAAGCTAGCGTTGCTGTAGCCTTCCAGAATCAACTCTTCACCACCGTTAAACAAGAACATATATTTAGTCCTTCTCAGGTACTTAAGAATGGTCTTGACTGTAGTCAGGTGAGCCTCACCGGCACAAGCCTGATATATGTTCATTACGCTCAACGCGAAGGTGACATCGGGCCTTGTGCACTGCACAACATACTGTATGTTGCCTACAGCTGAAGCATAGGGGATGCCCATCCTTCTAACTTCCTCATCATTCTTAGGAGATTGCTTCTTGGACAGTTTAACACCATGCCTCATAGGAAGGAATCCTCGTTTGGAGTTTTCCATCTTGAATGTCTTCAAGGCTTTCTCAACATACGAGGTTTGGGTCATTCCTAATATCCTTTTAGATCTATCCCGGATAATCTTGATGTGTAGGATGTAGGAAGCATCACCTAAATTCTTCATGGAGAATTATGTAAATAACCATGCTTTAGTGTCACCTAACATCTTGACATCATTCCCAATGAGCAAGATGTTGTCCACATAAAGCACTCGAAACACAACCGAGCTCCCACTGACCTTCTTGTATATACAAGGGTCAAACTCGTTCTTGATGAAATCATAACCCCGTATGACTTCATCAGAACGGATATTCCAACTTTGGGAACCTTGTTTGAGACCATAGATGGACCTTTGGTGATGGCAGACCTTTTGCTCTTCGCCAACAAATGTGAAACCCTCTGGTTGATCTATATAGATCTCTTCCTCAACAAATTCATTAAGGAAGGTCGTTTTCACGTTCATCAGCCATATTTCATAGCCATACCATATAGTTATGGCAAGCATAATCCGAATGGACTTGGCCATGGCTACGGGCAAATAGGTTTCCTCATAATCGACCCAGGCCGCTGAGTAAAACCTTTTGCCACAAGCCTAGCCTTGAAGGTAGTCACCTCCCCGTCAGCTCCAAGCTTACGTTTGTAGACCCATTTACACCCAACGGGCTTGACACCCTTGGGTGTATCTGTTAGAATAGGTGACCATGTAAGCCAATTTTGGCGGGTATATGTAACCTATGTCTAGACAATAGGTGTTTGATAAATCATTAATGAATAAAGAAGTGAATTTCATTTGGCATCACTTTGTTTGTGTTCACTTATATTTGTTTTCCATATCTGTTCACTACGCAAACAAAGCCCACGGACTGAGAATCAATTTCGGGGACTGGGACTACGCTTGGAGGTAGGTCCATGGAATCAGTCTTCCCGAATCAGTCCGGAAATCTCCAAGTCAAGGAATCCCGAAAATGGGTACCGGGATTCCATTTGAGACTTGCACTAAGCACCTGCTGTCGTGTTTCATCGACGGGTGATGAGGGTCGTCTAAGCAGTGTTAGTGGGTTAGCATGCGAGGACGCAGCTGACTGAGGTGACTCGCGGGAACCGTCTTACGGAGGACCTTGAGTATGGTCAGCAAGGTATGACGTGTATTCCCGGTTCCAACGGTACAGGTCAAGTCCTTTGACTTGAGGAATTGCTGAGTTTACCTGTACATCAGGGCTGTATCTTAGATATGGTGAGAGATTGCCAGAATTCTCTTTGGTAGTCATAAGCCATGTCTAGTGCAGTTCTGGTGTGCAAAGTGACAGTAGTTTCCAAGAAAGGATCTGTCTCCTGTCAATAGGTTTTGGCAGTTGAGTCTCATGTATACTCTAGGTCTTGTCCCTAAAACTGTGGCCACAGTGACTGAACAGAAGGGAAGGATTCCCTTGCGGCGTTTAGTGAGGACAGACCGACACTTAGGTCCAAAATGGGTACCTGCATTTTCCGTGCCCTAGACTCTAAGTGATGAGACCGAAGACAGAAGGACAAGTGTACTGTTAGAGCCTAAATGTTCATCCCTGAATATTTCACCTAGTCTCTAGTGCCATGGACCGTTGCTAGATGGCCACCCATGGTAACGGAAGGATTCTAGGAATCCGACCAAGTCTAGCTGAAAGGTGAACCTAAAGAGTCACACACTATCCACACACATTTAGATATTTAATTAGGAATTAAATATTGGAGTGAAGGAATGATTAAATTGGATTTAATCGGGTCCTTTATTTTTTCTTGGAGAAATAATTCCTTCTATTAGATATAAGGAATTAAATTGATAAATTAGATTTATCAAAGGGATTTATTTAATGGGCTTAAATAATATTTATATTTATTTTTAGCCTCTTGGAAATATTTAAATAGGTTTTAAATATTCCATTAAATTAAATTAAATCAACGGTTGAGATCAATGGGAGAGATGGATGGCTAGGATTTTTTTGACTAGGTCAAAACACTACTTTGACTAGGACTTTGACTAGGTCAAAATCCTAGTCAAAATAGAGTTCTTGAAAGAGGAGTTTAAAGAGGATTAGACTCCTCTTCTATATAAACCCCTAGCATCCTACAAGTTGAAGGATGATGAAATTCCAACACACACAACACACACACACAACTCGACTCTCTCTCCCTCTATCTCGTCCGCCCTCTCTCTCTCACACACTCCAAAGAAAATTATTTTCTTTGTTCTCTTGTTCTTGGAACATTAGAATTTGATGAATCAATACCGTTAATTCATAACATGTTGTTGATTCATCCACTCCAAAATAAAACTTGTTCGTTGCTAGCACGACGTGCAAGATACGTGGGTGGATCGTGTGTCACGATTTGGAGGGTCTCAAGAACGAGATCTTGGTGCAAAACGGGGAACAACGCGTGTAGCCGTTGAAGACGAAAACGACAACAGGTAGGTCTCGTTTTAGATTTTCGTCCTCTTTTATTTTTCAACCCTATGGCCTCCATGATATGTTATATGTGATTTATTCATGAGATACACCGAACACCCGGGAAATTTCAAAGGCACACCCTTTGAAACGTGTTTTAATTTAAAAGCATGTTTAAATTCCGCATTTATTTTTTTAATTATACCGCGCTTCCGCATTCGCGCTTTTCCCGGGACGATCCACAATTCCTTTCAGTATCTACTAAGGTCCAAACCTTGTTTGAAATCATAGAGTTCAATTCAGATTTTATGGCCTCAATCCATTTTCCCGAATCGATGTTCGTCATTGCTTCTCCGTATGTCTTTGGATCATTGTCCAACTGACTGGTCAGACCCAGAAACCCATACCTATCAGGTTGATGGGAAACTCTAGTCGACCTTTGGAGGACTGGAATATCGTCATTGGAAACTACAGGCGCAGATGATGTCGCTGCATCCATTTGAGGTATTGCCTCACTTGATTCCTCAAGGAGCAATTCCTCACAACGGGTATCTGTTGAAAAACCTTTTTCCAAGAACACTGCGTTTCTCGAGACAAAACCTTTTTCTCGGAAGGATCATAAAAATAATACCCCGCAGTTTCCTTAGGATAACCCATGAGCCTGCACAAACTAGACATCGGTCCAGTTTGTCTCCTTCTAGTCTCTTGTCGTATGCAGGGCTACCCCACACTCTCAAGTACTTGTAGGAAGCAGGCTTGCCATGCCATATCTGATATGGCGTCTGGGCTATAGTCTTAGAAGGCGCCATGTTTAATAACTTGGCCGCTGTCTCAAAAGTATAACCACAGAAGGATAAGGGCAGTTTGGTAAAACTCGTCATGGATCAAACCATATCAAACAGGGTTCGCTTCCTCCTTTCAAAGATGTCGTTCAATTATGGCATTTCGGGAGGAGTCCACTGAGAGAATCCCATTCTCTTTTAGGTAATCGGAGAATTCCCCACTCAAATACTCACCACCTCGGTCTGACCGAAGGGCTTTAATTTTGCGACCAGTTTGGTTTTCAACTTGAATCCTGAACTCTTTAAATCTTCTAAAGGCCTCAGACTTGTACGTCATAAGGTAAACATAACCATGCCGTAAATGATCATCGGTAAAAGTTATGAAGTAAGAAAACCCTCCCCTGGCCTGTGTACTTAGTGGTCCACAGACGTCTGAATGGATCAAATCCAATAGACTACTAGCAAGCGTGCTTTGTCCAACAAAAGGCTTCTTGGTAATTTTCCCTTTTAGACAAGACTCGCAGGCTGGTAGATAGTCCAAATATTCTATTTCTAGACTCTTTGAGTCCACCAACCTCGTAATCTTATCTTGAGAGATGTGACCTAGCCTTGCATGCCAAATTTGTGCGTTTTCTTGATTATTCATTTTTCTTTTGTTTTGAGCAGTCATGATCAAATCACGTTGTTGAAGAATATAAAGACCATTATGATGTTTACCTAGCAAATGTGAAGAACCATTCTTCATCAAATAAAAACAGTTTTTATTGATCATAAACTCAAAACCAGCATTGTCCAACAACGGTATGGAAATGATATTCTTGATCATGCTAGGTACATAATAGCAATCTTTTAATTCTATCCTAACTTGATCACTAGCAATTAAGTGGACTAGACTTACAGCTTCAGTAGCAATAGCCTTACCATCACCCAGCCTCAGCACGACCTCGTCCCTACTTAGCTTTCTACTTCTTTCCAGCACCTGCAAATCATTGCAGATGTTAGCTCCACAACCGGTATCCAATACGCTTCTTTCCAGCACCTGCAAATCATTGTAGATGTTAGCTCCACAACCGGTATCCAATACCCAAGAAGCAGAATTAGTAATCATGTTAACCGTAATAACAAACATACCTTGATTGGAGAGGAGCTTGGGGCAGTCCCTCTTCCAATGCCCTTTTCCGAGGCAATGCATGCAGACATCATTTGCCCTCGACTGTTGCAGTCCAACATTGCCCTTTCCTTTGCCCATCCGCACTGGGGCAACAGGAGCGCCCTGACTGCTAACAACGACTTTTGCCTTTCCATTCTTCCTCTTCCAGCGTCTGACCCTCTTGCCTTTCGCTTTAGAGGTCGAAGCCTCCCCAACATGTATCGCCCTGCGCAGACCTTTTGGTCGTTGCTTTGGACTGGGTCAACATGTTAATCAACTCGTGTATGGACTTCTCAAGCCCATTCATGTTGTAATTCACGACAAAAAGGTCGAAAGAGGGAGGAAGAGACTCTAGAATCACATTTATATATGTATCATTATCAAGCCCAGCTTTGAGATCCTCGAGTTTTTTCCACAAGGAAAAGCATCTTGATCCCATGTTCATTATAGAGGATCCTTTAGTCATCTTGGTATCGAAAAATGCTTTTGTGGCAGCATATCTAATATGCCTATTCGGAACCGCATACATATCCTGTAAGCGTAGCATTATCGCCCTGGCATGGTCCAGCCTATCATACTGTTTCTGGATCTCATTGGTCATGGATGTTAGTATGATGTTGCGTACCTTGCGGTCATCCTCATCCCATTTTTCTAATGTCAAACGCTCTTCCTGCAAGGAACCCTCCAGCAAGGTTTCTGGAAATGGCTTATCTAGAACATAAGCCTGTTTTTCGTAATCGAGGACAATCCTCAGATTACGCAGCCAATCATTGTAGTTCGTTCCACTAAATTTGTTTGTCTCCATAATCATAGATAACGGATTCTTAGAAATCTACATTCAAAATGTAAAGCAGAAATTAGCAAACGGATTGTAATATTAATTCAAGTTTATGACATGGTTTTTACTCATTAACCCTCCCACTATTTCTACGAAAGCCCACCACTCTCAAGTGGGGTTTCAGGAAACCATTTTCTAGTGGGCTTGCGATCCACGAACGCAATTCTCCATGCCCCGTTTTTACGGTTCACATAGGAAAAGCTTTGTGGGAGGTATCCAATACCATTCTCATCCAATGAGAACGCAATTCTCCATGCCTCACCTCTTTCACATGATTCCGAGGACTCCAAGCGAATCATGTTACTTCGGCGTTAGGCCCGACCCATCAACCAAATTATATTTCAACTATCGCACCCCAAGACTCGTGAGATAAGAAAACAGGAGCATATTCCTTTGTTCGTAACAATAATGCAGCTTTCTTTCATTCCAAAACGTGCCACGACTTGTGAGACCACGCTTTAGATGAAAGTAGCTTCCTCATTACATTATTACGGATGAAAGACTTGGAATAATCAAACCGTTTGATTTGATTCCATTTTGGGCCTAATATTTACTTGGACCATCTAAGTGAGAGTTATTCATTTTATTAAGACCGAGACCTCATCATTATTAGTATTTTGTGTGCTCAAGATTCATACATATAATGTATAAAATGCATTCCAAACACACCATACATCAAAGCATAATACTTAAGCACATGCAAAACAAGCCTAGCACGCCCCTGTTAGGATGATCACAAGCCCTTTCCTAAGTGATCCACTGAGCCCGCGTTGGATCTATGGTCAAACTAGGGTAGGCCTAAACTATTATAATATTTACATCCCATTATCATTTTAGTAGGGCCTTGAAAAAATTCCTCCTTTGTTCTTCTTGACCTTCCATCATGGGCTCCGTCCACCAGACTTCATCTCCTTGGAAGCTTACATTTAACAAAACAAAGCCTCACAACCTAATCTATTCTCATTACAACTTAAAAGAAACCCCAATCAAAAGTCAGGGAGAGTACATTAAAAGAGAGGAAGAAAGCCTTATTATTTCAAGGCTAAAAACGACAGAGAGAAGAAAAACAAAGAGGCACGCAGTCCTCACCAAACAATAAATTAAACTATACATAGGCTAAAAAGGGCTAGTGATCATCCTTATTGTTTATCAAATAAACAACAACAACAAAGCACATTTCTATCAAATATAAATACGCCAAAAATTAAATACATTCCATGCATTTATAACAAGATATTCAATATCTAAACATAATTAAGTGGAGAAAATAATACATTAATAATACAATTGAAAAAATGGATATCACCCATACTTCTAATGTATAAATAATTTTAGTTTGGAAACCATTTCCAAAAATCTAAGGCATCAAAAATAATTTTAAAAAAATACAATTTAACTAAAATTAAAATATGCCAAAATTACTCACATTCAGAAAACAGCAGAAATCAAAAAATTAAAATTTTCACGAAACACGGTGGAAAACGGCCTAGACATCCTAGACCGGACGACGGCCAGCCGCACGCGCGCATCCACGCGCAGTCACCGGCCGACAGGCAACAACAAGCAGATGGCTGCTGAACGTTTTCCATGTTTTTTTAAAATTTCTGCTGTAAAACTGAAAATAAACATGCATTTACAGAAAATTAATTTCTCATAAAATACATGGATATCCATAATTTCGAAAGCAAAATTAACACATATTTTCATACATATATCATGCTAGAAAAACCGTAAAACATCCTTTCCAAAAGCGTTTTAAACACGTTCCACATGCTTAACACATCATAACATGTAAGTCCTTAAAGCCACAAACCGAACCGAGCTCTGATACCACTAAAAGAATTGGGTACGGCCCGGGAACGCAACGGAAGCATAAAAACATAAATTTAAAGCATAATTTAAATTGAATTCAAAGGGGTGTTCCCTTTGAAGTTCCTGACCGTTGGTGTTTGTCAAAGCATAAATAACAAAAGAAAACATGCTGGACATGTGGCTTAAAAGGAGAAGAACAAAGGAACATAAAATGTAAAAGGAAACCAACCTTTGTTCGTTTATGTAGAACGGGTTCGTGCGTTGTTCCTTTCTTTTCCTTCTTCGTTCGTCCACTTTAGATCTCAACGTAGAACTCCTCTAATGCGTTCCACAACACACTTGGGATTTATTTCTACTCTATTGCTAGATATAAAATAGAAACAAAGAAGAAGAAATAATTTAAAAGAAAGCACTATCAATTAGCGTACATTGGAATGTTTTGCTCAATCTTCTCTAAGAAGTATGATTTCAGAGAGTTTTTTTGGCCTAAAAGTTTTAGCAAAAATGAAGTATGTTAAGTGAATCATGTCTAGCAAAGTTGTTTTGTGTATGTAGAATGTAGAGTTCAAAAAACCACCTACATAAGTAACCTCCAAGGGAACTTCCACATACATACACTTCTAGCACATCCACTACACATGATAGCAAGAGAACACCACCCACAAATCAGCTCATGATTGTGCATATCATGTCATATGTGAAGGAGTTGAAACTCCTCCTTAACTAGCTTCAACTTGCATGAAAATTGGACTTGAATGTTTATGTTTTTGGAATTGTATTTAATCAAATTAAATAAAGTCCAAACATGTATTCATTGGGCATTATTTAATCTAAATAATTTCAATCCAATTGAAATCCAATTATTTATTTCATCCAATTTAACAAACATAAGTCCAAATTATGAATAATTGATCCAAACAATTATTCTAGCCAAAACCCAATAAATTAATCCAATTAATTTAAAGGTTCTTAGTCTAAAAAATCAACAAATCGAATTAATTAATTCTTGCACCATCCATAAAATGGATTTCTCAATAAATGAATTTCTCTCTTGAATAAATTTAATCCAATTAAATTTATTCGCTTCTTCTAGAATTAATTCCAAATTAATTCCACTAAATCCAAAGTGATTAGTGTGTGACTCATTAGGTTCACCCTCATCTACACTTGGGCTTGTGTTCAACATAATTCTTCAATTAAATCCAATTTAATTAACTATTTTCCGATCAACCATTAATCGCATGAAACGCCCGTCACCATGGGTGACCGTCTAGCAACAGTCCATGGCACTGGAAACTAGGTGAATGTTGGCGTGAACATTTAGGCTCTCGAGTTCCATACGAGTACGGTTCTTCCATCATCTGTCTCTCAATCTAAGTCTAGGGCATGGAATTGGGCGTCGGTTCCCATCCTGATTTAGACAACTATGCTTAATAACTTGAGACACGTTTACTCTATCGATCGACGTAGGAAACCATTCGCTACTCGATTAATCGCTGTGGCCACAAAATTAAGAGCTTAAACTTTCTCAAAGCACATAAGAGACTCGACTGTCATATATTGACAGGTCACAGATCCTATCTTGGAATCCACCGTCCTCAATACACATTCCGACTACACTATATAAGTCTTATGATGAACGCATCCTAGATACGGACATCTCTTGCCAAATGCTAGATACAACCATCATATGCATGTGACTACAATGATTCCTCAAGTCTGAGGACTAATCTCACACTATCGCAGCTGGGAATTCCAATCATACCGACCAAGCCTCCAAGGCTTCCATATGACGATTCCCGTGAATCAGTTTAGTCAACTGACACCCTGTCAACTAATCCACTAATATTGCATACACGTCCAATTTCTGTCACCGATGAAACACGGCACTCATCCAATGAATGCAATCCTTAGTACAAGACTTTATAGGACTCTCGATACCCTGCATGAGGTCCTCGACTTAGAACATTTCAGACCTAACCCTTAGAAGTTGGTTTCATACCTGCCATCCAATGCGCAGCCCAACTACATGGGTTGTGTACCTAAGGCATGTGGGCTTTGTTTTTATGTTAATAGAATAAACATAAATAGCGAGAACAACAATGGATTGCCAAACATGAATACTCACCATATTCATATAGCAATATTACAATTACAATGAAATTGTCAGAAATAGATTACATCAAGGCCAATCGAATTGGCTTTCCGATCACCTATTCTAACAAGGGGGGCTGGGGGAGGGGAAGGGAGCGGGATGGCAGGGAGGAGGAGGGGCCGGCTGCGGCCGTGCGGCGGTTAGAAAGATGATGAAGAAAGGTAGGCAAATATTTATATATATATATATACTATTTTTATAAATAATATATATTAATATATCTAAAATATTAAATATTATTTTATAAATAATATATATTTTAATACATTTAATATATTAAATTTATTATAAAAAAATACTTTTATTCCTCAAAAAATATGCCCAGGTGCAGTAGACGCGTGTATAGTGCACCGCCGGGCCTAGGGTGTATTTTGCTCTATTTGTTATAATACGAAGAGGTAAATTGCTGTTTTATTTTTCATAGAGGGTAAATTATATATTTCCCTTAACATAAGAGGGTAAATTGTATTTTTCTCAAAAAAATATACTTTAACGTACATAATTGATCCTGGATCAAAATACACACCAAGGGAAAAGTGTAACTTTTACCCAAGAACTAAATGATGTCTGGCGTGTTAGAGTCAATATCTCAGTTTATCAATTTAATACTCTTTTATGACGAGTATCAACCACTTTCTAAGAATTAAATGAATGAAAAAGAGAGAATGCATCACCCACTGTCCTTAATACACCTCGTGGAACGTATATAAGATGGGATTATGTTTGTTAATGGGCGGATATTATCTTATTTGATTTATACTCAATAAATACTCATAATAGTTATTTATAGATCTTACTCAAACCCTATCTATAAAATACCTATTATGTCTTACTCAAATTAAACCCAAAACAGCTGGGTCTTACCTTTTGAATCTTTTGTTACTTTTTCAAATTTTAAGTTTATATGAAAATTTTAAGAAGCGGTAAACAAAAAAATTAAATATAGTATGACAAAAGAATATTTTTATCCATTTGAGTATGCGTTCAACATTCATTTTCATAATTTTTTTAAGATCTGAATTCAAACAAATTTTATCTTTGCATATATTAGTCAAGCTTAAAATTTAAATTTCTCATGTAATTTTTTTTTTTCTAAGCCGTAACGTTAAGCACAAATTAACTTATTAGAAACTTAATTTTAAGTTGTCAGTACAAAAATTGATGTGTATGGGGTCAGCAGCAAAACACTCGTAGAGATTTATGGGGACTAACATGTAGGACAACGATTACACTCCGATACCTAGTGGAACCTGCAAATAATCCGAGATAATAAATGAGGTAGATTGCTTGAATAAGAAAAAGAAAGCTGAAATATGAGTATAGGGTGTAGAAAAAACAACAGGGAATGCTTAGCCTTGCTGTTTGGGAGACAAAGTATGTTGAATGTCCAGTCACTTACCTGTTGAGTGGCACAAGACCTCTATATATAGAGAATTTTTTGGGGGAAATTTTTTGTTTTATAGAGAAGATATATATTAACTAAATCACCTAGATGTTAGCTTCAAAACGAGTCCATACCTGATTTGGAGTTACCTGTTGGGAGCTATGAGCATTAACAGTTTTGCGCAGTCAACCAGAAAAGAAAAAATCGATCTTACTACTTTGTCAACCACTTCTAGTTGATATATGGGGTCTTATATGGCAATATTTTAAGGCTAAATAGCATAAAACCCCCATGTGCTTTGAAAACTCAGCAAAACACCACCTTATGTTTTTAAAATAGGCTAAAACCCCCCCTCTGTTTCCTTAAATGTACCTCAATCGCTCTACTCCGTCAAATATTACTAACGCCGTTAAATTTTTTATAAAGTGACACTTATACCCTCACTTATTATATATTATTCCTTATTTTGATAACCGTTGGATCATTTAGAATGAATAAAAATCGTTGGATCTGATTAATTCATTTTAACTGTTGGATCTAAAAAACTGAAGGTCCAGATTTAACAAATTTATAAATTTATATTATATGCAAATTATAAAAATTAAATAATTATTATTTAATATAAATAAAATGAAAAATTAAACCTTACACCGACCCACCAACCCGCCTACCCCATCTCCCCACTCCCGTTGCCGCCTGCCCGCCTCCCCACCACCGCCGCCTACTCCCCCTCCCCCCCCACACCGGCCACCTGCAGTGGGAGGCGACGGCATCGCCGCCTCCGTAGAGAGGAGCGATGCCGTCGCCCAGATCAGACCAAGCGCTGGGCGATGGCATCATAAGTATTAAAATTTTTACTGTAAATATATTATAGTAATTTAATTTTAAATAATAATCACAATAAATAATATATATTATTAAAATTTTTCACAGTAAATAAAATAATTTATTAAAATGTATTTTAATTAGATAATATTTTAAAATAGTTTATTCATATTATTGGTATTTTGATATTTAAAGAAATATAGTTAAGACCAAATATATTTTTAGAATGGCTGAAAATGCGAAAGAAAAGCACTAAAAATAAGGTTAAAACAAGTAATTTGGACTATGGTAATTTTAGACACAATATAGGGGCATTTTAGTCAAAAATACACAAAAATAAGGCCGAATACGTCAGAAACACCCCACCAAGCGCACCACTCGCGCGTGCATTACACTCTACATCAATTGCTAACGGAATGGGAATTTTTTGCTGAGTGTTTTAAAATACAAGGGAGTTTTTCGCCTATTTTCGTAACACTAGGGGTCTTTTAGCTATTTTAGTAAAACACAGAGGGCGTAAAATGTAGTTTGGCCATATTTTAAGGTGACATGGCCTTTGACGTGTAGAATTCAAACGGTGTGGTGATCTTGTTGTTTTGTACTTGTGATTGCTGGTTAAGCCTCGTTTATGGACCTTACCTCATCAGTCAGGGTGGCAGGATAGATTGGAGCCCTTTTCATCCAACAATGTGCTTGACCCCGTAAGTTTTGTGCCTGTTGGGCTGAACGCGAATGAGGGTCTGCTCACCTATCTTAGATATGAGCTTGCTTTGGCCATTGACTTGGAAGCATATTTGTTTGGGGGGGCATAAAAAGTAGAGATGAATAACTCTGGCAAGTTTTGCCAAATTATCAATATGTAAAAAAAAGTATTAATAAAACATGTAAAAAGAATTGGAGCTTTTAGATGTCAAGCAAATCTAATTGATTGATTTATCAAAAGTTTATAAATTCAATTATTTTGAGTTAACGGATAAATATGCATTTTGGGGTATTAAATTTCAATAATACCGGTACCCACCCTCATTGGTATTTTAGGGTTTAAGTGTTAGAATATGTGATCAAAAAGCCAATTTGGTTGGCCGTTCTGCGAACTATTTAGCAATCTTTATTAATGTAATATTGATGCAATGAATATAGTAAGTGATCATTTTTGGCACCATGTATTTGTTGTTCTTATTGATTACGTTACACTGCTTTAACGTCACAATAAATGGCTACAAAATAATTTGATAACCCGTTTAGTTGGGTTGCACATTAGATGGCAGCTATGAAACCAACTTTTGAGGGTTGGTCAGCAACGTTCCAAGTCGAGGACCTCATGGCAGGGGCATCGAGTGTCCTATTGAGACTTGCACTAAATATTGCATTCGTTGGATGAGCTCCATATTTCATCGGCTACATGAAGGACAAGCGGATCCGCCCGGGAGCGCAAGCGGAAACGAGAAAGCGAGAAATAGTGCGTAAATTAAATCAAGTCTAATTTAAAATATGAATCCCAAGGGGTGTACCCTTGGGTGCTCAACCGGGCGTTCGATGTAGGATGTGTAAATATTAGAAACATATATTTAAACACATAGGGCATAGATGTATATTAAATCAATCAAAGCGTAATAAACCGTTAACTTTGATTATTTGGCGAATGCTCCCGGCTACTTGCGTTGTTCCTTCTCCGGAATGCTCACAAAATCTAAACGTATGCATTCTCCAAAGGTGATCCACACCACACCGGAAGAAACACACATTCTTCTTGCTAGAAAAGAACGGGTTTAAGAAGGAATCGGTTTAAGAGAAGAACACTACGAATTAGTGCTCTCTTAAACTTACTTTGTTCTTCTTCTTGATTCAAAATCAAGTGAAGAACACAAGTGTAAGAGAGGGAGAGAGGCCGAGAGTTTGAGAGAGAGGAGAGGATTTTTTCTTCACTTTTTCCTAGAAAAAGATGAATAATGAATCACATGTGCTTGGTGTTGTATATTCTAATATATATACATAATTAATGTGATTATTGGAATGTGTCTAGGTTCATCCAAGGATGTGTAGATTCATTCCAATCAATCACCATCAATTCTTCAATCAAGCCTACCAAAATTTATGGTATGATCAAATCATACCAAAAGGGAAGAGCTTGATTGGAGTTGATTTGTCTCTTTCCAAAAGAGATAAGTCAACATACTACCTAGCATGAAACATGGCTGATTTTGCTTCCTCCAAGGGAGCATGTCGGCCATGTTTAATTAAGGGAAGAAGTCCAACTTCTTCCTATTTCAAAATAGGAATTATTTCTCCTCTCGGGTATAATTTAACAAACCGGGTTTTATCGTAATCCAATTACAACGAACCCAAAATTAAATCCAATTTAATGTCCTTTTAAATTATTCCCGTTGATCTTTTAATCCAATTAAAAGATCCAACGTCTCAACGTCTCACCTTTCCATATTTAATCGAAAATCCAATTTACCGATTAAACTGAAGCCCGATACAATATCGGCCCGTCCATCCAATGGACTTTCCCTTAAGTAATCCAATTACTTATTTTATCCTTCGACATTGACTCCAAGTCGATCTCTCAACCTCCTCGGTGATTTATGTGTGACCCTTTAGGTTCACCGTCAGCTAGACTTGGGCCCGTGTCCCACAAGGGCCCATTACCATGGGTGGCCGTCTAGCAACAGTCCATGGCACTAGAGACTAGGTGAATTGGCGTGAACATTTTGGTGCCGATTCCGTACGGGTACGATCCTTCCGTCTACTGTCTCCCTTCCTTAGTCTAAGGTATGGAATTGGGCGTCGGTTCCCATCCTTGACTAGGCATCTATGCTTAATACTCGAGACCACGTATGCTTCATTGCATCGACACAGGAAACCATTCCCTGTTCGACCAACCACTGTGGCCACAGCTTTAAACAGCACGAACGTGTCTCCGAGTGCATAGGAGATACCTCTGTCACATACTGGCAGGGGACGGATCCTCTTCTTGGAATCCATCGTCCTCGCTACACATTCCGACTGCACTGGACAAGGCTTATGATAATCATCTTATAGAATGATTACCTATCGCCAGATCCAAGATACAGCCGTCCTGTGCACGCGACTGCCATGATTCCTCAAGTCTGAGGATTACTCCCGTACTATTGGAACCGGGGGAAAACCAATCATACCGACCAAGCCTCCAAGGCTTCCATATGATGATCCCCGCGAGTCAGTCCAGTCGGCTCGACCCCAGTCGACCAACCCATCAAGATCGTATAGGCGTCCCACGTCTGTCGCCGATGAAACACCGCACTCATCTAATGAACACGACTCTTGACGCAAGTCTCAATAGGACTCTCGATGCCCTGTCTCGAGGTCCTCGACTTGGAACGTTTCAGACCCAACTCTTAATCAGTTGGTTTCATGACCACCATCCAATGCGTGGACCAACTGCATGAGTTGTTAACCATGGTCTGTGGGCTTTGTTGCGATATAAATTAAACGCCGTTTTAACAAATGTAAGATGAGCGCAACAAAGAAGGTACCATTGGTGACGAATAATCATCTTATTCATCACATAAAAATATTACATTTACATCAAGTTGTCAGATAGGTTACAAATCGCCAAACCTATTGGCTTTCTGGTCACCTATTCTAACAATCTCCCACTTGACCTAAAGCCAATCACCCATTGGCCTCAAACCTCTTATTCAGATGGTGAGTATGGGCAACTTGGGACATGGGCTTAGCAAGTGGATCTGCTATGTTTTCTGCGGAGCTGACTCGGTCCAACCGAACATCACTCCTGCTATCCATCTCTCTAAGTAGATGGTAGCGTCTAAGAATATACTTGGATCGTGATGAGATCTCGGTTCCTTTGCTAGCGCTATCGCCCCGTTGTTATCATAAAAGATAATTACAGGCTTAGCAATGCTAGGTACTACATCCAACCCTTGGATGTAGCTCATCAACCAAACCACTCCTTAGCAGCTTCCAAAGCCGCTATGTATTCAAAACTCTATAGTGGAGTCCGCCGTGGTAGCCTACTTGGAACCCTTCCAAGTAACCACGCCACCATTTAGTCTAAATACAAAACCAAACTGAGACTTGGCATCATCGTCATCCGACTGGAAGCTAGCGTCGCTATAGCCTTCCAGTATCAACTCTCCACCGCCGTAGATCAAGAACATGTCCTTAGTCCTTTTCAGGTACTTCAGGATAGTCTTGACTGCACTCTAGTGTGCCTCCTTGGCACACAACTGATATCGGCTAGTTACGCTCAAAGCGAAAGCCACATCAGGTCTAGTGCATTGAACAGCATACTGTATGCTGCCAACGGCTGAAGCATAGGGAATGTCCAACATCCTTTTGAACTCCTCATCAGTCCTAGGAGACTGCTTTTTGGATAACTTAATTCCATGCCTCATAGGAAGGAATCCTCGTTTTAAGTTCTCCATCTTGAATCTCTTCAAGACTTTCTCAATATACGAGGACTGGGCCATTCCTAACATCCTTCTAGAATCTATCCCTGTAGATCTTGATGCCAAAGATGTAGGATGCCTCGCCCATATTCTTCATGGAGAATTGCGTTGCCAACCAAGCTTTAGTGGTACCCAACACCTTAGCATCATTCTCAATGAGCAAGATGTCATCCACGTAAAGCACCAAAAATGCAACTGAGCTCCCACTGATCTTCTTGTATACACAAGGATCGGACTCGTTCTTGATGAAATCATATCCCCGTATGACTTCATCAAAACGTACGTTCCAGCTTCGGGAAGCTTGTTTGAGGTCATAGATGGACCTTTGGAGACGGCAGACCTTCTGCTCTTCTCCAACAGTTGTGAAACCTTCCGGTTGATCCATATAGATCTCTTCCTCTACGAAACCATTGAGGAAAGCCGTTTTCACGTCCATCTGCCATATTTCATAGTCATACCATGCTGCTATGGCAAGTAGTATCCGAATGGACTTGGCCATTGCTACAGGCGAGTAGGTTTCCTCAAAATCGACCCCGGGTCGTTGAGTGTAACCTTTCGCCACAAGCCTGGCTTTGAAGGTTGTAACCTCCCCGTCAGCTCCAAGCTTACGTTTGTAGACCCATTTACACCCTACGGGTTTAACCCCTTTAGGTGGATCTACTAGGGTCCAAACCTTGTTTGTACCCATCGAGTCCATCTCGGATTTCATGGCCTCAAGCCACTTGTCCGAATCGATGTCCGACATCGCATCTCCGTATATCTTTGGATCATTATCCAACTGACAGGTCAAGCCCAGAAATCCATACCTATCAGGTGCATGGGATACTCTGGCCGATCTACGGAGGACTGGAACAATATCAGTGGGAACCACTGGCTCAGATGTCACTGCCGCCTCATGGGGTACCTCACTTGATTCCTCAAGGAGCACCTCATCGCATCGACTATCCGATGGAAAACCTTTTTCCAAGAACACTGCATTTCGCGAGACAAAAACCTTTTGCTCGGAGGAATCATAGAAATAATACCCCGCAGTTTCTTTTGGATAGCCGATGAACCTGCATAAACTAGACCTCGAGTCCAGTTTATCTCCCACTAATCTCTTGATATATGCGGGGCAACCCCTCACTTTCAAGTATTTGTAGGAGGCAGGCTTGCCATGCCATATCTCATATGGCGTCTGGGATACCTTTTTAGATGGCACCAAGTTCAAAACTTTGGCCGCCGTCTCAAGAGCGTATCCCCAGAAGGAAAGGGGGAGTTCGGTAAAACTCATCATGGATCGGACCATGTCCAACAGGGTCCGATTCCTCCTTTCAGACAAACCATTACAAGCGGATCCGCCCGGGAGCGCGAGCGGAAGCGAGAAAGCGAGAAATAGTGCGTAAATTAAATCAAGTCTAATTTAAAATACGAATCCCAAGGGGTGTACCCTTGGGTTCTCAACCGGGCGTTCGATGTAGGATGTGTAAATATTAGAAACATATATTTAAACACATAGGGCATAGATGTATATTAAATCAATCAAAGCGTAATAAACCGTTACCTTTGATTATTTAGCGTATGCTCCCGGCTACTTGCGTTATTCCTTCTCCGGAATGCTCACGAAATCCAAACGTATGCATTCTCCAAAGGTGATCCACACCACACCGGAAGAAACACACGTTCTTCTTGCTAGAGAAGAACGGGTTTAAGAAGGAATCGGTTTAAGAGAAGAACACTACGAATTAGTGCGCTCTTAAACTTACTTTGTTCTTCTTCTTGATTCAACATCAAGTGAAGAACACAAGTGTAAGAGAGGGAGAGAGGCCGAGAGTTTGAGAGAGTGGAGAGGATTTTTTCTTCTCTTTTTCCTAGAAAAAGATGAATAATGAATCACATGTGCTTGGTGTTGTATATACTAATATATATACATAATTAATGTTATTATTGGAATGTATCTAGGTTCATCCAAGGATGTCTAGATTCATTCCAATCAATCACCATCAATTCTTCAATCAAGCCTACCAAAATTTATGGTATGATCAAATCATACCAAAAGGGAAGAGCTTGATTGGAGTTGATTTGTCTCTTTCCAAAAGAGATAAGTCAACATACTACCTAGCATGAAACATGGCTGATTTTGCTTCCTCCAAGGGAGCATGTCGGCCATGTTTAATTAAGGGAAGAAGTCCAACTTCTTCCTATTCCAAAATAGGAATTATTTCTCCTCTCGGGTATAATTTAACGGATCGAGTTTTATCGTAATCCAATTACAACGAACCCAAAATTAAATCCAATTTAATGTCCATTTAAATTATTCCCATTGATCGTTTAATCCAATTAAAAGATCTAACGTCTCAACGTCTCAACTTTCCATATTTAATCGAAAATCCAATTTACCGATTAAACGGAAGCCCGATACAATATCGGCCCGTCCATCCAATTGACTTTCCCTTAAGTAATCCAATTACTTATTTTATCTTTCGAGATTGACTCCAAGTCGATCTCTCAACCTCCTCGGTGATTTGTGTGTGACCCTTTAGGTTCACCCTCAGCTAGACTTGGGCCCGTGTCCCACAAGGGCCCATTACCATGGGTGGCCGTCTAGCAACGGTCCATGGCACTAGAGACTAGGTGAATTGGCGTGAACTTTTAGGCGCCGATTCCGTACGGGTACGATCCTTCCGTCTACCGTCTCCCGGCCTTAATCTAGGGTATGAAATTGGGCGTCGGTTCCCATCCTTGACTAGGCATCTATGCTTAATACTCGAGACCACGTATGCTTCATTGCATCAACACAGGAAACCATTCCCTGTTCGACCAACCACTGTGGCCACAGCTTTAAACAGCATTAACGTGTCTCCGAGTGCATAGGAGATACCTCTATCACATACTGACAGGGGACGGATCCTCTTCTTTGAATCCACCATCCTCGCTAGACATTCCGACTGCACTGGACAAGGCTTATGATAATCATCTTACAGAATGATTACCTCTCGCCAGATCCAAGATACAGCCGTCCTGTGCACGCGACTGCCATGATTCCTCAAGTCTGAGGATTACTCCCATACTATCGGAACCGGGGAAAACCAATCATACCGACCAAGCCTCCAAGGCTTCCATATGATGATCCCCGCGAGTCAGTCCAGTCGGCTCGACCCCAGTCGACCAACCCATCAAGATCGTGTAGGCGTCCTACGCCTGTCGCCGATGAAAACACGGCACTCATCTAATGAACACGACTCTTGACGCAAGTCTCAATAGGACTCTCGATGCCCTGTCTCGAGGTCCTCGACTTGGAACGTTTCAGACCCAACTCTTAATTAGTTGGTTTCATGACCACCATCCAATGTGTGGCCCAACTGCACGAGTTGTTAACCATGGTATGTGGGCTTTGTTGCGATATAAGTTAAGCACCGTTTTAACAAATGTAAGATGAGTGCAACAAAGAAGGTACCATTGGTGACAAAATATTACATTTACATCAAGTTGTCAAATAGGTTACAAATCGCCAAACCTATTGGCTTTCTGGTCACCTATTCTAACACTACAAACGTTGGACGTCTATGCAATTTTAGTGGGTTTGTTGACTAGGTTGTTAAGCCTATTGAACTAACTAGTGAGGAATCGTCACATAAAAGCCTTGAAGGCTTGGTTGGTATGACTAAAATTTCCCACATTCGATAGTATTGGCTTAGTCCTCGGAGTTGAGAAATCATGCCAGTCACATGCATATGATAGTTGCATCTTAGGTTAGGCGAGAGATGACCATGTATTTGATGTGGTCATTATAATCCTTATCCAGTGTACTTGGAATATGTAGTAAGGAGGGTAGGTTCCAAGAGAAAATTCGTTCCCTATCAATACATGACACATGTCTACTATACGCTCTGAGATAGTGTAGACTCTTTAAGTCTACCGAGTGTAGCGATTGGTCGAATAGGGAATGATTTCCTATGTCGATAAATAGAATAAACGCATGCCGAATATTAAGCATAGTTGCCTAGTCCGGGATGGGAAGCAACATCAAATTCCATGACCTAGACTAAAGGCGAGACACAGTCGAAAGAAGGACCATACCGGTATGAATCTCGACAACCTAAATATTCACGATAATATTCACCTAGTCTCCTTTGTCATGGACCGTTGCTAGATAGCCACCCATGGTGACTGATGTTTCTGATTAGTGGTTATTCAGAAATAATTGATTAAATTGAATTTAATTAATCAATTGTGTTGGACATAAATTCAAATGCAGTTGAGGTTGAACCTAAAGAGTCACACAAATCACCGTGAAAGTGTTTTAATTAATCTTAATGGATGGCCTCAGATTTAATTAATTGGATTAATTGAATTTGGGCTAAGCCTTTTAAATTTATTGAATTAATTTAAAGAGGGCTTAGGTTAATTAATTGGTTGGACTAATTAATTAGTAGTTGGGCTTGTCTAATTGATAAATTGAAGTTTTTTTAATTAGTGGAGATGGGCTTGGTTAAATAATAAATTAAATTTATTAATTAAGTGTATTTGGACTTGTGCATATTTAATTGGATTAAATATTCACATAAGCTTTTGTTAGGTATTTTATTTGATTAGATTAAATATTAAACCTAATGGATCGTTTTTGGGCTTGATTTAATTTATTGAATAAATTAAAGAAGCCCAATCTGAATTATAAAAACCCTAGCCAATTTTGAGAGAGACCTAGTCATTGAGGAGTTACGACTCCTCTATGAAGAGGAGTTGAGGAGAGTCCTCACTTGGCCACTACTTTTTCTACACACACTAGGTGTGTGTTTGAAATGTAATTTAAATTTATATGTGTGATACACTTTTGGATACATACACAATAAAACCTAACTACTCTCAACTCTCATAACAACTCACACAAACTCGACCATCTCTCTTTTCTCTCTAAACATGTTTCTTTCCCTCTCTCTCGCTCCATCTCTTTTGCGGTCTTCTTGACAAGGTTCAAGTCAAGAAAAAAAAAGATTCAAATACACTAGTTACTAGTGTGATTTAGATTCTTTTTCTTCCACGGATCTAGTTCTGTCTAGCAATAAAATGGATCTTGATTTCTACGGTGTGGTGTGGATCATCGTTACCCTACGTTGGATACTAACATGGACGATCTAGTGGAGATTGAAAACAACCGCGTCTAGCTGAACAGAAATCGAATTGAAAACAGTAAAAGTTCCATTGTTATTTTATGTTCCTTTTCGATTATTCCATAGCCACATGAATGCATGATTTATTTGGTTTGTTTCTGTGTTTTATGAATACCAAACGCTCGGGATATCAAAGGGTACACCCATTTGATTCGATTTTAATTATCACTTTATTTTTATTTCATGCTTCCGCCAAGTTCCCAGATCGATCCACTTGCTTTATCTAGGACCTACCCATACCCAAAATACTTATTTCAATTAGTATGAATTTAGAGTAATATTGAGTCTGGGTTTGGGAATTAAATATTGTAACGGGTTCGAATTTAGGTATTATCCATCCATTGACAGATCTAGCTAGAATAATGTTGGGAGAAATGAGGGATATGTGGGAATAGTTTATTATGAAGTCGAGGCAAGAGTTAGACTCTTTATCTTTAATACAATTATTGCCCCGCTCAGGTGCTAATGGAAACAGCAATTTGTCTTTCAAGAGGCAATGACTTGCAATTTCAAAGTAGCAACACTACAAATTTTGAGAACAATGAATTAAAAATATTTTGGGACTCTCTTACTAAACTATACTTGCATAATGCTTTTATTGCTTAAGAATGTTGCGGAATGAAATGAATGAAAATGACGTGAATAAGGGGACCTATTTATAAAAGTTGGAAAGGTATCATTGAATAGATATATCCAATCAGAAAAAGATACCTTTGAAAGGTTATAACTTTCCATCCAAATGGACACATCATTTCACCCAAAGGACATACCATTTCACCCAAATGGGTGTATTGTTTCACCTAAAGTGTTTCACCCAATTGACACATCATTTCAACCAAAGGACACACCTATTCGTCGATTAGACACAGTCGGACGATGAGTAGGCGTCATCAACCATCATCTACGTGTCACGAGCTTGTGATGCATCATAAATTAACCAATGACTTGTTACGATTTAATCCGATAGACATAAATTTATTAATAATATTATTCTTTAATTTATCATTCACCAATTTCCAACAATACCCCACATGAATGAAAATTCATGCATATGAACATACAGACACTTAAGAGAGTTTCAAACGAGAAGTCATTGCATCGAGAAAGGTAGCTTGTGGTTTTGAACCTTCCTTAGAAGAATACCATCAGATTTACTTGGCTAATCAATAAACATGATGTCTTACACTATTCAGTCATTGGTGTAAACCAAGACAATAGTACCCCCACAATTCCTTCTCTAATATATGGTTCTCACGGTTGAGTCAATCTTGGTCCTAGATATTATCTTTGATTTATAAGTGTATTACATTTGAAGCGGCCCATCGTCACACTTATATAGGTGATTTCCTATACTATACTTGACTTAGTATAGGAATCATTAAATGTTTATAGCTTAACCTCTATCATTTAGAACTAAGTGTCATAGGAACGGAAAGAGTAAACTCCAAGTGCTTTTCACAATCTTTATAACTTAGTTGTCCCTTTGAACCAAGATCTTGTGATCTCCAGTCAACAAGGTTGGGTTATCACTATAAAGATTTGATTGTTGGGTATTAATCTCATTCCTCTCGACGAACAATATACTTGATCTTTAGAAAGACCTTTCGTTAGTGGTTCAACTAAATTATCGTTTGACTTTATATAGTCAATAGATTTTGATTTCATTTGAGATCAAATGTCTTATGGTATTATATCGTCGACGTATATGTCTAGATTTACCATTATATATTCCTTTGTGCACTTCCAATAGCCGACTGACTATCACAATATATCATAATTGCAGGTACTTGGTTTCTCCAACAAGGAATATCCTCTAAGAAATTATGAAGCTATTCAGCTTCTTCTCCAGCTTTATCTAGAGCTATAAACTCAGATTCCATTGTAGAACGAGCTACACACATTTGTTTTGAGGACTACCAAGACATTGCACCACCTCCTATGGTGAATACTTAACCACTTGTTGAATTAATATCTGTAGTATCGGATATCTAATTGGCATCACTATATTCTTCTAACATAGTGGATATCTCGTATAATGCAATGCATAGTTTGAAGTGTTTTTAAGGTATCTAAGGACAAAAATCAACCCCTTCCAATTGTGTTTGCTAGGATTACTTGTAAATCTATCAATTTATTGACAGAGTGTGCAATATCAGGACGAGTTCAATTCATGATATACATTAAACTACCAATTATTCTTGAGGATTCAATTTGACTTTCGGGTTCACCTGTGTTCTTTGCTAAGTGTAGATTGAGATATACAGGGGTCTTAGCAGGTGGATTGTACTAAGCCTTGAACTTTTCTAAGTACAATCAACATAATGAGATTATGATAAGACAAGTCCATCAAACATTTTAAAGATCTTAATCCCTCATATTACGTCAACTAAACCCATGTCTTCCATCTCAAAATTTTTGGTCAACATTTCTTTGGTGGTCAAAATAATATCACGACTACTTTTAATTATCAGCATCTCATTTACACATAGACAGACTATGATAAATGAGTTGTAAGTGCTTTTAACATATACACATTTATCACAATAATTGATTTTGAAACTATTTGACAACATTGTACAGTCAAATAGTGAAGCAAAAGCGGATCCGCTCGGGACGCGAACGGAACCGTGAAAACGCGGATATTAAAACAATTAAAGGCATAATCGTGAAATCCCAAGGGGTGTACCCTTGGGTGCTCAACCGGGCGTTCGATGTAGAACGTATCAATATTAAATTACACATATTGAGCATAGGGCATAGACAAAATGGTAAACTACGAAAGCGTAATTAAACCGTTACCTTGGTAGTTTATCTCTCAATCGCCTACTTGTGTTGTTCCTTTCCGAAAACGTTCACCAAGTTAAAAATTATGAACTCTCCAAACGTGATCCACACCACACCAGAAGAGATGCTCGTTTTCCTTGCTAGAGGAAAATGGATCTAAGGAGGTTTCGGTTTAAGAAGATGAACACTATCAATTAGTGTTCTTCTTAAACTCACTTTGTTCTTCCAATTGATCCAAGATCAAATCAAGAACACAAGTGTAAAGAGGGGGTGATGGCTGAAAATGAGACGGAGAGAGTGTGTGATTTTCTTCTTCTTTTCTTAGAAAAGATGGATAATGAATCTTGTTACATAGGTGTTAGTATATACTCATAAATATACATAATTAATTTGATTATTGGAATGTGTCTAGGTTCATCCAAGGATGTCTAGATACATTCGAATAAATTACCATCAATTCTTCTATCAAGTCTACAAACTTTTAAGGTATGATCAAATCATACCAAAAGGGAAGGGCTTGATTGGAGTTGATTTGTGTCTTACCAAAAGAATACAAGTCAACTAACACCTAGCATCCAACATGGCCGATTTTTGCTCCCTCCAAGGTGTCAATTTTCGGCCATGCTTCTTTAGGGAAGAAGTCCAACTTCTTCCTATTCCGAAAATGGAATTAACACACCTCTCGGGTCAAAATTCAACGGACCGGGTTCTACCGTAATCCAATTACGACGAACCCAAAATTAAATCCAATTTAATTCAATGTCCACTTAAATAATTCTCATTGATCTTTTAATCCAATTAAAAGATCCAACATCTCAACTTTCCATATTAATCGATAAATCCTATTTACCGATTAAACGAGGGCCCGGATACAATATCGGCCCGTCTATCAAATGGACAATCCCTTAAGTAATCTATTTACTTATTCATCCTCCAAAATTGACTCCAAGTCAATTTCTCAACCTTCTCGGTGATTTGTTTGTGACCCTTTAGGTTCACCCTCAGCTAGACTTGGGCCCGTGTCCCACAAGGGCCTGTTACCCGGGTGGCCGTCTAGCAACGGTCCATGGCACTAGAGACTACGTGAATGTTGGCGTGAACATTTAGGCGCCGATTCCGTACAGGTATGGTCCTTCCGTCTACCGTCTCCCGGCTTTTGTCTAGGGTATGGAGTTGGGCGTCGGCTCCCATCCTTCACTAGGCATCTATGCTTAGTATGCGAGACTACGCATGCCTCATTGCGTCGACCCAGGAAAACCATTTCCTGTTCGACCAACCACTGTGGCCACAGCTTCAAACAGCATGAATGTGTCTCCGAGTGCATATGAGATACCTCTATCACATACTGACAGAGGACGGATCCTCTTCTTGGAACCCATCGTCCTCGCTACATATTCTGACTACACTGGACAAGGCTTATAATGATCATCTTATAGAATGATCACCTCTCGTCAGATCCAAGATACAGCAGTTATGTGCACGTGACTGCCATGGTTTCTCAAGTTTGAGGACTACTCCCGTACTATCGGAACCAAGGAAATCCAATCATACCAACCAAGCCTCCAAGGCTTTCATATGATGATTCCCACGAGTCAGTCCAGTCGGCTCGACCCCATTCGATCAACCCATCAAGATCGTGCAGGCGTCCCACGCTTGTCGCCGATGAAACAGGGCACTCATCCAATGAACACGACTCTTGATGCAAGTCTCTATAGTACTCTCAATGCCCTATCTCGAGGTCCTTGACTTGGAACGTTTCAGACCCAACTATTAATCGTGGGCTTGTTGCGATATTTGTAAAACACCGTTTTAACATATGTAAAATGAGCACAAAAAAAAAGGTACCATTGGTAACGAATACTCACTTTATTCATTACATAATATTACATTACATCAAGTTGTCAAATAGGTTACAAAACGCCAAACCTATTGGCTTTCTGGTCACCTATTCTAACAATCTCCCACTTGACCTAAAGCCAAGCACCCATTGACCTCAAACCTCTTATATAGATGGTGAGTATGGGCAACATGCGACATGGGCTTAGCAAGTAGATCTGCTATGTTTTTTGCGGAGCTTACTCAGGCCAATCGAATGTCACTCCTGCTAACCATCTCTCTAAGCAGATGGTAGTGTCTAAGAATATGCTTGGATCATGATGAGATCTCGGTTCTTTTGCTAGCGCTATCGCCTCATTGTTATCGTAGGATATGACTACAGGCTTAGCAATGCTAGGCACTACATCCAATCCTTGGATGTAGCTCACCAACCAAACCATCTCCTTAGCAACTTCCAAAGCCGCTATGTATTCAAAACTCTATGGTGGAGTCCGCCGTGGTAGTCTACTTGGAACTCTTCCAAGCAACCACGCCACCATTAAGTCTGAACACAAAACCAGACTGAGACTTGGCATCATCGTCATCCGACTAAAAGCTAGCGTCGCTATAGCCTTCTAGTATCAATTCTCCACCACTGTAGATCAAGAACATGTCCTTAGTCCTTTTCAGGTACTTCAGGATAGTCTTGACCGCACTCCAGTATGCCTCCTCGGCACACGACTGATATCAACTTGTTACGCTCAAAGCCAAGCCACATCAAGTCTAGTGCACTAGATAGCATACTGAATGATGCCTACGGCTGAAGCATAGGGGATGTCCAACATCCGTTTAAGCTCCTCATCAGTATTCGGAGACTGCTTCTTGCATAACTTAATTCCATGCCTCATAGGAAGGAATCCTTGTTTTGAGTTCTCCATCTTGAATCTCTTCAAGACTTTCTCAATGTACGAGGATTGCGCCATTCCTAACATCCTTCTCGATTTATCCTTGTAGATCTTGATGCCAAGGATGTAGGATGCCTCGCCCATATCCTTCATTAAAAAATTGTGTTGACAATCAAGATTAAGTGGTTCCCAACATCTTAGCATCATTCCCAATGAGCAAGATATTATCCACGTAAAGCACCAGAAACGCAACTGAGCTCCCACTGATCTTCTTGTATACACAAGGATCGGACTCGTTCTTGATGAATGAAAGGAATTGTGGATCGTCCCGGGAAAAGCGCGAATGCGGAAGCGCGGTATAATTAAAAAAATAAATGCGGAATTTAAACATGCTTTTTAAATTAAAACACGTTTCAAAGGGTGTGCCTTTGAAATTTCCCGGGTGTTCGGTGTATCTCATGAATAAATCACATATAACATATCATGGAGGCCATAGGGTTGAAAAATAAAAGAGGACGAAAATCTAAAACGAGACCTACCCGTTGTCGTTTTCGTCTTCAACGGCTACACGCGTTGTTCCCCGTTTTGCACCAAGATCTCGTTCTTGAGACCCTCCAAATCGTGACACACGATCCACCCACGTATCTTGCACGTCGTGCTAGCAACGAACAAGTTTTATTTTGGAGTGGATGAATCAACAACACGTTATGAATTAACGGTATTGATTCATCAAATTCTAATGTTCCAAGAACAAGAGAACTAGTGGAATGTGTTTCTTGGAGAGAGAGAGGCGGACGAGAGATGAGAGGGAGAGATCCGAGTGTGTGTGTGTGTGTTGTGTGTGTGTTGGAGATTCATCATCCTTCAACTTGTAGGATGCTAGGGGTTTATATAGAAGAGGAGTTTTAATCCTCTTTAAACTCCTCTTTTAAGAACTCTAATTTGACTAGGATTTTGACCTAGTCAAAGTAGTGTTTTGACCTAGTCAAAACAATCCTAGCCATCCATCTCTCCCATTGATCTCAACCGTTGATTTAATTTAATTTAATGGAATATTTAAAACCTATTTAAATATTTCCAAGAGGCTAAAATAAATATAAATATTATTTTAAGCCCATTAAATAAATCCCTTTGATAAATCTAATTTATCAATTTAATTCCTTATATCTAATAGAAGGAATTATTTCTCCAAGAAAAATAAAGGACCCGATTAAATCCAATTTAATCATTCCTTCACTCCAATATTTAATTCCTAATTAAATATCTAAATGTGTGTGGATAGTGTGTGACTCTTTAGGTTCACCTTTCAGCTAGACTTGGTCGGATTCCTAGAATCCTTCCGTTACCATGGGTGGCCATCTAGCAACGGTCCATGGCACTAGAGACTAGGTGAAATATTCAGGGATGAACATTTAGGCTCTAACAGTACACTTGTCCTTCTGTCTTCGGTCTCATCACTTAGAGTCTAGGGCACGGAAAATGCAGGTACCCATTTTGGACCTAAGTGTCGGTCTGTCCTCACTAAACGCCGCAAGGGAATCCTTCCCTTCTGTTCAGTCACTGTGGCCACAGTTTTAGGGACAAGACCTAGAGTATACATGAGACTCAACTGCCAAAACCTATTGACAGGAGACAGATCCTTTCTTGGAAACTACTGTCACTTTGCACACCAGAACTGCACTAGACATGGCTTATGACTACCAAAGAGAATTCTGGCAAATCTCTCACCATATCTAAGATACAGCCCTGATGTACAGGTAAACTCAGCAATTCCTCAAGTCAAAGGACTTGACCTGTACCGTTGGAACCGGGAATACACGTCATACCTTGCTGACCATACTCAAGGTCCTCCGTAAGACGGTTCCCGCGAGTCACCTCAGTCAGCTGCGTCCTCGCATGCTAACCCACTAACACTGCTTAGACGACCCTCGTCACCCGTCGATGAAACACGACAGCAGGTGCTTAGTGCAAGTCTCAAATGGAATCCCGGTACCCATTTTCGGGATTCCTTGACTTGGAGATTTCTGGACTGATTCGGGAAGACTGATTCCATGGACCTACCTCCAAGCGTAGTCCCAGTCCCCGAAATTGATTCTCAGTCCGTGGGCTTTGTTTGCGTAGTGAACAGATATGGAAAACAAATATAAGTGAACACAAACAAAGTGATGCCAAATGAAATTCACTTCTTTATTCATTAATGATTTATCAAACACCTATTGTCTAGACATAGGTTACATATACCCGCCAAAATTGGCTTACATGGTCACCTATTCTAACAATCTCCCACTTGACCTTTAAAGCCAATCACCCATATGCCTAATCCCCATCTTCTCAAGATGTTGCGTATGAGCACTCTGCGACATAGGCTTTGTCAGCGGGTCTGCTGTGTTGTCTGCTGAGTTGACTCGGTCCATCCGAACGTCACCTCTTCCTACCATTTCTCTAAGAAGATGGTAGCGTCTAAGAATGTGTTTGGAACGGTGATGAGATCTCGGTTCCTTTGCTTGCGCTATTGCACCGTTGTTATCACAGAAGATGACAACGGGCTCGGCGATGCTAGGCACCACACCCAACTCTTGGATGTAGTTTCTTATCCAAACCGCTTCCTTAGCAGCTTCTGAAGCTGCTATGTATTCAGCCTCAGTGGTGGAGTCAGCAGTTGTTGCTTGCTTGGAACTTTTCCAAGCCACTACTCCTCCGTTGAGTTTGAATACATATCCCGATTGAGACTTGGCATCATCGTCATCAGACTGGAAGCTAGCGTCGCTAAAGCCTTCCAGAATAAGTTTTCCATTGCCATAGACCAAGAACATTTCCTTAGTCCTCCTAAGGTACTTAAGGATGCCCTTAACGGCGTTCCAATGTGCCTCTCCTGCACAGGACTGATATCTGCTTGTCACGCTCCAAGCGTATGCAACGTCAGGCCTAGTGCAATGGACCGCATATTGGATGCTACCTACGGCAGAAGCATAGGGGATGACTTTCATCATTTCAAGTTCCTCATCAGTCTGCGGGGACTGCTTCTTGGACAACTTGATCCCATGCCTCATTGGAAGGAATCCTCGTTTGGAGTTGTCCATTCGATATCTCTTTAGGACTTTCTCCATATACGAGTTTTGGGTGAGCCCTAACATCCTTTTAGATCTGTCCCTGACAATCTGGATGCCTAGGATGTAGGAGGCTTCACCCAAGTCCTTCATGGAAAACTTGGTTGACAACCATGCTTTTGTGTTTCCTAACATTCTGACGTCATTACCAATGAGCAGAATGTCATCCACGTAAAGCACTAGGAACACTATAGAGCTCCCACTGACCTTCTTGTATACACAAGGGTCGGATTCGTTTTTTATGAAGTCATATCCCCGTATTACTTCATCGAATCGAATGTTCCAACTTCGGGATGCTTGTTTGAGGCCATAGATGGACTTCTGGAGACGACAGACCTTCTGTTCTTCTCCAGTGACCGTGAAACCCTCCGGCTGATCCATATAGATCTCTTCTTCAACGAAACCGTTGAGGAAGGCCGTTTTCACGTCCATCTGCCATATTTCATAGTCATACCATGCTGCTATGGCAAGCAGGATCCGAATGGACTTAGCCATGGCTACTGGCGAGTAGGTATCCTCAAAATCGACCCCGGGTCGTTGAGTGTATCCCTTAGCTACAAGCCTAGCCTTAAAGGTTGTGACTTCTCCATCAACGCCGAGTTTGCGCTTGTAGACCCACTTACAGCCCCACTGGCTTAACACCTTTCGGTGGATCTACAAGTTTCCAAACTTGGTTCTCGCTCATGGAGTCCATTTCGGTCTTCATGGCTTCAAGCCATTTCCCGGAGTCGATGTCAGACATCGCTTCCCCGTATGTCTTAGGATCGTTATCCAGAAGATCGGTCGCACCTAGAAACCCATATCTCACTGGAGGTCTGGATTCTCTAGTGGACCTACGGAGGACGGGAACGTCAGTGGTGACTGTGGGCGCTGATTGTATCGGAGCCGGCGGTTCAGGGACCGGGACTGGCCTTTCTTGAGGTTGTCCTTCATGCCTAGCATGTTGGACTTCTCTAGGTTGGTCAGCCCTCCGTGTGAGGTTTCCGCGGCTATTTCTGATGGCTGAGTTCCATCACTTGATTCCTCAAGGATCAGCTCATCAGGTTGGATATCCTCCGGGAAGCCTTGCTCCAAGAATACTGCATTCCTTGAAACAAATACCTTTTGTTCCAAAGGGTCATAAAAGTAATAACCCGCAGTTTCTCTAGGGTATCCAACGAACCTGCATAGGCTAGACCTGGATTCTAGCTTATCTCCCACTAACCTCTTGACGTATGCGGGGCTACCCCACACTTTCAAGTAGTTCTAGGACGCAGGCTTGCCGTGCCATATTTCATATGGCGTTTGGGTCAATGCACTGGTAGGCGCCAAATTCAACAACTTGGCTGCCGTTTCTAATGCATAACCCCAAAACGATAAGGGCAATTTGGTAAAACTCATCATGGACCGAACCATGTCCAACAGGGTTCGGTTCCTCCTTTCAGAGACGCCATTTAACTGTGGTGTTCCGGGAGGTGTCCATTCCAATATTATACCATTTTTCTTTTAGATAATCTAGGAATTCGGCACTAAGGTATTCACCGCCTCGGTCTGACCGTAGGACTTTAATTTTGCAGTTGGTCTGGTTCTCCACTTCAAGCCTGAATTTCTTTAAACCTCTCAAGAGCTTCAGACTTGTACCTCATCAGGAAAAACATAACCGTACCGTGAATGATCATCGGTGAAGGTTATGAAGTAGGAGAACCCACCTCGGGCCTGCGTCCTTAGTGGTCCACATACGTCTGTATGGACCAAGTCCAACAGACCTGTGGCAAGCCTGCTTTGTCCTACAAAGGGCTTCTTGGTCATTTTCCCTCTTAGACAAGACTCACAAGTTGGTAGATCACTCAAGTCCCCAACCTCTAGGTTCTTTGAGTCTACCAACCTTTTCATCCTATCTTGGGATATGTGACCTAGCCTAGCGTGCCACAGACGTGCGTTCCCGTTATTATCTAATTTTTAATTTGTGTTGAGCGTTAAGAACGAAATTCGTTTGTTGCAAGATATAGAGCCCGTTGTTGCAATGTACCAAGTAGATGAGCAATTCCACACCTCATCAAATAAAAGCAATTTTTATTGATTCTGAACTCATAACCACTATTGTCCAACAATGGAATGGAAATGATGTTCTTAATCATACTAGGTACAAAATAAACCTGCTCTAATTCTATGCTAATGGTATCACTAATTACTAAAGTGGCGGATCCTACTGCTTCTGCCGAGATGGCCTTGCCATTTCCAAGCTTCAGGATCATGTCCCCGCTACTTAGTTTTCTGCTTCTTTTCAGCACCTGCAAATCATTGCAAATGTGAGCTCCACAGCCGGTATCCAATACCCAAGAGGCAGAATTAGTGACCATGTTAACCTCAATCACAAAATATACCTTGGTTTGAGAAGAGTTTGGGGCACTCTCTCTTCCAATGCCCTTTCTCACGGCAGTTGATACATATGTCATATGCCTTTGACTGTTGCTTGGAGATAACCTTTCCCTTTCCTTTGCCTTTCCCCTCTTTGGCAATGGGAACACTCTGAGTGTTCGTAGCTGCTATGACGGCTTTTCCCTTTCCCTTCTTCCTTTTCCAACGTCCGGCACCCTTGCCTTTTCGTCTTGGAAGTTGAAGCACCTCCAAACAATACCGAAGGCGTGGACTTCTTAGTCGTTGCCTCGTATTGCACCAACATATTGATCAACTCATGAATGCCCTTCTCAAGTGTATTCATGTTATAGTTGACGATAAATTGGTCGAAGGAGGGTGGGAGTGACTGAAGGATCACATCATGTACGTTTCGTTATCGAGACCTGCCTTTAGGTCCTCGAGCTTTTCCACTAGGGTAAGCATTTTAACCCCATGCTCTTGTACAGAGGATCCTTCTGTCATTTTAGTTCCAAAGAACGCCTTGGTCGCGACATACCTAGTATGCCGGTCCGGGACTGCATACCAATCCTTAAGGCGAGCCATAATGGAAGGGACATCGTCTAGCCTTTCATATTGCTTCTGAATCTCATTGGTCATCGAAGCAAGTATGATGCTACGGACCTTCCGGTTATCCTTATGCCAAGTCTCGAACGTCTCACGTTCTTCTGGCGTGGATCCTTCCGGTAAGGTCCTAGGGAGAGGCTCGTCCATGACGTAGCCTTGGTTCTCGTAATCTAGGACTATCCTGAGATTGCGCAACCAGTCGTTGTAATTTGTTCCATTGAATTTGTTTGTATCAAGAATGGTTGATAGTGGGTTCTTAGACATTTTAAAATCTACATTTAGAAAACAACGCGCGATCAGCAGAAAATAAAGACGGTGGTTTGATGAAATAATTAAATGCTTGGTCTTTAGTCATTTAATCCTCCCACTATTTATACGAAAACACGGTACTCTCAAACGTGATTTTCGGGAAATCCTTTCCTAGTGGGCTTGGGATCCACAGCGATTTTTCTCATACCCCGCTTTTACGATTCGCATGGAAAAAGATCCTGTGGGAGGTATTCCATACCATTCTCGTTCCACGAGATTCCCAAGATTATTGCCTCACCCTTTCGCATGATCCCGAGGACTCCAAGCGAATCATGCTAATTGGGCGTTAGACCCGACCCAATCGACCGAGCCATGGACCCACTAGTACCCCCACGACTCGTGAGACAGGTAACAGCAGCCCATTTTTCGTTCATGACACAGTGCAGCTTCTTTTAAGTACAATAACGTGCCACGACTCGTGAGACCACGCTATTGACCTAAAACAGCTTCCTCACTGTGCCATGGATTGGAAGGCATGGACAAACTCCTAGAGTTCATGTCCACTTTATCTAGGGTCTAATATTTCAACATTGGTCCAACCAATGTGAGAGTAGTGAATGACCGAGATCTCATAATATATCCATACATTCATCCATAATGCATAAATAAAATCCATCCATAGCAGTTATATGATAAATAAAAGCCATTCATCCATCATAATAACCACATGCAAAATTAAAGCCTAGCACGCCCCTGTTGGATGATCACGAGCCCGAATCCTATGCGATCCACTGAGCCCGCAGTGGATCTATGGTCAATCTAGGGTTGGTCCTATACTATTACAATAATAGTAACCCAATCATCATGCTGATGGGCCTTGGTCTCTTTTTCTCTTTCTTCACTTCATGGAAAACGCCAAGGGACCTCCGGTCTGGGCTCTCCATGTGGTCCTTCCTTCTTCTCCACCAATTACAAAAAATGGAAACCTCACTCCTAGTCTACTCTCATTACATATTAAAAAATAGAAACCCCAGCGAAAACCCGGGGGGAGTACATAAGGAGGGAGGTAGAAAGCCTTATTATTCCAAGGCACTAGAAAGAGAGAAGGAGAAAGCAGTTAAAGAGGCACACAGGCCCAACAGAAAATTAAACCATACATCCGGTCTAGGGCTCGTGATCATCCATTTCCATCCAAACACACATAATCACATGATCCAATCACATAATTACAATATACCAATAATTCATGATTTCCAATCATAATAATCCAAAACAGAAATAAATGATCATGTGCGCAACGTGTGAAAAAATAAAACACAAATATTGGTAATAATATTTTTTTTTCTCGTTTTAGGAAAACCTTTCCTCATTATTTTAAGTAAAATAACCCCGGGATTCCAAATCCAATTTATTTTACTCCTAAAATAATGTCTTTAGGAATTTAGGCAAAATTGAACCCAAAAACGAATTTTCAGAATTAATTCAAAAATTAAAACTGAAAAGTAAATAAATGAAAAAAATAAATAATACTAGGGTTTCAAGAAACCCTAGTTGCAGCAGCCACCGGCCGCCGCCACCGGCAGCAGCCGGCAGGCCGTGCGCGCAGGGCAGCAGGCCCACCTGCCGCCCCTGCGCGCGCGCAGGCACTGCCTGGCCGGGCGCGCGCGCCTGGCCGGCAGCGCGCTGCGCGGCCTGGTGTTCCGGCAGGCCGTCGCGCGCGCAGGCTCCTCTGCCTCGCGCGCGCCGGCCTGCTGGTCGCCAGCCGCGTGCCTGCGCTGCGCGCAGTGCGCGCGCGCGCAGACGCGCACTGGGCACGCCCGCCGGGTGCGCGCGCGCAGACGCCTCCGTCTGCGTGCGCGCGCGCCTGGCAGCGCGCCTGGTGCCGTCCACGCGCGGGCTCTCCGCCCGACAGCATTGCGCGCGCGCGCGCGCAGACACCCTCGTCTGCCCGCGCGCGCGCTGCCCCTGCGCGACCGGCTGGGCGGGCGCGCGCAGGCTACCCTTGCCTGCGCGCGTCTGCCCTGCCGGCAGCGCTCGGCTGCGCGCGGCCAGCCTTCCCGGCTGGCCGGCTGTGGCGTTTCTCGTTTTCAGTTCAAATTTTCCCGTTTCCCAAGAAAAATTGAAAAATACCAATATTCAGAATTTCACACGAATTAAAAGCAATAAAACAACATGCTTTAATAATCAAGAAAATCAAGATTCAATTAAAACATGCTCAAAACACGTTTCATGCTTAAAACGCACATAAACCCTAGGCCTATACACCGAACCGGGCTCTGATACCACTGAAAAGGAATTGTGGATCGTCCCGGGAAAAGCGCGAATGCGGAAGCGCGGTATAATTAAGAAAATAAATGCGGAATTTAAACATGCTTTTAAATTAAAACACGTTTCAAAGGGTGTGCCTTTGAAATTTCCCGGGTGTTCGGTGTATCTCATGAATAAATCACATATAACATATCATGGAGGCCATAGGGTTGAAAAATAAAAGAGGACGAAAATCTAAAACGAGACCTACCCGTTGTCGTTTTCGTCTTCAACGGCTACACGCGTTTGTTCCCCGTTTTGCACCAAGATCTCGTTCTTGAGACCCTCCAAATCGTGACACACGATCCACCCACGTATCTTGCACGTCGTGCTAGCAACGAACAAGTTTTATTTTGGAGTGGATGAATCAACAACACGTTATGAATTAACGGTATTGATTCATCAAATTCTAATGTTCCAAGAACAAGAGAACTAGTGGAATGTGTTTCTTGGAGAGAGAGAGGCGGACGAGAGATGAGAGGGAGAGATCCGAGTGTGTGTGTGTGTTTGTGTGTGTGTTGGAGATTCATCATCCTTCAACTTGTAGGATGCTAGGGGTTTATATAGAAGAGGAGTTTTAATCCTCTTTAAACTCCTCTTTTAAGAACTCTAATTTGACTAGGATTTTGACCTAGTCAAAGTAGTGTTTTGACCTAGTCAAAACAATCCTAGCCATCCATCTCTCCCATTGATCTCAACCGTTGATTTAATTTAATTTAATGGAATATTTAAAACCTATTTAAATATTTCCAAGAGGCTAAAATAAATATAAATATTATTTTAAGCCCATTAAATAAATCCCTTTGATAAATCTAATTTATCAATTTAATTCCTTATATCTAATAGAAGGAATTATTTCTCCAAGAAAAATAAAGGACCCGATTAAATCCAATTTAATCATTCCTTCACTCCAATATTTAATTCCTAATTAAATATCTAAATGTGTGTGGATAGTGTGTAACTCTTTAGGTTCACCTTTCAGCTAGACTTGGTCGGATTCCTAGAATCCTTCCGTTACCATGGGTGGCCATCTAGCAACGGTCCATGGCACTAGAGACTAGGTGAAATATTCAGGGATGAACATTTAGGCTCTAACAGTACACTTGTCCTTCTGTCTTCGGTCTCATCACTTAGAGTCTAGGGCACGGAAAATGCAGGTACCCATTTTGGACCTAAGTGTCGGTCTGTCCTCACTAAACGCCGCAAGGGAATCCTTCCCTTCTGTTCAGTCACTGTGGCCACAGTTTTAGGGACAAGACCTAGAGTATACATGAGACTCAACTGCCAAACCTATTGACAGGAGACAGATCCTTTCTTGGAAAACTACTGTCACTTTGCACACCAGAACTGCACTAGACATGGCTTATGACTACCAAAGAGAATTCTGGCAATCTCTCACCATATCTAAGATACAGCCCTGATGTACAGGTAAACTCAGCAATTCCTCAAGTCAAAGGACTTGACCTGTACCGTTGGAACCGGGAATACACGTCATACCTTGCTGACCATACTCAAGGTCCTCCGTAAGACGGTTCCCGCGAGTCACCTCAGTCAGCTGCGTCCTCGCATGCTAACCCACTAACACTGCTTAGACGACCCTCGTCACCCGTCGATGAAACACGACAGCAGGTGCTTAGTGCAAGTCTCAAATGGAATCCCGGTACCCATTTTCGGGATTCCTTGACTTGGAGATTTCTGGACTGATTCGGGAAGACTGATTCCATGGACCTACCTCCAAGCGTAGTCCCAGTCCCCGAAATTGATTCTCAGTCCGTGGGCTTTGTTTGCGTAGTGAACAGATATGGAAAACAAATATAAGTGAACACAAACAAAGTGATGCCAAATGAAATTCACTTCTTTATTCATTAATGATTTATCAAACACCTATTGTCTAGACATAGGTTACATATACCCGCCAAAATTGGCTTACATGGTCACCTATTCTAACAATGAAATCATATCCCGTATGACTTCATCAAAACGTATGTTCCAACTTCGGGAAGCTTGTTTGAGGACATAGATGGAGCTTTGGAGACGGCAGACCTTATGCTCTTCTCCAACAGATGTGAAACCTTCCGGTTGATCCATATAGATCTCTTCCGCTACGAAACTGTTGAGGAAGGCGGTTTTCACGTCCATCTACCATATTTCATAGTCATACCATGCTGCTATGGCAAGCAGCATTCGAATGGACTTAGCCATTGCTACGGGCGAGTAGGTTTTCTCATAATCGACCCGGGTCGCTGAGTGTAACCCTTCGCCACAAGCCTGGCTTTGAAGGTTGTAACCTCCCCGTTAGCTCCATGCTTACGTTTGTAGACCCATTTGTACCTTACGGGTTTTACACCTTTGGGTGGGTCTACTGGGGTCCAAACCTGGTTTGTACCCATCGATTCCATCTCGGATTTCATGGCCTCAAGCCACTTATCCGAATCGATGTCCGACATCGCTTTTCCGTATGTCCTTGGATCATTATCCAACTGATCGGTCAGGCCTAGAAATCTATACATGTCAAGTGCTTGGGATACTCTGGCCGACCTATGGAGGACTGGAACATTATCAGTGGGAACTACCGGCTCAGATGTCACTGCCGCCTCATAGGGCACCTCACTTGATTTCTCAAGGAGTACATCATCGCATCAACTATCCGATGGAAAACCCTTTTCCAAGAACACTACGTTTCGCGAGACAAAAATCTTTTGCTCGGAGGGATCATAGAAATGATACCCCGCAGTTTCTTTCGGATACGCGATGAACCTGCATAAACTAGATCTCAAGTCCAGTATCTCCCACTAATCTCTTGACGTAAGCGGGGCAACCCCACACTTTCAAGTATTTGTAGGAGGCAGGCTTGCCATGCCATATCTCATATAGCGTCTGGGATATCTTCTTAGATGGCGCCAAGTTCAAAACTTTGGCGCCGTCTCAAGAGCATATCCCCAGAAGGATAAAGGGAGTTTGGTAAAACTCATCGTGGATCGGACCATGTCCAACAAGGTTCGATTCCTCCTTTCAGACACACCATTAAGCTATAGTGTTCCAGGAGGGGTCCACTAAGAGAGAACCCATTCTATTTTAGATAATCAATAAACTCACCACTCAAATACTCTCCACCTCGGTCCGACCGAAGGGCTTTGATCTTTCGACCGGTTTGGTTCTCTACTTCAAGTTTGTATTCCTTAAACCTTCCAAAGGCTTCAGACTTGTAACTCATCAGGTAAACATAACCATACCGTGAGTGATCAGCGGTAAAGGTTATCAAGTATGAGTACCCACCTCTAGCCTGAGTATTTAGTGGTCCACATACGTCCGTATGGATCAAATCCAATAGACCATTGGCTAGCGTTCTTTATTGAACAAAGGGTTTCTTGGTTATCTTTCCCTTCAGATAGGATTCGCAGGTCGTTAGGTTGTCCAAATCGTCTATTTCTAGTCTCTTTGAGTCCACCAACATTCTTATCCTATCTTTAGAAATATGACCTAACCTTGCATGCCATATCTGTGTGTTACCTTGATTACCATGTTTTTGTTTGTGTTCCGCAATCATAATCCAATTAGACTATCGAATACAAACATACCTGGATTGGAGAGGAGTTGTGGGCACTCCCTCTTCCAATGCCCCTTTCCTTGGCAATGCATGCAGACATCATTTACCTTGGACCGCTGAGAACCACGAGCCTTCCCTTTCCCTTTGCCCATCCCCACCAGGGCAACAGGGGCGCCTAGAGAGCGAGCAGGGGCCGCAACCGTCTTCCCCTTTACCTTCTTCCTCTTCCAGCGTCTGGCCCTCTTGCCATTCGCCTTGGAGGTTGAAGCCTCTCCTATCAATACCACCGGCGCCGACTTGTAAGTCTTTGCTTCGTATTGGACCAACATGTTGATCAACTCAGGAATGAACTTCTCAAGTCCGTTCATGTTGTACTTTACAACAAACGGGTCATAGCACGGAGGAAACGACTGGAGGATCACGTCAATGTACGTGTCATTGTTAAGCCCAGCTTTAAGGTCCTAGAGTTTCTCCACGAGGAAGAGCATCTTAACCCCATAACTCTGTACAGACGATACTTCAGCAAGCTTGGTGCCAAAGAATGCTTTTGTGGCGGCATATCTAATATGCCTATCCGGAACTGCGTAAACCTCATTCATGCGAAGCTTTATGGCGGAGACGTTGTCCAGCCTCTCATATTGTTTTTGGATGTTGTTAGACATCGAAGCCAATATGATGTTGCTGTCCTCATGCCATTTCTCGAACGTCAAACGTTCTTCTGGCGTGGACCCCTCCGGTAAGTCACTCAGCGGCGGCTCATCCAAGACGTAGCCTTGGTTCTCGACACCAAGAACAATCCTCAGGTTTCTCAGCCAGTCTGAGTAGTTCGTTCCCTTAAACTTATTAGTCTCAAGTATCGTGGTCAACGAATTCTTAGACATATCTACATTTATAAATTGTAAAGTAGAAATTAGCAGATGATGGTAATATTATTATTCAAGTTGAAGACATGGTCTTTTAGTCTTTAACCTTCCACTATTTATACGAAAGTCCACCACTCTCAAGAGGAGTTTCGGGAAACCATTTCCTAATGGGCTTGGGATCCATAACCGTAATCTCCATGCCCCGCTTTTACAATTCACATGAAGAAGACCTCGTGGGAGATATCCAATATCATTCTCATCCCATGAGATTCTCAAGATATTTTGTCTCACCTATTCGCATGGTTCCAAGGACTCCAAGCAAACCATGTACTCAGTGTTGGGCCCGACCCATCAACCAAATCATGCCTCAAACTGTCGGCCCCCACGACTCGTGAGACAGGGAAACAACGAGTGCATTCTCTTTGTTCACAACAATGGTGCAGCTTTTCCCTAGTCCAAGTGTGCCATGACTCGTGAGACCACACTTGGGTAGTGGTAGCTTCCTCACTACATTGTTGTGGATGGAAGGCTCGGACAGATCATAATACCATTTTGATCCAAGTCCGTTCTAGGCCTAATATTTAATTTGGTCCAACCAAATGAGAGTTTGTTAAATGACGAGACCTCATCACATTAACTGTTTTGGCATGCATAAATATCCAATATTTAAAGCGATTTAAATAAATATGCCGCATGCAGAAAATATAGCATACACCTGTTAGGATGATCACAAGCCCAACCTATGCGACCCACTAAGCCCGCAGTGAGTCTATGGTTTGTCTAGGGTGGTCCTATATTATTATAAAATAATATACCCATTGTCATTCCAATGGGCCTTGTGACTCTTCTTGTTTCATGCCTTGATGTCCCACCTTGGGTCTCCGACTCCATGGGCTTGTCAAAATAAAACCTCACAAATCCTATCTACTCTCATTATAAATGAAAGTAATACATGGAAAATAAATAACAAGCCTTAACCTTATGAGGCTGAAATACGGGAAATGATAGTCCCAAAACAAGAGGCACACAGGCCCCACCCAGCAGAAATGTAAATAGCATATATCCATACACAAGGTCTAGAGCTCATGTGATCATCCCATGTTGATTCCATCAACGCACATAACACAATCATTCCAAATAATCATGCTTAAACCATGGATATACAAAATATCCAAGTGATGTCCAACATCACAAGGTACAAATATATAAATAATATGCAAAGTTCAAATTTCAAATTAATAGACATTCCATACAATGGCACGCCCGCAGGCACACAGGCCAGGCTGCGTGCAAGCGTGAGCCGCGCGCGCCCGGCCAGCCAGTGACGGGCCGGCAGGGACGGCAGTTAACCGCTGCCGCTGCTGTTCGATTTTCCATGTTTTTCAACCTTTCTTTTCAGCACAAATTATACAAAATAATCTGAAAATGAACAGATAATTTTAAGATCCAATCTTATATAAATTTCATGCATAATGTCCATCAAATTCAAACAAATGAACAATCATACTTATTCATATAATTATACATGCTCATAAAAGCCGTAAATCAAGTAGATAATGCCAAGCACATAGATCTATGCCCCTTACATCGAACCGGGCTCTGATACCACTTGAAGGACAAGAAGATCTGCCCAGGAGCTCGAGCGGAACCGTGAAAATGCGGATATTAAAATAATTAAAGGCATAATCGTGAAATCCCAAGGGGTGTACCCTTGGGTGCTCAACCGGGCGTTCGATGTAGAATGTATCAATGTTAAAATACACATATTAAGCATAGGGCATAGATAAAATGGTAAACTACGAAAGCGTAATTAAATCGTTACCTTTGTAGTTTATCTCTCAATCGCCTACTTGCGTAGTTCCTTTCCGAAAACGTTCACCAAGTTCAAAATTATGAACTCTCCAAACGTGATCCATACCACACCGGAAGAGATGCTCGTTTTCCTTGCTAGTGGAAAATGGATCTAAGGAGGTTTCGGTTTAAGAAGATGAACACTATCAATTAGTGTTCTTCTTAAACTCACTTTGTTCTTCCAATTGATCCAAGATCAAATGAAGAACACAAGTGTAGAGAGGGGGTGATGGTCGAAAATGAGAGGGAGATAGTGTGTGATTTTCTTCTTCTTTTCCTAGAAAAGATGAATCTTGTTACATAGGTGTTAGTATATACTCATAAATATACATAATTAATGTGATTATTGGAATGCGTCTAGGTTCATCCAAGGAAGTCTAAATACATCCCAATAAATCACCTTCAATTCTTCAATCAAGCCTACCAACTTAAAGTATGATCAAATCATACCAAAAGGGAAGGGCTTGATTGGAGTTGATTTGTCTCTTACCAAAAGAAGACAAGTCAACTAACACCTAGCAACCAACATGGCCGATTTTTTCTCCCTCCAAGGTGGCGATTTTCGGCCATGCTTAGTTAGGGAAGAAGTCCAACCTCTTCCTATTCTAAATATGGAATTAACATACCTCTCGGGTCAAAATTCAACAGACCGGGTTCTACCATAATCCAATTACTACATACCCAAAATTAAATCCAATTTAATTCAATGTTCACTTAAATAATTCCCGTTGATCTTTTAATCCAATTAAAAGATCCAACATTTCAACTTTCCATATTAATCGATAATTCCTATTTACCAATTAAACGAGGGCCCGATACAATATCGACCCATCCATCCAATGGACAAATTCTTAAGTAATCCAATTACTTATTCATCCTCCGAAATTGACTCCAAGTCAATTTCTCAACCTTCTCGGTAATTTGTGTATGACCTCAGCTAGACTTGGGCCCGTGTCCCACAAAGGCCCGTTACCATGGGTGGCCATCTAGCAACGGTCCATGGCACTAGAGACTAGGTGAATGTTGGCGTGAACATTTAGGCGCCGATTCCGTACGGGTACGGTCCTTCCGTCTAGACGGTAGACGGAAGGATCGTACCCGTACGGAATCGGCGCCTAAATGTTCACGCCAATTCACCTAGTCTCTAGTGCCATGGACCGTTGCTAGACGGCCACCCATGGTAACGGGCCCTTGTGGGACACGGGCCCAAGTCTAGCTGAGGGTGAACCTAAAGAGTCACACACAAATCACCGAGGAGGTTGAGAGATCGACTTGGAGTCAATCTCGAAGGATAAAATAAGTAATTGGATTACTTAAGGGAAAGTCCATTGGATGGACGGGCCGATATTGTATCGGGCTTCCGTTTAATCGGTAAATTGAATTTTCAATTAAATATGGAAAGTTGAGACGTTGAGACGTTGGATCTTTTAATTAGATTAAAAGATCAACGAGAATAATTTAAATTGACATTAAATTGGATTTAATGTTGAGTTCGTCGTAATTGGATTGCGATAAAACCCGGTCCGTTAAATTTTACTCGAGAGGAGAAATAATTCCTATTTTGGAATAGGAAGAAGTTGGACTTCTTCCCTTATTTAAACATGGCCGACATGCTCCCTTGGAGGAAGCAAAGTCAGCCATGTTTCATGCTAGGTGGTATGTTGACTTATCTATTTTGGAAAGAGACAAATCAACTCCAATCAAGCTTTTCCCTTTTGGTATGATTTGATCATACCATAAATTTTGGTAGGTTTGATTCAAGAATTGATGGTGATTGATTGGAATGAATCTAGACATCCTTGGATGAACCTAGACACATTCCAATAATCACATTAATTATGTATATATATTAGAATATACAACACCAAGCATAAGGGATTCATTATTCATCTTTTTCTAGGAAAAAGAGAAGACATTTTCGGATCACCTCTCCTCTCCCTCAACTCTCGGCCTCTCTCCCTCTCTCACACTTGTGTTCTTCACTTGATTTTGAATCAAGAAGAAGAACAAAGTAAGTTTAAGAGAGCACTAATTCATAGTGTTTTTCTCTTAAATCGATTTCTTCTTAAACCCGTTCTTTTCTAGCAAGAAGAACGTGTGTTTCTTCCGGTGTGGTGTGGATCACCTTTTGAGAATCCATACATTTGGATTTTGTGAGCATTCCGGAGAAGGAACAACGCAAGTAGCCGGGAGCATACGCTAAACAATCGAAGGTAACGGTCTCCTTACGTTTTGATTGATTTATTGTATATATCTATGCCCTATATGTTTAAATATATGTTTTCAATATTTACACATCCCACATCGAACGCCCGGTTGAGCACCCAAGGGTACACCCCTTGGGATTCGTTTATTTAAATTTGATTTAAATTTACGCACATATCTCGCTTTCTCACTTCCGCTCGCGCTTCCGGGCGGATCCGCTTGTCCTTCATGGAATTAGGCGTCGGTTCCCATCCTTGACTAGGCATCTATGCTTAATACTCGAGACCACGTATGCTTCATTGTGTTGACATAGGAAACCGTTCCCTGTTCGACCAACCACTGTGGCCACAACTTCAAATAGCACGAACGTGTCTCCGAGTGCATAGGAGATACCTCTGTCACATACTGACAGGGGACGGATCCTCTTCTTGGAATCCACCGTCCTCGCTACATATTCCGACTGCACTGGACAAGGCTTATGATGATCATCTTACAGAATGATCACCTCTCGCCAGATCCAAGATACAACCGTCATGTGCACGCGACTGCCATGATCCCTAGAGTCTGAGGATTACTCCCGTACTATCGGAACCGGGGAAAACCAATCATACCAACCAAGCCTCTCAGGCTTCCATATGATGATCCCCGCGAGTCAGTCCAGTCGGCTCGACCCCAGTCGATCAACCCAGCAAGATCGTGCAGGCGTCCCACGCTTGTCGCTGATGAAACAGGGCACTCATCCAATGAACACGACTCTTGACGCAAGTCTTAATAGGACTCTCGATGCCCTGTCTCGAGGTCCTCAACTTGCAACGTTTCAGACCCAACTCTTAATCAATTGGTTTCATGACCCCCATCCAATGCGTGGCCCAACTGCACGAGTTGTTAACCATGGTCTGTGGGCTTTGTTGCGATATAAGTTAAACACCGTTTTAACAAATGTGAAATGAGCGCAACAAAGTAAGCACCAGAAGTGACATACTCATTTTATTCATCACATAATAATATTATATTTACATCGAGTTGTGTAATGGGTTACAAATTGCCAAACCTATTGGCTTTCTGGTCACCTATTCTAACAATCTCCCACTTGACCTAAAGCCAATCACCTATTGACCTCAAACCCATCTTATCCAGATACTGAGTGTGGGCAACTTGCGACATGGGCTTAGTAAGTGGATCTGCTATGATTTCTGCGGAGCTGACTCAGTCCATCCGAACGTCACCCTTGCTAACCATCTCTCTGAGCAGATGGTAGCGTCTAAGAATATGCTTGGATCGGTGATGAGATCTCGGTTCCTTTGCTTGCGCTATGGCCCCGTTGTTATCGCAGAACATAACCACTGGCTCAGCGATGCTATGTACTACACCCAACTCTTGGATGTAGCTCTTCATCCAAACCGTCTCCTTAGCAGCTTCCGAAGCTGCTATGTATTCAGACTCTATGGTGGAGTCCGCTGTGGTAGCCTGCTTGGAACTCTTCCAAGCGACCACGCCACCATTAAGTCTGAACACATAACCAGACTGAGACTTGGCATCATCGTCATCCGATTGGAAGCTAGCGTCGCTATAGCCTTCCAGTATCAACTCTCCACCACCGTAGATCAAGAACATGTCCGTAGTCCTTTTCAGGTGCTTCAGGATAGTCTTGACTGCACTCCAGTGTGCCTCCCCGGCACACGACTAATATCGACATGTTACGCTCAGAGCGAAAGCCACATCAGGTCTAGTGCACTAAACAGCATATTGTATGCAGCCTACGGCTGAAGCATAGGGGATGTCCAATATCCTTTTAAGCTTCTCATCAGTCTTAGGAGACTGCTTCTTGGATAACTTAATTCCATGCCTCACAGGAAGGAATCCTCGTTTTGAGTTCTCCATCTTGAATGTCTTCAAGACTTTCTCAATATACGAGGACTGGGCCATTCCTAACATCCTTCTAGGTCTATCCCTGTAGATCTTGATGCCAAGGATGTAGGATGGCTCGCCCATATCCTTCATGAAAAATTGCATTGACAACCAAGCTTTAGTTGTACCTAACATCTTAGCATCATTCCCAATGAGCAAGATGTCATCCACGTAAGCACCAGAAACGCAACTGAGCTCCCACTGATCTTCTTGTATACACAAGGATTGGACTCATTTTTGATGAAATCATATCCCCGTATGACTTCATCAAAACGTATGTTCCAGCTTCGGAAAGCTTGTTTGAGGCCATAGATGGACCTTTGGAGACGGCCGACCTTCTGCTCTTCTCCAACAGTTGTGAAACCCTCCGGCTGATCCATATAGATCTCTTCCTCTACGAAACCGTTGAGGAATGCCGTTTTCACATCCAGCTGCCATATTTCATAGTCATACCATGTTGCTACGGCAACCAGTATCCGAATGGACTTGGCCATTGCTACGGGCGAGTAGGTTTCCTCAAAATCGACCCCGAGTCGCTGAGCGTAACCTTTCGCCACAAGCCTGGCTTTGAAGGTTGTAACCTCCCCGTTAGCTCCAAGCTTACGTTTGTAGACTCATTTACACCCTACGGGTTTTACCCCTTTGGGTGGGTCTACTAGGGTCCAAACTTTGTTTGTACCCATCGAGTCCATCTCGGATTTCATGGCCTCAAGCCACTTATCCGAATCGATGTCCGACATCGCTACTCCGTACGTCTTTGGATCATTATCCAACTGACCGGTCAGGCTCAGAAATCCATACCTATCAGGTGCATGGGATACTCTGGCCGACCTACGGAGGACTGGAACAATATCAGTGGGAACTACTGGCTCAGATGTCACTGCCGCCTCACGGGGTGCCTCACTTGATTCCTCAAGGAGCACCTCATCGCGTCGACTATCCGATGGAAAACCCTTTTCCAAGAACACTGCATTTCACGAGACAGAAACCTTTTGCTCAGAGGGATCATAGAAATAATACCCCGCAGTTTCTTTCGGATAGCCGATGAACCTGCATAAACTAGACCTCGAGTCCAGTTTATCTCCCACTAATCTGTTGACATATGCGGGGCAACCCCACACTTTCAAGTATTTGTAGGACGCAGGTTTGCCATTCCATATCTCATATGGCGTCTGGGATACCGTCTTAGATGGAGCCAAGTTCAAAACTTTGGCCGCCGTTTCAAGAGCGTATCCCTAGAAGGAGAGAGAAAGTTCGGTGAAACTCATCATAGATCGGACCATGTCCAACAAGGTCCGATTCCTCCTTTCAGACACACCATTAAGCTGTGGTGTTCCAGGAGGGGTCTACTGAGAGAGAATCCCATTCTCTTTTAGATAATCAGTAAACTCACAACTTAAATACTCTCCACCTTGGTCCGACCGAAGGGCTTTGATCTTTCAACCAGTTTGGTTCTCTACTTCAAGTCTGTATTCCTTAAACCTTCCAAAGGCTTCAGATTTGTACCTCATCAGGAAAACATAACCATACCGTAAGTGATCATCGGTAAAGGTTATGAAGTATGAGTAGCCACCTCTAGCCTGAGTATTTAGTGGGCCACAGACATCTGTATGGATCAAGTCCAACAGACCACTGGCTAGCGTACTTTATCCAACAAAGGGTTTCTTGGTCATCTTTCCCTTCAGACAGGATTCGCAGGTCGGTAGGTTGTCCAAATCGTCTATTTCTAGACTCTTTGAGTCCACCAACCTTCTTATCCTATCTTTAGAGATATGACCTAACCTCGTATGCCATATCTGTGCGTTATTGTGATCATCACATTTTCGTTTGTGTTCTGCAGTCATAATCCAATTAGACTGTTGAAGTATGTACAGACCGTTGACCAATGTACCAAGCAGATGAGAAATACCATCTTTGATAATGAAAACAACGTTTTTATTGATGGTAAATTCATATCCCTCCTTATCAAGGACCAGGATGGAAACAATATTTTTAATCATGCTAGGTACATAGAAACAGTCGTTCAGTATAATCCTAACATGACTACTAATGGCTAACTCTAGTGATCCCACGGCCTCCGCAGCAATAGCCTTGCCATCACCTAGCCTCAGGATCATCTCATCATTGGTTAGCCTTTTACTTCTTTCCAGTGCCTGCAAATCATTGCAGATGTGAGCACCACACCCGGTATCCAATACCCATGAAGCAGAATTAGTAATCATATTTACTTCAATCACAAACATACCTGGGTTGGAGAGGAGTTGTGGGCACTCCCTCTTCCGATGCCCCTTTCCTTGGCAATGCATGCAGACATCATTTGCCTTGGACCGCTGAGAATCATGGGTCTTCCCTTTCCCTTTGCTCGGTCCAACCGGAGCAACAGGGACGCCCGGAGCGCGAGCAGGGGCCACAACCGTCTTCCCTTTGCCCTTCTTCCTCTTCCAGCGTCCGGCCCTCTTGTCATTCACCTTGGAGGTCGAAGCCTCTCCTATCAATACCGCCGGCGCCGACTTGTGGGTTGTTGCCTCGTATTGCACCAGCATGTTGATCAACTCATGAATAGACTTCTCAAGTCCGTTCATGTTGTAGTTTACAACATACGGGTCATAGGATGGAGGAAGCGACTAGAGGATCACATCAATGTACGTGTCATTATTAAGCCCAGCTTTAAGGTCCTCGAGTTTCTCCACTAGGGAGAGCATCTTGACCCCATGACTTTTTACAGACGCTTCTTCAGCAAGCTTGGTGCCAAAGAATACTTTTGTGGCGGCATATCTAATATGCCTATCCGGAACCGCATAAACCTCGTTCATGCGGAGCATTATGGAGGAGACATTGTCCAGCCTCTCATACTGCTTCTCGATGTCGTTAGACATCGAAGCCAGTATGATACTGCGTACTTTCTGGTTGTCCTCATGCCACTTCTCGAACGTCAAACGTTCTTCAGGCGTGGACCCCTCTGGTAAGTCGCTCGGTGGCGGCTCGTCCAAGACGTAGCCTTGGTTCTTGAAATCGAGGACAATCCTCAGGTTTCTCAGTCGGTCCGAGTAGTTCGTTCCTTTGAATTTGTTAGTCTCGAGTATCATGGTTAATAGGTTCTTAGACATATCCACATTAATGAAAATGTAAAGCAGAAATTAGCAGATGATGGTAATAAGTTTTTAACCCTCCCACTATTTATACGAAAGTCCGCCACTCTCAAGCGGAGTTTCGGGAAACCATTTCCTAGTGGGCTTGGCATCCACAAGCGTAATCTCCATGCCCCGCTTTTACGATTCACATGAAGAAGACCTCGTGGGAGATATCCAATATCATTCTCATCCAATGAGATTCCCAATATATTTTGCCTCACCTATTCACATGGTTCCGAGGACTCCAAGCGAACCATGTTACTCAATGTTAGGCCCGACCTATCAACCAAATCATGCCTAAAACTGTCGCCCCCCACGACTCGTGAGACAGGGAAACAGCGAGCGTAGTCTTTTTGTTCACAACAATAGTGCAGCTTTCCCTTAGTCCAAGTGTGCCACGACTCGTGAGACCACACTTGGGTAGTGGTAGCTTCCTCACCACATTGCTGTGGATGGAAGGCTCGGACAGATCAAAATACCATTTTGATCCAAGTCCATTCTGGGCCCAATATTTAATTTGGTCCAACCAAATGAGAGTTTGTGTATGACCGAGACCTCATCACATTATGGTGTTTTAGCATGCATAAATATCCAATATTGAAAGCGATAAATAAATACGCCGCATGCATAAAACATAGCATACCCCTGTTAGGATGATCACAAGCCCAACTTATGTGACCCACTGAGCCCGCAGTGAGTTATGGTCTGTCTAGGATGGTCCTAAATTATTACAATAATAATATACCCATTGTCATTCCAATGGGCCTTGAAGTGCTTCTTGTTTCACGCCTTGATGCTCCTCCTTGGGGTCTCCGACTCGAATTGCTTGAAATTAAAACCTCACCAATCCTATCTACTCTCATTACAACTAAAAGTAATACATTGGTAATAAAAAAAATAAGCCTTAACATCATGAGGCTGAAAATACGGGAGATGATAATTCCAAAAACAAGAGGCACGCAAGCCCCACCAAACAGAAAATAAATGATCATATATTCATCCACACATAAGGCCTAGGGCTCTTGTGATCATCCCATGTTGATCCCATCAACACACATAACATAATCCCTTTGTTTGGTTTCATTTCCCAGGTGTTTTTGAGACACTGAGAAAACAAAACCAAACATAATATTAATCAAAACACCTTTACTAGGTGTTTTGGTACGTTCTCCCATATATACATACATCTACCTACAAATAAACAATTATTATTATATATATATATACATTTATAAAAATATATAAAAAAAAACATGACTTGACAATGAATAGTATTTTTTGTCTCCTAATATACAACACAATACATATAAAAAAACAAATATTACTATATACATATATAAAAATATATAAAAGAGACATGATTTGACAATGAACAGTGTTTTTTGTCTCCCAATATATAACATAATACATACAATATATTTTTACACTATTTAAAATTAACTCCAAAAATAAATCCAAACATACACTATATCTCCAACACACACTTATTTATCTCTATTTTTTTCTCTCTATCTCCACAAATCAAAATAAAACAAACTAAAAACAAAACCAAACACTATGAATTATTCCAAATAATCATGCATAAATACCAATGGATATTCCAAATATCCAAGTGATGTCCAACATCACAAAAGCATAAACATATAAATAATATGCAAAATTCAAATTTCAAATTTAATGGACATTTTAAACAATGCATCCAATGCATGTATTAATCCCAAATTAATTAAGCAAATTTAATTCAAGGAATAATCAAATTATTTCAAAATAAAAATGCAAAATTAACATATTTTCATAATACTGTGCAGAAAATACAGAAAATCAAATTTTCTGGAAAACGTCGAAAAACGGCACAAAACGGCCCAGCCGTTGTGCCGGCCGGCCACCCGCGCGCGCTGGCCTGGGCCGGCAGCGCGCAGGCACCCGCCTACACGCGACCGCTGCCGTCCGAACCAAATTTTTTTTTTTTTTTGTTTCAGCACAATAACAGTAACATTTTTCTGAAATTAAGCATGCAATTTTTTGATCCAATCTAACAAAATTAAGCATGCCAAAAGTCCATTAAATTCAAACAATTGAATCATCATATTATTCATATATTCATATTATCTAACATGCCAATAAAGCCATTAAAAGCAAGGAGATCATGCCAAACACGTAGATCTATGCCCCTTACCTCGAACCGGGCTCTAATACCACTTGAAGGACAAGCGGATCCGCCCGAGAGCGCGAGAGAAGTGAGAAAGGGAGAAAAGTGGGTAAATTTAAATCAAATTTAAATAAACGAATCCCAAGGGGTGTACCCTTGAGTGCTTAACCGGGCGTTCGATGTAGGATGTGTAAATATTGGAAACATATATTTAAACACATAGGGCATAGATATATACAATAAATCAATCAAAGCGTAAGGAGACTGTTACCTTAGATTGTTTAGCGTATGCTCCCGGCTACTTGCGTTGTTCCTTCTCCGGAATTCTCACGAAATACAAACGTATGGATTCTCCAAAGGTGATCCACACCACACCGGAAGAAACACGCGTTCTTCTTGCTAGAAAAGTACGGGTTTAAGAAGGAATCGATTTGAGAGAAGAACACTATGAATTAGTGCTCTCTTAAACTTACTTTGTTCTTCTTCTTGATTCAAAATCAAGGGAAGAACACAAGTGTAAGAGAGGGAGAGAAGCCGAGAGTAGAGAGAGAGGAGAGAAGATCCGAAAATTGTCTTCTCTTTTTCCTAGAAAAAGATGAATAATGAATCCCTTATGCTTGGTGTTGTATATTCTAATATATATACATAATTAATGTGATTATTGGAATGTGTCTAGGTTCATCCAAGGATGTCTAGATTCATTCCAATCAATCACCATCAATTCTTCAATCAAGCCTACCAAAATTTATGGTATGATCAAATCATACCAAAAGGGAAGAGCTTGATTGGAGTCGATTTGTCTCTTTCCAAAAGAGATAAGTCAACATACCACCTAGCATGAACATGGCTGATTTTGCTTCCTCCAAGGGAGCATGTCGGTCATGTTTAAATAAGGGAAGAAGTCCAACTTGTTCCTATTCCAAAATAGGAATTATTTATCCTCTCGAGTAAATTTAACGGACCGGGTTTTATCGTAATCCAATTACGACGAACTCAACATTAAATTTAATTTAATGTCCATTTAAATTATTCTCGTTGATCTTTTAATCCAATAAAAAGATCCAACGTCTCAACGTCTCCACTTTCCATATTTAATCGAAAATCTAATTTACCGATTAAACGGAAGCCCGATAGAATATTGGCCCGTCCATCCAATGGACTTTCCCTTAATTAATCCAATTACTTATTTTATCCTTCGAGATTGACTCCAACTCGATCTCTCAACCTCCTCGATGATTTGTGTGTGACCCTTTAGGTTCACCCTCAGCTAGACTTGGGCCCGTGTCCCACAAGGGGCCATTACCATGGGTGGCCGTCTAGCAACGGTCAATGGCACTAGAGACTAGGTGAACTGGCGTGAACATTTAGGCGCCGATTCCGTACGGGTACGATCCTTCCGTCTACCGTCTCCCGGCCTTAATCTAGGGGATGGAATTGGGCGTCGGTTCCCTTCCTTGACTAGGCATCTATGCTTAATACTCGAGACCACGTATGCTTCATTGTGTCGACCCGTTCCCTTTTCGACCAACCACTGTGGCCACAGCTTCAAATAGCATGAACGTGTCTCCGAGTGCATAGCAGATACCTCTGTCACATACTGACAGGGGACGGATCCTCTTCTTGGAATCCACCGTCCTCGCTACACATTCCGACTGCACTGGACAAGGCTTATGATGATCATCTTATAGAATGATCACCTCTCGCCAGATCCAAGATACAGCCGTCATGTGCACGCGACTGCCATGATCCCTCAAGTTTGAGGATTACTCCCATACTATCGGAACCGGGGAAAACCAATCATACCGACCAAGCCTTTAAGGCTTCCATATGATGATCCCTGCGAGTCAATTCAGTCGGCTCGATCCCAGTCGACCAACCCATCAAGATCGTGTAGGCGTCCCACGCCTGTCGCCGATGAAACACGGCACTCATCCAATGAACACGACTCTTGACGCAAGTCTCAATAGGACTCTCGATGCCCTGTCTCGAGGTCCTCGACTTGGAACGTTTCAGACCCAACTCTTAATCAGTTGGTTTCATGACCACCATCCAATGCGTGGCCCAACTGCACGAGTTGTTAACCATGGTCTGTGGGCTTTGTTGCGATATAAGTTAAACGCCATTTTAACAAATGTGAAATGAGCGCAACAAAGTAAGCACCAGAAGTGACAAATACTCATTTTATTCATCACATAATAATATTATATTTACATTGAGTTGTATAATAGGTTACAAATCGACAAACCTATTGGCTTTCTGGTCACCTATTCTAACACATCATCACTTCTAAAGATGGCGCTTAGGAGTATTTATAGAGGAGGAATCCTATTCCTCTTCTATCTCCTACATATTGAAGACTCCTAGTTGAATAGGATTTGACCTAGTCAAATCCTAGTCAACCACTAGCTTCTTGGTCAAACCAATCCTAGCCATTGATTCCTCTCCTTTAATCTCCACCGTTGATTTATTTAATGGGATATTTAAATCTTCTTTAAATAATCCTTAATGACAATAAATAAATATATCAAATATAAATATTTATTCCAAGCCCATTAAATTAATTTCTAATAAATCTAATTTATTAGATAAATTCCTCATATCTAACATAAGGAATTAATTTCTTCCCTAGAAATGAAGGACCCGATTAAATCCAATTTAGTCACTTCATTTCTCCAAAGAAGGACCCGATTAAATCTAATTTAATCGCTCCATTTCTCCAAATATTTAATTCCAAATTAAATACATTATGTGTACAGATTGTGTGTGACTCTTTAGGTTCACCTTCAGCTAGACTTGGTTAGATTCCTAGAATCTGCCCTGTTAGAATAGGTGACCATGTAAGCCAATCTTGGCAGGAAAATGTAACCTATGTCTAGACAATTTCAGTATGTGTTTGATAAAACATTTATGAATAAAGAAGTGAGATTCATATGGTGTTACTTTGTTTGCGTTCACTTATACATTTCTATTACATATCTGTTCGCTACGCAAACAAAGCCCACGGGCTGAGAATCTATTTCGGGGACTGGGACTACGCTTGGAGGTAGGTCCATAAAATCAGTTTTGCCGAATCAGTCCGGAAAACTCCAAGTCAAGGAATCTCGAAAATGGGTAACGGTATTCCCTTTGAGACTTGCACTAAGCACCTGCTGTCGTGTTTCATCAACGGGTGACGAAGGTCGTCTAAGCAGTGTTAATGGGTTAGCCTGCTAGGAAGCAGCTGACTGAGGTGACTCACGGGAACCGTCTTACGGAGGACCTTGAGTATGGTCAGCAAGGTATGACGTGTATTCCCGGTTCCAACGGTACAGGTCATGTCCTCTGACTTGAGCAACTTCTGAGTTTACCTGTGTATCAGGTCTGTATCTTAGATATGGTGAGAGATTGCCAAGATACACTTGAGTAGTCATAAGCCATGTCTAGTGCAGCTCTGGTATACAGAGTGACAGTAGTTTCCAAGAAAGGATCTGTCTCCTATCAAAAGGTATTGACAGTTGAGTCTCACGTATGCTCTGTGTCTTGTCCCTAAAATCTGTGGCCACAGTGACTGAACAGAAGGGAAGGGTTCCCTTGCAGCGTTTAGTAAGGACAAACCGACACTTAGGTTCAAAATGGGTACCTGCATTTTCCGTGCCCTAGACCCTAAGTGGTGAGACCGTAGACAGAAGGACAAGTGTACTGTTAGAGCCTAAATGTTCATCCCCGAATATTTCACCTAGTCTCTAGTGCCATGGACCGTTGCTAGATGGCCACCCATGGTAACGGACGGATTCTAGGAATCCGACCAAGTCTAGCTGAAAGGTGAACCTAAAGAGTCACACACTATCCACACACATTTAGTATTTAATTTAGAATTAAATATTGGAGAAAAGGAATGATTAAATTGGATTTAACCGGGTCCTTTATTTTCTTGGAGAATTAATTCCTTCTATTTGATAAAAGGAATTAAATTAATAAATTAGATTTATTAAAGGAATTTATTTAATGGGCTTAAAATAAATATTTATATTTATTTAGGCCTTTTGGAATATTTAAATAGGTTTTAAATATTCCATTAAATTAAATCAACGGTTGATATGGAAAGGAGATATGGATGGCTAGGATTGGTTTGACTAGGTCAAACATTAGTTTGACTAGGACTTTGACTAGGTCAAAATCCTAGTCAACATAGAGTTCTTAGAGTTGGAGTTTAAAGAGGATTAAACTCCTCCTCTATATAAACCCCTAGCCTCCTACAATTTGAAGGATGATGATTCTTGAAAACACACACAACACACACTCTCCCTCTCCTCTCTCTCGTCCGCCCTTCTCTCTCTCTCACTCTCCAAGAAAATTGTTTTCTTGTTCTCTTGTTCTTGGAACATTAGAACTAAGGAAGATCAATCCCGTTAATTCATAACGTGTGGTTGATCTATCCTCTCCAAAATACTTGTTCATTGCTAGCACGACGAGCAAGAATACGTGGGTGGATCGTGTGTCACAATTTGGAGGATCTCAAGAACGAGGTCTTGGTGCAAAACGGGGAACAACGCGTGTAGCCTTTGAAGACGAAAACGACAACGGGTAGGTCTCGTTTTAAATTTTCGTCCCTCTCTTTAATTTACAAACCCTATGGCCTCCATGATTGTTGTATGCTTTAATTCATGAGATACACCAAACACCCAGGAAATTTCAAAGGCACACCCTTTGAACGTGTTCTTTACTTCAATTAAGCATGTTTTATATTCAGCAATTTTATTTTATACCGCGCTTCCGCATTCGCGCAATTTTCCCGGGACGATCCACAATCTTTCACGCCCGTCACCATGGGTGGCCGTCTAGCAACGGTCCATGGCACTAGAGACTAGGTGAATATACGGGGATGAACATTTAGGCTCTACAGTACATCTATCCTTCCGTCTACGGTCTCACCACTTAGAGTCTAGGGCACGGATTATGCAAGTATCCATTTTTTACCTAAGTGTCGGTTTGTCCTTTACCAAACGCCACAGCGGAATCCTACCCCACTGTTCAGTCACTATGGCCACAGATTTTAGGGACAAGACACAGAGTATTTGTGAGACACAACTGTCAACACCATTTGACAGGAGACAGATCCTTTCTTGGAAACTACTGTCTCTTTGTACACCGAAGCTGAACTAGATATGGCTTATGACTACTCAAGTGCATCTTGGCAATCTCTCACAATACCTAAGGTACAGTCCTGATGTACAGGTAAAATCAGCAATTCCTCAAGTCAAAGGACTTGACCTGTACCGTTGGAACCGGGAACGCCCCTTGAACGTATTTATTTTATGTATTTTTATGCATGTTTAAATTCTTGAAATTTAAATTATACCGCGCTTCCGCATTCACATTACTCTCGGGACGATCCACACGCCTACCCTAGGCTTTCATAAAGCTCGTCCAAGTGACCTGCGTCATCTGTTATTATATTACGTTGCGAGTCCCAACCCCATCAAGTGCCCCTATTTAAAATGTCGTTCATGAGGCGCCAAGCGCGACGCAGTCGGTTAAGTTTCCCTTTCAATTGATTGGTCGTGAACACATGGGAAGGGTACATGGTTGCGTTCATCCTCTCACATATACGAGTCCACACAGATGGTGAGAACGTTGATGACTTCAGTCGATTACTGCTAAACTCCTTGTGTATAAACTCGATGAACCTATGCTCCATATACGTCATCCAAACTATTTTGTCTGAACGAGAGGCATGCGCTGAACTTTTGGGGCTTACAGGGTGCATCTTTGGTTAATGTAACATCAATCAAATAAGAATAAAGTACCTTATTATTTTTTGGCGCGCTATGGAAAAAGTAAATAGTTCACAACTACAGTTGGGGATTGACAAACTGAGAGGAATCCACTTGAAGACCGTATACATAATTCACATTACGAGTGTGTCAACAGTCATAAGCTTAATATCAAATCTTATTATATATATAAAATAATTTAATATTTGTGAAAGTATTGCTCAGTGCATTCTTACATAATGAAATCAATTTTCAAATTAAAAATATGAATGAAACTCGGGACTTATGTATCATAATATAATATCGTAAATAACAGATGTGAGTGAATATTTGTAAATGTCCACTTGCTTGTCAATTAAAAATACAATCTACAGTATTCATAATGTGTTTGTGAAAATGGGCTGCGAAATTGCAATTTTCGGACCCTAGTTGAACTTGTGATCATTCTACACTTGTTGAACTTGTTATCATTTTTGGTTCTAGGTGAACTTGTGATCATTCTACACTTATTTCACTTATTAAATAAGATTTAATTATTTGGGTTGTGCAAATTGAAAAGAAAACACGTACTAATTAGTCATTTCATTAACTTTTTTTTGTGTTATTCGTTTTACTCCTTATGTTACCTATGTGTAAAGTTATTTATAACATATATATAATTTTCTACTATTACCCTCACTATAAAAAAATTATTTTATTCATCTCATTGTCCAAACAAATTTTAGAACAAAGTTGTAAATTGATTAAATCTGTTATGAAACGATTTAAAGTGGAATAATAAGTATTAAAAATTTAACCTTAATCAGGTGATACAAAAATAATTACATCAATTTAAAATTTTTAAACCTCAAACTACAATTTCTTTAACAATACAGAGTCCAATTATTGGTCTAATTACACTATTAATTAGACATCCATGATAAAAATTGTTCATAAGTACATAATAATATGGAAAACACAACTCCAAGGCCATCCACTTCTGAAGCAGACAATATGCTTGAAAAAACTAACTCCAAATAAATTCATAATTAGCCAAAAGAGGATATTATGTTAATTACTACCCTAGAGTCAGAATGCTCCCCTAGATTAAGAAAGCTCAGATTCAGACAATGCAACATGAGTTGGATGATCATATCACTATTTCTCTTTTGCAGTTTAACAAATCCTCTTTAGAGAAAGCTTATGGACATCTAGCAAAAGATAACATCATAGAATAAGTTGAAAAATTGATAAAAGCAAAAACAACATTTCATATGCGACGGAGTACAACATTTCATAATAATAATAATAATAATAATAATAATAATAATAATAATAATAATAATAATAATAATAATAATAATAATACATTGGAAAACTGATAAAAGCAAATACAACCTTTTATATGGACAAATACAACAACATTTCATATGCAAGAAAACTTATAAAAGCAAACGGAGTACCTTGGTAACACAGTTAACAGAAAGCGGCAAATGTGAACAGCGGAAATGCAACGAAAAAACTACATATAATGCAATTTACTATCTCAGGTTGAGACTCGGGAGAACTAATCAGCAAATGCACGCAAAGCATACACCCATCTGGACTTATATAGACAAACATAAATGCTCTCACTGCACACTCACAAGCCAAACAGGAAAACTAAACAGTAGCCTAGATTTGTAGAATCCACTAGCACTGGACCCATCACGTGCCCAAAGTAGAAGCAATATCTGCTGACAAAGGCTGCAAGTAGATAATCAATGTTACCCAACGTACTCAAATTGATTGCAGAATTTACCCCAAATATGTACACTGACAGAGAAATTTGTGTGGATGCCTACAAAAGTGAACCACTAAAGTCATAGTACAACACAGTGCTGCATTAATAATGTGAACGAATCCTGAACTTACAATATGTAAAAGAAAAGGGGACGAAAGCGCAAATCCTGACAACAGTACCAGGACATATGCTGCTTCGCTGAGTCGAATGGGTCCAACTCGGCGGGTTGACTCGGTCGATTGACTCAACGCGGTGACTCGCCGAGTAAACTCATTCGTCGCAGGGTGGCGCGGTGGGATACGCAGCAATAGAGAGAATTGTTCAGAGATGGAGAGCGTGAACTGGGCGCCGGCCGGACGCGCCTCCACTTTCCGCCTGAAGTTGCTGCGAAACAGTGACATATCTCCGCAATTTCGCCACCAGCTTGTCTCCAACTTTCCGCCGCCGCCCCGACAAATCGCCGGCCACCACCTACACCATTCGAATCCCCATCTCAGACCGACCATTGCCCACCGATTAATTTATGATTTTAGCATTTTTGCGTCTTGCCTCGAACCTCCACCGTCGCAACTATCACCGTCGATTTCGCCGCCGCCTCAACGCACCACGAATGCGGAAGGCCACCACTCGAACCGCCTCCTTCCGCCGAGTCAAATGAGCCCCACCCCATTCATTTTCATCAAATTTTCTGGCCGACGTGGTTATGAATTTTTCACAGATATCGCGAAATCTATCACTTGGGAAACTCAACGTCAGACGATCCAATGAACGACCTTGACCGCCGCGTCGGCTGCGATCAAGGCCGTTCATCGAACGGCCGGTCGATCCCATGACGGCGCCGCTAAAGCTGCAACCTTGGGGTGAAAACCAGTCTGCTACAGATTACCTACTACCTAGGGTTGGAAATTTGACATGACTTTCGCTGCAACAATATTTGTGGACCTGGGGGATTGGACCCAGATTTGGCCAAAACACCAAGTTAAAGTGTTTTGGCCAAACCAAACATCCAAACTTGTTGCGGCCCATCTCCGAGATGGTCCGAAAATGAGCCCAAACAGAGTGCATATTTCCGATTTTTGAACTTTCAGTATTTAGTTTCCAGATTTATTCATTGTTAACATATTTATAGTAAATATTAACAACGCTTAATAAAAAAGAATGATGTATTTTTTAGAAAAATATAAGATATCTTGCTCTTTTCTTATGTTTTAAATTCTAAATTTGGTGCTTTATTAATGTGTTTTCATTATATTAGATTTATGGATTATATATATACGTATATATTATTTTATTTTATGCTTTGTTGGGTGAGTGAAAATTAATCTTACATGAACATATAGGCAATATATGAAGAAAAGGAGACTTTCATAAACCAAGGTATGGGGAAAAAATTTCTCCCATTTCTTTTTAATGTTTATATTATTAGTTATTTTATTTCATGAGTTTATGAATATATTATAATATTTTTATGAGTTAATCAAATTTCTTATGTCCGATTTTTTTTAGAGCTTTTTAATTTCTTTATTATCATTGTTTTTTGTTTCATGAGTTCATAAAATATATAATTTATGTGTTAATTATAATCATTTTTGCTTAATTTGCATTACCTATCGTTTTCAAATTATAAAAGATATTCCAAGTCCACAATAAATAGAAAAAGGAGATCACAAGTCAAGGTATTATTTTTTTTTTTCTTTCCTTGACTTTTAATATTTTTTATTATCAATTATTTTATTTTATGAGTTCATGAATATGTGATTTTTTGTGTTAATTATATAATTATAATCATTTTCCTTTAATTTGTATATCTATCGTTTTTAAATAATAAAAGATATTCCAAGTCCACAACACTACAAAAAATGCGGGAATTGCAACGGCTCTAGGAACCATTTTTTTTTTTTTTTTTTGTGTTTGGAGTGGTCCGAAGTTCGCTGGATGATGTTGGACCTCGGTTAGGAACGGTTATGGGACGGTCAGCCTTCCATTGAAACAAGAGGCGTTCCTAATGTTTAGAAACGGTACCTCCTAGACCATTCCTATATTGGAACTGTTTTTGGCAACCTAAGACAACGAATCCAGTCATATATCTTCTTCTTTGATCCTTCGTCAGTGTATATACCGCTTTGGGCATCACGTTCGGTCTCCTTTCGTCCACCTCAAGCTCCGGCTGATTACATATGATCTTAAGATCCTTCCGTGCATTCAGACTATCCTTCATTTTCCCCTTCAAGTCCATCATAATATTGAATATATTATCGAACACATTGTTCTCGATGTGCATGACATCAAGATTGTGTCGTATAAGATGCACCCCCCAATATTCAAGCTCCCAAAAGATGCTTTTCTTCATACATTTATGGTCGACACCCTAGCCTTCCGGTTCACTCAATGATTGTTCGACTGCAACACTAAACGCATTGACACGGGTTCGGATCTGTTCTCCAGTCAGCCTTGGACGTGCAACCTTCCTCTCCATTCAATTTTTAGTGATGCCTTTCTTGTTCCTGCGATAAGGATGGTCCGGTGGGAGGAACTATTTGTGGCAGTCAAAATAGCGTGCCTTCCGACCGTGCTATAAATAGAATACCCGTGTGTCCTCCATACAAACTGGACACCTCATAACACTGGTGGTACTCTATCCAGACGCCATCGCATAAGCGGGAAGGTCGTTCACTGTCCACATCAATGCGGCCCGCATCATGAATGCCTAGTTTGTCGCAGTGTCGTGCGTACGTACACCCACATGCTATAAATTCTGCAATTCCTCGATCAACAGCTCCAGGTAGACATCGATAAGACGTTTGGGATTCGATGGGCCAAGGATCACCATCGTTAGGAACATATATGAAAGCTTATGGTAGGCGTGTGGATCGTCCCGGGAGGAGCGGGAATGCGGAAGCGCGATATAAAATAGAATTGCAAAATTTAAAGCATGCATAAACATGAATTAAAATAACACGTTCAAGGGGTGTTCCCTTGAACCTCCCGGGCATTTGGTGTATCTCATGACTAAAATAAGAACATATAAATTATGGAGGCCATAGGATTGTAGAAATCGAAAATAGCAAAACGTAGTAACCTACCCGGTTGTCGTTTTGTCTTCAAATTGCTACTTGCGTTGTTCCTCATTTTTCACCAAGATCTCGAATTGAGACCCTCTAAATCGTACACGCAATCTGCCCACGTATCTTGATCCCCGTGCTAGCGAAAAATCAAGTGTATATAATATAGAGAGGATGGATCGATCAAACATTATGTATGAATTAACGTGATCAATCCTCCTTAGTTAATTGTATGAAACAAAAGAACCAAAATAATTCTTGGGAAAACGGGGGGAAGTGGCTGGGCCTAAGGGAGAGATAAGAGAGGTGTGTGTGTGTGTGTGTGTGTGTTTCTTAAATTCTCATCATCCATCTAAAGTGAAACCCTAGGAGTATTTATAGAGGAGGAATCCTATTCCTCTTCAAACTCCACCTTTAGAATATTAAGTTTACTAGGATTTTGACCTAGTCAAAGTCCTAGTCAAACTAGGTCTTGGATTGGTCAAACCAATCCTAGCCATTCATCTCTCCATTTAATCTCTACCATCCATTTATTTGATGGAATATTTAAATCCTGATTAAATAATTCATAGGGCTATAAGTAAATAAAATAAATAATAGTATTTATTTTAAGCCCACATAATTAATTCCAATAAATTCAATTTATTTATTTAGTTAATTCCTCTTAATCTAATTAAAAGAATTGACTTCCCAAGAAAAAGAGAACCGATTAAATCCAATTTAACCGTCCTACCTCTCCAAATCAAATACCTTATGTGTGTGGATTGTGTGTGACTCTTTAGGTTCACCCTCAGCTAGACTTGGTCGAATCCATCCGATGACAGGAGTTCGTCCGTTACCATGGGTAGTCGTCTAGCAACGGTCCATGACACTAGAGTCTAGGTGAATGTACTTGGTGTGAACATTTAGGCTCTACAATACTTTTATCCTTCCATCTTCAGTCTCACCACTTAGGGTCTAGGGCATGAAAACGTAGGTGCCCATCTTAGACCTAAGCCTTGCCTCGTCCTTACTAAACGTCACCGGGGTCCTACTCTTCTGTTCAGTTACTGTGGCCACAGATTTATAAGGGACGAGTCTCTGAGTAAAGTGAGATGTCACTGTCAGCCCTCTGATAGGAGATGGATCCTTTCTCGGGATCTACTGTCACGCTGCACATCTTGACTATACTAGATAAGGCTTATGACTACTCAGTAACTACGACTTGGCAGTCTCTCACCATACCTAAGATACAGGCATGGTGTGCAGGTGATCTCAGTAATCCCTCAAGTCCAAGGATCAACTTCTACTGTTGGAACCGGGAACACACGTTATACCTGACTGACCCTACTCAAGGTCTTCCATATGACGGTTCCCACGAGTCACCTCAGTCAGCTGCCACCTAGCTGGCTGACCTACTAACACTGCATGGACGAGCCTCGTCACTTGTCGATGAAACACGACAGCAGATGCTTAGTGCAAGTCTCAAATGGATTCTCGATGCCCTGTCTCGAGATTCCTTGACTTGGAGAATTTAAGACAGATCTAGCGAAACTAATTTCATGAACCTACCATTCAATGCGTATTCCAGTTTTTTGGAATGTGATTTCAGTCTGTGGGATTTGTTTGTGCAGTGAACAGTTATAATAAAGCAGTAAAGTGAACACAGACAAGGTATAAGCCAAATGAATATCACTTTCTTATTCATTACAATTTATTAAAACTCTGAAATTGTTCAGACATAAGTTTCATTAGACTAATCAGATTGGCTTCATGGTCACCTATTCTAACAATATACTCAGACTTCATGCACATTCCCGGTGTAGATTGTACGGTGTAAGTATCACGGGCCAACATGAGTAAGTTTTACCATACTGGCCGTGCGGTGCAAACCCATCCGTGCACAGCCCAAGTCTAATATTATGGGGCTCAGCTGCAAAATCAGGATACGTCCGGCCAAAATGCTTCCAAGCCTCTGCATCAGACGGATGACACATGGATCCTTCCTCCATCTGATGGCTCGCATGCCAAGTCATATGCTCTGTAGTGGCCTTCGATGCATACAACCTCTGCAGCCGAGGGGTAAGCGGTGGATGAAGGACAAGCGGATCCGTCCGGGAGCGCGAGAGGAAGCGAGAAAGCGAGAAAAGGGCATAAATTTAAATCTAATTTAAATAAATGAATCCCAAGGGGTGTACCCTTGGGTGCTCAACCGGGCGTTCGATGTAGGATGTATAAATATTAAAACGTATATAAAACACATAGGGCATAGATGGATAATAAATCAACCAAGGCGTAGTAATCGTTACCTTGTAGATTTAACGTGTGCTCGGCTACTAGCGTTGTTCCCTTGTTCCGGAATGCTCACAAATCCAAACAGATGGATTCTCCAAAGGTAATCCACACCACACCGGAAGAAACACACGTTCTTCTTGCTAGAAAAGAACGGGTTTAAAAAGGAATCGGTTTAAGAGAAGAACACTATGAATTAGTGCTCTCTTAAACTTACTTGTTTCTTCTTCTTGATTCAAAACTATTAAATATCATCCATATTTAAAGAGTTTGATGTCTCCCAAACTTGTGGTTAGGGAAGACTCCTCTTATGTGAATAGTCTGTAGTCCCCTACAGTTTGTATTAGGGTTGGACTCCTCTCGTACACGCCTATAAATAGGGTGCTTCTATGGCATGAAAAATAGAATTATTATTCGACGTACATCTCCCAAAGCCTCTCGCCAGATACTCTCTATGTTCTCTCTTGGAGGATCACCAAAAGACTCCGGGGGTTTAAGGCGTGTAAACTCTATTGGATAGCTCTGGTAGCAATCTACGTGGAGCGAGAGAAGGGGGATCGTGACAAGGCCGAGAAGGGACGTGCAAGGAGACACGTGGATTCGTAGGGCGTGCTTGCAGATCCAAGAGATCATAGGAAGCTTGTAGACGAGCCACAAAGATCCGGGTGTCAGTTAATTCCGCTGCGTGTTGATATATCATACCATTTAGGTAATCACCGGAATTGATTATGTGCAATATGTGTTAGTGTGCTTCACATATATGTAATATTTCCTACAAAAACCAAGTGAAGAACACAAGTAGAAAAAGAGGGAGATGGCCGAAAGTTGGGAGAGAGGAGAGGGCCGATTTTTGGCTTCTTCTTTTTCCTAGAAAAAACATGAATTATGATTCACTTATGCTTGGTGTTGTATATTCTCATATATATACATAATTAATGTGATTATTGGAATGTGTTTAGGTTCATCCAAGGATGTCTAGATTCATTCCAATCAATCACCATCAATTCTTCGATCAAGCCTACCAAAGTTTATGGTATGATCAAATCATACCAAAAAGGGAGGGCTTGATTGGAGTTGATTTGTCTCTTTCCAAAAGAGACATGTCAACATACCACCTTGCATGAAACATGGCTGATTTTGCTTCCTCCAAGGGGGCATTTCGGCCATGTCTAGTTATGGGAAGAAGTCCAACTTCTTCCTATTCCAAAATAGGAATTATTTCTCCTCTCGGGTCAAATTTCACAGACTGGATCTTATCGTAATCCAATCACGACGAACCCAACATTAAATCCAATTTAATGTCCATTTAAATTATTTTCGTTGATCTTTTAATCCAATTAAAATATCCATCGTCTCAATATCTCAACTTTCCATATTTAATCAAAAATTCAATTTACCGATTAAACGAAGGCCCGATACAATATCGGCCCGTCCATCCATTGGACTTTCCCTTAAGTAATCCAATTACCTATTTATCCTTCGAGATTAACTCCAAGTCAATCTCTTAACCTCCTCGGTGATTTGTGTGTGACCCTTTAGGTTCACCCACAACTAGACTTGGGCCCGTGTACCACTAGGACCCGTTACGATTGGTGGCCGTCTAGCAACGGTCCATGGCACTAGAGACTAGGTGAATTGGCGTGAACATTTAGGCATCGATTCCGTACGGGTACGATCCTTCCGTCTACCGTCTCCCAGCCTCAGTCTAGGGTATGGAATTGGGCGTCGGTTCCCATCCTTGACTAGGCATCTATGCTTAATACTCGAGATCACGTATGCTTCATTGCGTCGACACAGGAAACCATTCCCTGTTCGACCAACCACTGTGGCCACAGCTTTAAACAACATGAACGTGTCTTCGAGTGCACAGGAGATACCTCTGTCACATATTGATAGGGGACGGATCCTCTTCTTGGAGTCTACTGTCCTCGCTACACATTCCGACTACACTGGACAAGGCTTATGATAATCATCTTACAGAATGATCACCTCTCTCTAGATCCAAAATACAGCCGTCATGTGCACGCGACTGCCATGATCCCTCAAGTCTGAGGATTACTCCCATACTATCGGAATCTGGGAAAACCAATCATACCGATCAAGCCTCCAAGGCTTCCATATGATGATCCCCGCGAGTCAGTCCAGTCGGCTCAACCCCAGTCGACCAACCCATCAAGATCGTGTAGGCGTCCCACGCCTGTCGCCGATGAAACACGTCACTCATCCAATGAACACGACTCTTGATGCAAGTCCCAATAGGACTCTCGATGCCCTTTCTCGAGGTCCTCGACTTAGAACGTTTCAGGCTCAATTCTTAATCAGTTGGTTTCATGACCACCATCCAATGCGTGGCCCAACTGCACGAGTTTATTAACCATGGTATGTGGGCTTTGTTGTGATATAAGTAAAACACCGTTTTAACAAATGTGAAATGAGCGCAACAATGTAAGCACCAGAAGTGACGAATACTCATTTTATTCATCACATAATAATATTACATTTACATCGAGTTGTATAATAGGTTACAAATCGCCAAACCTATTGGCTTTCTGGTCACCTATTCTAACAGTAGATACCTAAGAATGGCATATAGAGACTTCTTACGTCTAGGATTTCTGTCCCTGGTGGGCTTGTACCTAGCATCTCCACAAAACTTGCAATATTCTAGATCAATATCGTCCTTCCAGTACAACATGCAACCGTTTTTGCACGCATCAATCTTCTGAACTGGTAAACCCAATTCTCTTATCAATTTCTTTATACTGTAATAATTGGTGGGGAAAGTGTGATCGTGGGGCATTACAGTATCAGCCCACTAACACAAGCGATCATATGTATGCTCGAAAAAACCCCCTTCAGCCTTGATATTCACCAAAGAATCAATTGACGACAACTGAGAGGTAATGCAGCCGTTCCACAACGGTTGGTTGGCAGCATGAACTACATCAAAAAAATGGTATGACAAGCCAGACACATAATCATAGGGCCCCGAATTGTAATATGAACTAGGACCCACATTAGAAGGACAATACCAAGTACCATCATCAGCCGGTCGCTCCTTGTTATACGAAGACCAGAAAGACGGCCCGGCGACATCGAATACCATCCTCTGCGCTCAATCTATCTAAGCCGCATCAACCCAATGCGAACTACCCTCCTCCTAAATGGGTGGCGTTTGCTGCTGCTGCACAAGGGGCGCTGTCAATGCTTCAAAGTATTCCTGCACCCTCTCCTCACCATGTGAAGTCCAATTATAATACTCCGGCATAAACCTTTTTCATACACAAGTCAAAATTTACCTCGTCCGGTGTTTTGAACCATTCGTTTTTGTACTTTCGGAAGGGACACCTAATCTTTTTCCCGTCCATATATACACGCTGAAACTGGGGCCATTCTAGAAATATTGTAACACCATCCTCAAACTCCGGCATCACACGAGGCACGTCTCAGTTATACATCTATCTCCCCAACTGTCTTAACATGATTAATCCTATGTACACAAGCAATTCACAATCAATAATTAAATGACTAGAACAAAGTATATATATATATATATAATTAACCATTACAGAATTTCAAATTCTTACCTGAGCAAAACACCTTTGAAGATCAATGCAAATTTCGTGTAGACTGTTGATATTTTTTATTTTAAGTGTAAAAAATCAAGAGAGGGAGTTAGAACAAATGAGTTGGAGAGTAATTATAAGAAAAATTAAAATGAAGGGGACATATATATAGAAAAACATTGGAACGGACATTGCAATATTATTCGGAACACTACACTAACTGTTGAAATATAATTGTTGCTCCATCATTAGGAACGGCCTCTGGCACGGGCATAAGAACGGTAAAGTAACCGTTATAATATAGTCGTTTGTGCATATTTGGAACGGTCATCGGCACACATAATCGTTTATCTAAACTGACAATTCCTAATAGTAGCACATTTTGGAGCGGTGTTTGGAACTAAACTTGATTTTCTCAATACCCACAGTTTGGAACGGTCATTGCATTACATTGTTTACTCAAGGCGTAAAAGGGTCTCATTTAGCAATACATGTTGGAACGGTCGTACATGCGTTCCAAATCAATCCGGATTTTGGAACACGGGTAGGAACGATCACTTTTTCTGGTCAAATAACCGCTCCAATTTCCACATATGTAATCCAAATGGAATACCAAAATATATCCGCTCTCTTTTTGAAACAATAATGAGTTTACATATTGGCACACAAATAGGAACGGTATAGCCGTTCCTACACGTTCTCACTACGAATAATACGAAAGTGACGTCAGCAACGGGTTACCGTTCCACAATAATTCCAGTTACTGTTCCTATTTGGAACGGGGTTTGGAACAGTCATATTAAACCGTCCCAATGGCCGCAATTTTTTATAGTGCAATAAACAGAAAAAGGAGATCACAAGTCAAGATATTATTTTTTTTCCTTGCTTTTTAATATTTTTTATTATCAATTATTTTATTTTATAATTCATGAATATGTGATTTTTTGTGTTAATTATATAATTTTTATTTAATTTATATTTACTATCATGCGCATTTTGACTATTTTATTAATAATCTTTGGTAGAGATATTTGATTTTGCATAAATTTTTCATTGCTGAGAATCAATATTATCATTGCAATTATAATTTTGTTAGTATCAATTATTTCATTATTTGAGTTCATGAATGATGCGATATATACAATTAATTTAGAATTTAAAAGAAAAATAAAAACTTAAAAGTATTAATTTTTTTTTAAAATAAAATGATTCAATTCGAAATTTGTACCTATCTATGTTGCACGAAATAAGAAAAGAACGAAGTTTTGAAGAATTATTTTTTATTCAATTTTTATTGTTTTATTATAGTTTAATTTATTTCATGAGTTAATCATGTGGGGGAAATAGCACTTTTGGTCCTGTAAGTTAGGCTTGTTTCACTTTTGGTACCATTATTACGGAAGTAGCACTTTTGGACCCGTAAGTTGCAAAAATTAACACTTTTAGTCCACGTCTATAATTCCGTCTATTATTTAACAGAGTTGACCATTTTCCGTCAGATTTTTGTGTTGGAGGAAATTTTGGCACCATTTCTTGCTTAGTGACATTTTTGGAGGGTAATATAACTAATTTTGGGGAAGAAATCAAAGTTTGAAGCTTTTAGTGCAAAGACAGAGATTTTCCCTCTCTTCACCCAAAAAAAATTCAATCTCATCTCCAATTACCAGTTTTTAAGTCTTATTAATTGTTGAAATTTAGTACAAAATAGAAGAATTTTAAAGCAAAAAAAAATTAAATCAAAAATGTCACTAAGCAATAAATGGCGCCAAAATTCCCTCCAACACAAAAATCTAACGGAAAATGGTCAACTCCGTTAAATAATAGACGGAATTATAGATGTGGACCAAAAGTGTTAATTTTTGCAACTTACGGGACCAAAATTGCTACTCCCGTAATGAATGGTACCAAAAGTGAAACATGCTGAACTTATGAGACCAAAAGTACTATTTTTCCTAATCATGTGTTAATTATAATCTTTTTGTTACTTAATTCATATTTCTATCATGTTTATTTTGATTATTTTGTTGATATTCTTAGGTAGAGATGCTAAATCTTGCTAATACTTCTCATTAGTGAGTATTCATTCTTTTATATTTTTTTTAAAAAAAATTATTGTCAATTATTTTATTTATTAAGCTCATGAATGTATATGTGATAGATAAATAATTTTAGTTATTTATTATGAGTAAACTACATATGTGAAAAGTTATATCTTTTGTGATGTTTTTTGTTGTCATATTAATTCAGTAATTTCCTATCAATCTCATAATTAGATCTATTTCTTTACAATCATACTTTTTCTGACAATAAGAATTTAATATGCAATAATGCTAATTATTTAATTTTATCTCAAAGTAAAATCGATTATCACAAGTTGCCTAAAATAAAATAATTATATCATACATTTAATTTGTATGTAGCATTTATTTTTATATTTACTAGCATTTGCCCCGTGCAACGCACGGTGACGAACTTTTTGCATAAAAACTAATTTCAATCATATCTATTATTTTTAATTTATAGCATGAGAAAAAAATACTTCTGTATTTTCTCCGGAAAACCTATCAAATAAAAAGCATTTGCTTCTTTTGAATCTAAATTGATAAAAGGTTTTCTTAACGCATTTTCTTCTTTTGAATCTAAATTGATTAAAAAGTTTTCTTAACGCATTTTCGTCATTGTTCGTATCATACAATTTTCTCTTTATTTATGTTTAACTTTTTTCATGTATTTACTTTTGCTCAAACCATTACTTGTATTACAAGGCATGGTCAAGATTCATTAATTATGCAATTTTTACAAGAATTATCAAAGTTTTTTCTTATTTGATATATAATTTTAGAATTTTTAAATTATTTTTTTATGATTCTGTAGTTAGTATTAATTTTTTTGACTAAATACCAAGTCCATAACAAATAAAGAGGGAGAAGATCACATGTCAATAAGACTTAACAATTAATCAAAAATTTAATTTTATTGGATGTATATCTCTTTATTCTTCTTTTAACTTCTGTAAATTTTATAACACATTGATGCATAGTAATTTGGAGAAAAATAATATTATATTATTGATCTCATTAAAAAAAATCTTAATTAACTTCACATAATTTATAATTTTATTATATAATTTTAGTTACAATTACATTACACCCGTGCATAGCACGGGTTACACGTTAGTATATAATATTTAAAGGCATGCACTTAAAGAAATGAATGCATTAATATATAAAAAGTACTTTAAGAAAAATAAAAATAAGAAATCTTTGTAGAACTGAGGTATATTTTCAAGAGCAATATTATTTGGATAAAACAGAGAAAATAATAAAAATCCTGATGAAAAACAATCAACAGAAGCAGTCACCACAACTGACATATTCCATAACAAATACAAGACATAAAATTAGGATATTATAATGTTCTGAAGCATATGTAGGGCGGGCTGAATTTTCTTGAATGAGAGAGAGTCGCTGACGAAGAGCTCTCACATATATATATCAAAGATGATCATTTTTTCAGAATGGCAGCCCTCCTCATTTGATGTTTCCCAGCCCCCTGCACCTCAATATAATTAATGTTTTCATCATTAATAATCCAGAGAGTAATTAACTTCTAAAGATTTATAGATACTTAAGTTCACTTAATACTATGCAATTTTCAATATGAAGTGAAAAGAAGGAAGAGAGATTATTATATGTATGGATAAAATGATGAAGAGAAAAAACACAATGTAATGTAGAAAAGGGAGGGAAAAAACAAAAAGAAAGAAAGACGGCAAAGCCTTCATATTTTCTAATGTATACATTCAAGTTCGAACACAAATTTTTAAAAAAACATTGATCCCAAATCATTGGACAATCCCCTAAAGAATTGCAAAGCATTCATTATCATTTTTTTTCTCTCAGATGCGGTTAATTTAAAAAATATATTAATTACACACCAAATGTAGTTATTCTGCTCCTCATGCTTAATAAATACTAGTAAGTTTGGCACATTCTAAGTATGTGCATAATTTTTAAAAATTATTTAATATAAAATATTTTATAAAGTATATTATTTATTTTTTATATAGTTAAAATTACCTAAAATAAGATAAATGCATGAGAAAAAAAAAAACTACAAAAGGAGAGTTATGAAAGATCATGGGAAAGTTAAAAATAATTAATTAATTAAATTTTTTTAAAAAATGGCAAACCAAATCAATTTGGATACCAAAAAGGACCTCTCCATTAATGATATAGTATAGATTAATATACTAAAAATACTAAAAACAGAACCACCCTCATGTTTAATCCTATATGCATCGATAATAATATTTGGATTCTCGACAATAAACGTGAAATCATAATTAACTTTTAGTATTTTACACAGATAGGCAAGATCGATCGTATCTCCTCAGTATAACCACTTGTTCTTAAATGAGAGTACGGCATGAACCCTTACCATTCTACTAAAAATCACAACAAATATTTATAAAAAGCATACAACAAAATTAATAAATAAAATAAAGAGTACTCCTCACTTATAATTGAAAAGAAATAAAGAGTCGAATTAAAAAGAAAAGTCAAGAAATAACTTAATTACCTCATTAAGTAACGCTTTGTTATTGGTCTCCAACATAAGTCCAAAATGGATGTGAGGGAAGTGTGCCCACTGCAGCAAATAAGTCCAATCGTAATTACCCAAAGAATAATTTGTACGGAAATTGCAGTGATCAGCCAACAAAAATTGTACAATTTTTCAATTGCAGTACTTATTTTCAGTGTCGAATTTGTTAACATAAATGCCCACTTACATTTTTTGCAGCAGTACTGAAAGCTTCCCTGTGGCTGATCTCTGGATTATTGGCCTTAATTCTTTGAATCTCCTCTCTGAGAATTCACATTTACAATTCCATCAATTTAATCAAACGATGTGAAAATTAAAATAGGCACAAAGTCCCCTTAAACTACAAAAACAAGCGAAAAAAAAACATCTTAATCTTTTGGAAAAGAAACATATAATCCCATCTTTTTGTGTTCTTCAATTGAAATTTGCAACTAATTTTCATATTTTAGGTGTATATTATATATTTACATACATTTACTAACTATAAGGGTCCAAATATTTAATTAGCACTTAATTTTATTTTCTCTCCAACCCCCAACACACAAAAGAACGAGGTGTGTTGAGGACGGAGAAAAAAACAAAATTAAGATCTAACTCGATATATATGACTCTTATAGTTAGTAAATGGACAAAATAGACCATATTTGCCCAAACCACGAAAATCGATTGCAAATTGAGAGGGTATCCTTTTCAAAATTTTAAGCTGTCTTTCAAACATTTTCTTTAGCTTAAAAGGGTCTTGTACATATTTCGATTTTCACATGGGTAATTTTGATTTAACACTATATATCTATATAAACAATATAGAAAGAAATAAACTATTTTAGAGGAATCATAGAGTTGCAGGTTTGGTTAATTACTTTATGAACTGGTTGTATGCAGATGGGACTCGTTGCCTCTTCTCCGGGGCTGCGAAATAAAATTATGATACACGTAAAACAATGAAATAGGTAAATTAGGTTGATTAAATAAAAGAGAAAATGATTTTTGAAAAATAAGCCCGAAATGAACTTAGAATTAAATATTAATTAAATGGAAAGGAAAAAAGAAAAAAAAACGAACGTCGATTGACGATCCTCTGCTCGGGTTTGTGTGTGATGGAAGGTTGGATTGCCATCTTGTTGTTCCATTTGGAAGAGGAGCCTAAGTGATCAACTTTGTACTCAGTGGAAGTGTAGCCAGGACCCTGAAGTTCAAACATTTGTATGTGAACAAGGAATAGAAAAATTAAATGGCAAATTAAACCCATTGGAAAATAAGAAGAGGAAAATAAATCACTAAACACCAGATCTTGAGATGGTTTTTACATGTAAATTAGTCAAAATCACATTCTCAATGTCTGTGTAAATGCTATATATATATATATATATCTATTTGTTTTATTGAAATGTAATAGAGTAAAATAAAATAAATAACATACCTAAAAATGTAAAATACTAGAACCACGATCTTCAATTATATATATAGTATAGATAGATTAAGATTTAACAGTGAAAAGCTAAATCTTGGAAACAAGTTAAAATATTACACATATTTCAAAACATATATGACATCCGAGTGGGATGTGATTTATTTAATAATATTATAATTTATTAGCTAAAAACAATTGAGTGAAGAAATAAATATTAAATTAGGAGAAAGAACGAGATTTTGAGGGGAAGGGGTAGCACTGAAAAGATGTTTCTCAGGAAAAAAGAAGAATAAAATAACGAAGTTGAAGTGACTGAATCAGTTAGGAATGATTAAGAAAGAAAATGGCAGCGCCGCAGCTGTGGTTGACAGTTGCTATATATATGTAGAGATCTAAGAGGAAAAAACAAACCAGTGTTCCCATAGCAGCAGACAATTCCTGATCATGTCTAAATTTCATCTTTTTATTATGAAAAAAAACACAGAACTTAGATCCCAGCTTTCAAGCCCACAAAAAACCCAACACATCAATCAAATCAACTAATCATTAAAGAAACGAAAAAAAAAGTTTAAATAATAAAAAAAAGTGCAGAAAAATAAAAAAAATTCCTTACATCCTACAGAATAGCAAAACTGTATATATAGGTACTTAGATTCTGGCGGCTATTAGGGAGGTAGGGTTCTCAGATGTAAGATCTTGGGAAAAGTATATATGTTTTTTTCTTATAATTTAATACTGATTTAAAGAGATTGATTCCCTCGAAAGAAGCAAAATCTAGAAACCCTAGATTTCAGAAGCCTAGCTATATATATATATATATATTATATGAGGTTTTGATGATCGATCGCCCACAAATTGAGCTGAATGCTGTTGAGAAAGACCTGAACATCTTGCCAGGCGGGCTGCAGACATTGGAATGCAGCTGCCATATTCACACTCCAAACGTTGCTGCAGTGCCCACATCGAACTGTCACGACATCAAACAAGTTGTTGCATGGAACACTCACCTGTACAAGAAAAGTTAAAAAAAAGTTTCAAGAGAGAGAGAGAGATTTCCCAAGAAAAAGAAATTGAAGGAAATTCTGATCACTCTGAGATCCATAAGGAGAGAGAGAGAAAATAAAAATTAAAAAGGACAAAAACAAATGGGTCATGGAGAAAAACTAGATATCAAATTACCAAGAATTCGCAGAAATTAAATGAATTTGTGGAAAACAAACAAGGGCTTGAAAAAGAACCCTAAAATTTTTGAGTGAGCACGGAGTGTGACTTTTCAAGAAATGGTCCAACCCAGTGAGCTTGAATAATTTGATCCAGAGCCAGAAGCTGCTGGAGAAAAGCTTAATTTTGACAGCACTCATCAGCGCTAAGGAGATGGTGAAATCTTTTCAGCAAAGGAAAAAAGCTACAGCACATAGACGAGGAAATCCACTGCTCAAGGACTTGTCTTCATCAGCCTAAAATAAGTTTATACCACTTTTAGATAATCAATACAAAAATATATATAATCTCTGCAGTTTCTCTCTCTCTCTCTCTCTCTTAGAAGAGGTGATTCTAACTTCAGGGCCTGAGTTATGACTTTTTTCTACTCTTTGACTGTAAAAGAAGAGTAGAAAGAGAAAAGTCTAATTGAAGATGTAGACATGACCATATCAGAAAAAAACACAAGAAAACCTGGCGGAAAATTAATTGTATTTCAGCACAATAGCACCAAAACCTGATCTCTGAACCAAAGGTCAGCTTTAATCGTCAAGGAAATTGTTCTTTCTTTAAAGAAACACACGCGAGAGAGAAAGATAGAAAGCAAGCCCACAAGCACAAAAGATACATATGCACACACACACACACATATATATATAGAACTGAATAGCTCCATGCATAATTAATTGCTAGGAATTTAGGGGATTTGAGAGCATTAAAAGCAGATCCTAATAGAAAATGTCTCTTAATTTGTTTCTACCGCAAGAACAATACTGCAGAAGTTGCAAGGAATGTAGCACAGCTGCTCCGCCACATCCATTTCTGCAAAAGAAATTGAGAAGAAACACAATAGACAAGAAGAAGATAGAAATGAAAAAAAAAAGCACTATATTGCTCTCTCTCTCTCTCTCTCTCTCTCTCTAGATTGCTTTCAAGAAGAGTTATGTATCAGAGCAGCACAACTTATGCTGCTATATAAAGACTTCTAAGGGCTAAGAAACTTAACTTTTCCAGAGGCCCCCAAGAAAAAGGAATATGAATTTTTGCATAGAAGGTGAAGGGAAATAATTTAAAAAAAGAAAAAAGAAAAAAGAACTATTAGAAAAAAAAAAGAAAGGCTAGTTAGGGTAGGATCCATCAGGGTGGTGGTAAATAAAGGTGAGATAAGAGGGCAAGGGCTAGGGTTTCGGTGAGGGAGGGGAAGTGAGCTTTGGATGCATTACCAAGAACAGACCATAGGGGGGGGGGGGGGGGGGGGGATGGGGATGGGGAATTGTTGCAATTATTTGTGAGAAGTAAAGTGTTGACCACTCCCTTTCACTACTGTCTCTGATGCACCACGGCGGACTAGGGGGGCGAATTTTCTCTATCATAAACTTACAACTATACTTCAATTTGGTATATATATATATGTAATATTTTTTAGGCTATTATGAAGGTACCAAAAGTATATATAAAATATATCTACGTACACTGTATGTTCTACATGTCTCTAGGAATAAATAGTTGAGTAACTAGGGACCAGTTTGAAATTATCTTTTCATAATTTTCATTTCATATATATATTTCGTAATTTTAAGAGTGTTTTGTTTGGACACATAACATCAATATATTTCCCAAAAATGAGATATGTAATTAAAACAAATAATTAAACATAGATGGTTTTGAATCAAGTAACTGTTTTTTTTTTCCAAGTTTGTAGGGTTGTGGTTAGAATTTGAGTCACTACAACAAAATAACTAAATAGCAACGAAAAAATATGTTGCTAAAATCAACGTCGAGCTAATTAGCAAGTAAAAGTTTCATTGCTAATCTACACTGCTTAATATATATTTTAAACAATTCGTTGCTAAATTTGTTAGCAAGTAAATTTTTGTTACTAAATACATTAGCAAGTATATTTCTTATGTTAAATAATGTATTAGCAACGAGAATTTACTTGCTAATTAGCTCGACGCTAATTTTTATTCGTTGCTATTGAATATTTTTCTTGTAGTGAGTCAAAACATTGTTTGTATGTATTTGCAGGGAAAAATGAATGTAGAGATGATTTAGGTGTTAAACAGTGCTCAACGTCCACATTCAGGGCCCTCCTTTGGGGAGCCGCTGCCTTCTTTCTTTACTCCTGCAGAGCTTTGTACCAGTCCGGGTAGCCTGTGAGTTTGAAACAGGTCTCCCTTGTGTGCCCATTTCAATTGCAATTGTCACAGTATTGGGATTGTCTGTTAATGGTCCCTTGTCTTCTTTCTGCTGGATTATATCCCATCTGTCTCTCTCTTTCTTGTGATCGTACATTCATGGCCCTTTCATGGATAATTCCTGCATTGACCTCTCGTTGTTTCTCAACTCGAAGTGCCATGGAGTATGCCTTCCCAACTGTTGGAAGTGGTTCCATCAACAGTACCTGATCTTTGACCCCATCATATGCATCACTAAGACCCATTAAAAACTGTATCAATTGTGTGGAGGAGTTCATTTCAGCCATCACTTTACTTGCTCCACAGGAACAAGGAGGAAGTGGAGCAAGGCATCCAAGCTCATCCCATAACTTCTTTAGTCGAGTACAATACCCTGAAATTCCCATCTCTCCTGCTTCAGGGAAGTGATTTCCCTTTAGATCTGATAAAGCAATGGTCCATTACTTTCCCCAAATCTGGACTCAAGCTCAAGCCACAGACATCTCGCCGAAGTAGTGTACAAGAAGGCTTCAGCTATTTCTTTCGAAATCGAATTCAGTAACCATGAGAGCACCATGCAGTCAACTCTAGCCCATTGCTCAATCTCATCTTTTCCCTCTGTGGGTTGCTCACAAGAACCATCTATGAACCCAATCTTGGATTTGGCCCCAAGAGCGAATCGCATAGATCTGCACCATGACAGGTAATTGCTCCCATCAAGAACAGCGGAGACCAAGCTCGTCCCAGGATGGTCTCCGCTCTGTAATCGCAAGGTTTCTGGAAAACCTTGTGCTTTCTGGTCATTTCCTCCAATGTCGGCTGCGACACCTTTCCCAGCCATTTCCCTTTTATTTTCGAAGAGTGATTATCCCTTATTCAAGAAAAAAAAAAAAAAAAAAAAAACAGAAGAAAGAACCCTAATGCAAAGCTCGTAATCTAAGCAAGAAAAAGCAAGAATGCAGGATCAGAGACCATTAAAAGATGGCTTTGATACCATGCTCAAACCCCAGAACCAAAGACACCATAGCTGAAAAATTAAAGGGATAATTACATTTACACCCCCTCACCTATTGTCCATTTACACAAACCACCCCTGCCTTTTGAAAAATTAGAAAAACCACCCCTGGCAGCCTTTAAAACCCAAAAATACCCCTATTAACTTGGTCAAACTTTAATATAATTTTTTAAGGACAAAAATACCCTTAGGGTGTTTCTGTAATTACAAAAAGGTAGAGGGGGTGTTAATGTAAAATTTATGAGAATGAGTAATATGACCCTATATATTTTTTTATTATTTATATCAAACTTAAACTTAAATAAATTATGTTATTAATTTTTTTAATTTAATCTCAATATAAAATTACAGTTTTTAATAATTAAAATATTAAATTATTCCAATTATATATATTTATAAAATTAGTTACTAGTATAACTTTAAATGAAAATATTATCATACTTGATAAATTATTTTAAATTATTAAAATTAAAAATTTATTTATCCTCTATATTATCATTCAAAATAATTAATGAATTTTATATAAATCATATTAGAATTAGTAAAATAAATAATTTATTTATTAAAAATATATTTTAAATTATTAATTTTTTAAAAAATTATCCCTCACCCCTGCCGCCCCGCTTGCACCCTCCTCGTCGCCTCCCCGCCTGCGCCTAGCCCCTCTTCCGCTTTCGCCCGTCCTCGTACTCGTCCTCCTCCGCTTTCGTCCTCTATCTAAATATGTATGTACAAAAATATAAATATATATTATATATAAAAATATATATTATTATGTATAAATATATGTGTATAATTTATTAATTATAGTAAAATTAAAATACAAATAAACATAGTGGATAAATAATCTTTGAATTTTAAGAATCTAAAATAATTTATACAAGTGTGATAATTTTAATTTAAATTTATAGCCTAGTAACTAATTTTTAGTAATATATTAATTAAATAATTTAATATTTTAATTATTAAAAGGTGTAATGTATGTAAAGGTTCAATAAAATAAAAGTTAATAAAATAATTTAAACTTAAATTTAAGTTTGATATAAATAATAAAAAAATATGGGGTCATATTACTCATCCTCATAAATATTATATTGACACCCCTCTACCTTTTGGTAATTACAGAAGCATCCCTAAGGGCATTTCTATCATTCAAAATTTATATTAAAGTTTGACCAAGTCAATAGGGGTATTTTTGGGTTTTAAAGGCTATCAGGGGTGGTTTCTGTAATTTTTCAAAAGGTAGGGATGGTTTGTATAAATGGACAATAGGTGAAGGGGTGTAAATGTAATTATCCCAAAATTAATGCTACTTCTTTACTAACTCAGAGAAGCAGAACGATGAAGAAAAATGTACAAGTTGTTGACTCATAGCTCTCACATTCAGACTGCTTTAAATAGAGGTGAGAGTAGCAATTAATTAGCTAACTGCCCTTACTAACTTAATAACCGAAACCCTAACAAAACCTAAACCTAACCAATAAGAAATAAGTATACATTAACTGCAGAAATGCTAATTAAGTACAAAAGGAATAAAAACGTGCTAGTACTAATCACGATTTTATCAGCAAGGCTAAGTGATATCCTGCAAAAGCTCCTTGCTAAGCTCACTGGTCCCTCTCGTCACTTCATCAAACAGTCAACTCATTTAAAAGTAGTAAGAATTATTTATATTTAATATTTTAAAACTTTCACCTCATGTACGTAAATTTTGTACTTGAAATCTTTCTTTTATTAATGGGTGATAATGAGATTTGAAACTAGAGCCCTCGATTTGGTTTTGACTCTAATACCATATTAAACGATTGTCTCATGTAAGAGTTTAAACTGATATATAAAAAGAAAATCATTTATTGTTAATATTTAATATGTTAACATTAGGTGATGATATAATAAGTCTCTGTAATATAACCTCTTCGATGTAGTGAGTTAATAATTTTCGCCCATGCACATGTGTTTTTTAATTGAATATAAATATGCAAATTTTGTGTCTTCTTTTTTCTTCTTTGCATGTGAGATTTATAATACATAACACTTTTGTGGTAATTAAATAAGGAAAGTGTGATTAGTCTGCCGCAATCTCTGGGGGGAGATATTGAAGTCCTCTGGTAATCACAATAAAAAATATTAGGGTAAAAAACGTTTTGCTCTCCCAATTATGGTTGTTTCTATACGTACTTTGCTAGCTAGTTTTTTAATTTCAGTTTATCATAACAGTTGACGAGTTTTGCAAGCTACAACCTCATACCACTTTTCAATAGAATTGTCTATCGAAAAATGATCACATGCACCGCACATGTTCCTTATTTCTATCAATATCACTGATCATAGGTTTGTTAAATTTTATGTAGATTTTTTTTTCTTGTTGTAAACATGGTATATCTATATTATTATGAAAAAAAAAATTCCCTTTTCTATTCATAAATAGTGGTTAATGACGACACCGCCGCACTTTGTATTGCCAAATATAAATTTCACACTAAAAATAAATGTGAAGATAAGTGATAAGATAACTACTTTATTCAACTTTCTAAGTTTTGTATTAATTGATAAATTAGTTTTTTTCTTTCTTTTTAGGGATAATTACACTCCCCTCCCTTGGGGTTTGATGTAATTATACTAGACCTCTTGTGGTTTGAAAAATTACATTTAGTACCCCTGAGGTTTGCTTTTGTCTAACAAATAGGTCCCTCTATTAGTTAAATTTACCGAATTTGTTGATATTAACAAAACAACTTAATGAAAATCGATGTTTACCCTCGATTGACTTATTAATGACTTAATGCAGGCCAAACAAATCTTTTATGACTAAATTACCCTTATAACGGTGAAGATATACCTCCTCTCATGCATTAACGTGTGACGATATATAAGGGTAGTTTGGTCATAAAAAGATTCGTTTGACCTACAATAAGTCAGTAATAAGTCAATCAATGGCAAATCTCACCTTTAATTCAATTTTATTTGCTAATATCAACAAATTCGTTGAATTTTGACTAACGGAGGGCTCTATTTGTTAGACAAAAGTAAACCTCAGGGGAGTAGATGTAATTTCTCAAACATCAGGGGATCTACATGTAATTACACCAAACCTCGGGGGAGGGGAATGTAATTATCCCTTCTTTTTAATCAGATGTGTTAGTTTATATATTTTACTCTTATTTATAATATATTTAAAAATATAAAAATTATTTATTATATGTATGCAAGAACGGTGTGTCACAAAGGTTAGTTCCTCAAAAAAAGAACCAAATTTGAGATTTTGTGGTCAAATATTACATATGCGTGCTGTATATGACCATTTTTTGGGGAAAATTTAACTGAAAAATGATTTGAGGTGATAACTGAAAAAACTTGTGTAGTTGATATGGAAAATTGATGCCAAAAAATAAATAATTAAAAAAAAAGATGAAAAAGTACAAAAACGATCATAATTCGAGGAACAAAATATTGTTTACCCAAAATATTATTAATAAAAGTTTAGGTGATCATGACAATATCAAATTAAATTATTAGTAATTGGTTATATATATATGCATTAATCAAACAACGATATTATCTTGCTACATTAATGGTTTTCATTATATTAAAAAAATATTATACTAAAGTTGTCACTATATATATAGTAAGAGAAATATCCTTTTTCGCCGTATATATAAGTTTGAAGTTGTTTATTTTTTGGCTAAACTTCAATTTACCCTCTGTGTTTTTCCGAAAATAGTGAAAACCCCTCTGTATTTTTAAAATAAGCAAAAAACCCCCCGTGTTTGGTAAAACTCAGCATAAAACTCCCTTTTCGTTAGAAATTAACGGAAGGTGTAGAACACGCGCATCTGATGCGGTTGGGGGAGTGGCATCCTCACACAATTTTTTGGGACCTTTATAAAAATGCCCCTATTATGACTATATAATAGTCCTGGGATAATTTTGACTTGTTTTTAACTTGTTTTGAGACTTTGTTTGCACTTTCATGTCTCTAAAAAATAAATATTTTTTAAATATATTTATTTAAAGGTAGGAAAAAAGTATATAAATTTTTCAAAATTTTATAATTAAAATTAAAATCACAACACAAAGTTTAATATACGAAATTTAATTTTCAAATTTAAATATCTTAACAAATATCAATATTAAATAATTATAGATTATCGAACAAAATATTAAACAATTATCAAAAAAATTATACATTATTAAATAGTTTAAATTATTATTTTGTTAAAAATATTAAATTAATTATATTTAAATTTAAATTAATGTTAAAAGTATTGAAAATAAAAATTTGATACTTCTGTTTAATTATTTTTAAACTTTTGAAATGTTTAAATGAATTTATTTCAAATTTTATTAATTTAAATTTTTATGTCATTTTAAATTTAAAAACTAAAAACTAATAAAAATAATAATAATAAGAAAATGGGCGACGGCGGTCACCGCCATCGCCCAAAATGAGGGCGACCGTCGTCGCCCCTATTATACTGTTCTCGCCGTTGCCCCTTCTGGGGGTGGGGGCGGCGAGTGGTGTTGGGGGTGGGGGGCAAGGGAAGGGCGGCGAGGGCAGGGGGAGGGGGGGAGGGTTGAAGTAATTTTTATTAATTTATTTAAATAATAATTTTATTTTATACTATATTTTTAAAATTAATTAAATCTAAACCGTAGATTATTTTTATAAATTTAATATCTGACGGTCGAGATTATTGATTAGATCTAACGGCTCTCATATAATCAATAAAGATCCAACGGTCATTAAATAAAGAATAATATATAATATGTAAGGGCATAACGGTTATTTTATCAAAAAATTAACGCCGTTAAGTACATGTAACGGAAATGGGCGATTCAACTACGTTTAAGAAAACAGAAGGGGTTTTTAACCTTTTTTTAAAACAAATGGGAATTTTAGCTGAGTTTTCAAAACACAGGGGGGTATTATGCTATTTGACCTAATTTTTTTTTAGCACGACTTTTTCATCTTTAGTCCCTATTTTGTTTTCTTTTTTTATTTTTTTTTTGTATTTTATCTTCTAATTATATTCAACTGTTAGAAAATTGACAGAAAATTAATCCGGTATGATTTTAATAAGTTGCTTACTTTTCGCAAAAAAATTATTTTTCGATCCATAACTTAAAATCTTAAAAAATATTTGATCCACGATCTGTTAATTAGCTGATCAATTGAAATATCAGGACATTAATTAGAAATAAGAGACCGACAATTAATCGGGTTGATGTCAAACAAGGATTAAATTATAAGATGAAAAATGAGATTTTCACACTTGAATTATATATATATTCAAACAAGGGTAAAATTATAAGATGAAAATAGTGAGATACTCATACTTAATGGAAATTCTGTATTACAAGATTTACCCTACATCTAGTATTTTATTTAATTAACTAAGAAAATATTTAAAACAAAAACTTCTCAATTACTATTCAAATCCAAGGTGCTGTCAATTACTCTTCCTTTCCTTTGTCTTGAATGACTAATATAAAGCTATTTTTTTTTTTTTTCCAACAATGCTTTCACAAACCCTTTCTTGTTTGTTTGTTCAACCTTTTGTTGACATAAGATTTAAAAAGTGTAGGTAGATGAGTTTTGGAAGAAAAGCCACATGCACGGGCTAGCCGATCTTGGTCTTGATGGGGTCGGACCGCATGGTTTTAAATTATTTTGGACAGAAAATACTCAAAAATTCTACCATACTTTCCAACACTGTATTTTTTTAATCGGAAAATAAGCTCAACCAAGTCCCATTCGATTTGAGAAGAAACCATTTGATTGAGCCTTTTATATCTTTGATTGAGAAAATTCGCGTTTTGACCAAGCCTATTTAAGCTGTTCTGGTGAGACGTGACTTTTGAAGTATCTCAACGAACCAAGGCCATTCATCACTATATATAGGCCTCGTTTTGCTTCATTTCAAGCAAACCAAAAGTCCAAGCTCTCTCTTTTTCTACTTCTCGATCTTTTTTTCGAGTTGTACAAGTCAGCTGTTCTAACTCTCTGCGACGAGTGAACATATTAACCTTGAAAAGTGCACGATTCTAACGATTCCACCACAATCGTACCAGAATTTTGCTTTTAGCACAGTGGCTTCTTCCATGGGACAACTTTAGAAATTCAGATTTCCTAACAATCTGAAAAGCGAAATATCTTTTTTTTTTTTTAATAAATGGTGTAACTATCTTTAAAGCCTTGCCCGACCTTTTCAAGTTGGAAACACGAGATCAATTTCAAACATATGTCGCAGAGATTTTTGATATCCTTTGAACAACTTGACATTGATTATGTGTTGTTCACAAAACCCAACGTAAAACCTGTTAGAATAGATGACCAGAATGTCAATAGGTTTGGCATTTTGTGATCTATTTGGCAACTTGATGTAATGTAATAATATGCAATGAATACAATAAGTGTTCATTACCATTGGTGTTATCTTTGTTATGCCCATTTTCTATATGTTAAATGTTGTTTTACATATATCACAACAAAGCCCACATACCACGATTAACAACTCATGCAATTGGGCCACGCATTGGATGATGGTTATGAAACCAACTGATAAAGGGTTGGGTCTGAAACATTCCTAGTGGAGGACCTCAAAACAGGGCATTGAAAGTCCTATACAGACTTGCACCAAGAGTCG